>OY728167.1:760268905-760593905 GCA_963277665.1 Viscum album
ACCTGACAAAACCTGACAAAACCCAAAAAAAACCATAAAACCCAAAAAAACAAAAAAAAACCTCAAAAAACCCTTAAAAACTAAAAACCATAAAACCCTAAAAAATCCTAAAAACCGTAACACCCCTAAAAACCCCAAAAAAGCAAAAAAACACGATAACAAACCCAAAAACAAAAAAAAAACAACCGCAGAAAAACCTCAAGAAAACTCTAAAAAACCTAAAAACCAAAAAAACGCTAAAAAACACTAAAAAACATTAAATTGCCTAAAAAACCCTAACCAACCCTATGAAACCCTTAAAACCCCTAAAAATCCCCTAGAAAACCATTAAAATCTCAAAAGAAACCCTAATACACCCTAAAGAACCCTAAAACCCCTAAAACCCCTAAAGAAACCTAAAGAACCATTAAATCCACTAACAATGCTACATAAACCCTATCAATTACTACAAAAACCCGAAAAATGATTACAAACCCAAAAAACAAAACAAAACCCCAAAAACGCTAAAATAACCCTAACAATGCATAAAAAATCCAAACACACCCATAAAACCCAAAAAAATGCATAAAACCCCAAACAACTCAATCAAACCGTAACAAATCCTAAAAACCCTAACAAAACCTAAGAAGCCCTAAAAACCACAAATAACACCTAATAACCCCTAATAAACCATAATAACCCATAAAACCCACTATTAAACCATAAAACCCTAATAAACACTAATAAATCGTAATAAAATCTAATAAACCATAACAAACTCTATTAGACCCTAATAAATGCTAGAAAAACCCTAAAAACCCTAATATACAATATATACACTATTAAACCATAATAAACACTAATAATCACTAAAAAACCAGACAAACCTGACAAAACGCTGCAAAAATCTCTAAATCATAGCCTACAAAACCCTGCAACCAACTAATAAACCCTAAAAAACCCTAATAACCCCAAAATAAATCGTAACAAATCCTAACAACCCAAAATAAATCGCAAAAAATCCTAACAATGCCAAATAAATCATAACAAATTGAAACAAACCATATCAAACCCCTAATAAACCCCAATAAACCATAACAAATCATAATAAATCCTAATAAATCGTAATAAACACTAATACACGTTACTAAAACCTAATAAATAAAATAAATACTAATAAACCCTAATAAATCCTAAATAACCTTAAAAAGGTTGATAAACCCTAGAAAAAACTATTAATGCCTACAAAAGCCCAATAAAACCTTAATATACAATAAAAATGCTAATAAGCTGTAAAAAATACTAATGAACACTAATAAACCTTGGAGAACCCTAATAAACCCTAAAGAACCAAATTAATCTCTAAAGAACACTAAAAAACCCTAAAGAACCCAAAAAATGCTAAAACACATTATATAAACCCAAAACACCGCTAAAATATCCAAACAAACCGTAAAACACCTTAAAAACCCTAACAACCCCTATCAAACCAAAAAAACAAAAAAAACCCATAAAAACCCCCGAAACCATTAAAAAGCCATCAGATACCATAAAAAACCATAAAAACCTATTAACAACCCTTAAAAACCATAAAAAACACTACAAACTATAAACAACCATTAAAAACCTAAAAAATGCCTCAAATAGATACATAAACCCTAAAAACGTTACATAAACCCTAAAATATGCAAATAACCCCTAAATACGCAACATAAACCAAAAAATGCAACATAAACCCAAAAAATGCAAAATAAACCATAAAATCACTACATAAACCCTTGAACAATATCATAAACCCTAAAAAACACAAGATAAACCCTAAAAAACGATACATAAACCCTAAAAAACGCAACATAAACATTAAAAAATGCTACATAAAACATAAAAACACAATATAAACACTAAAAACACTACATGAACCCTAAAAATGTTACATAAACCATAAAAATTCAACATAAACACTAGATCAACATTAAAAATGCTACATAAACCCTGAAAACGCAACATAAACCCTAAAAAATGCTACATAACACCTAAACCCTAAACACGCTACATAAACCCTAAAAACGTTACAAAAACCGTAAAAATGATATATAAAACCTTAAACCACTAGAAAAAATATAAAAATGCTAAATAAACAGTAAAAATTCTATATAAACTCTGACACAAAGCATAAAAAATACAAACACACCCATGAAACCCAAAAAAATGCATAAAACCCCAAAAAAACTCAAACAAACAGTAAAAAACCCTAAAAACCCTAACAATACCTAAGAAACCCTAACAACCACTAATAACCCCAAAGCACCAATAATAAACCCAAATAACCCATAAAACCCACTATTAAACCCTAAATACCATAATAAACACTAATAAATCGTAATAACCTATAATAAACCCTAAAAAACTATATTAAAGCCTAATAAATGCTACAAAAGCTCTAAAACCCCTAATATGCAATAAAAACACTATTTATCCATAATAAACCCTAATAATTAGTAAAAACCCAAACAAACCTGACAAAACGCTACAAAAACCTCCAAATAATAGCCTACAAAACCGTACAACCCACTAATAAACCCTAAAAAACCCTAACAACCCCAAAATAAAATGTAACAAACCATAACAATCCCAAATAAATCATAACAAATCCTAACAATGCTGAATAAATTCTATCAAACTGAAACAAACCATAACAAACCCCTAATAAACCGTAGTAAACTCTTAGAAAGCATAATAAACCCTAATAAATAGAAATAAACCCAAATATATGTTACTAAACCCTAATAAATAAATTAAACCCAAATAAACCTTAATAAATCATAAATAACCCTAAAATGGTCGATAAATCCTAGAAAAAGCTATTAATGCCTACAAAAGCCCAACAAAACCCTAATGTAAAATAAAAAATGCTAATAAACTGTATCAAATCCTAAAGAACACTAATAAACCCTAAAGAACCCTAATATACCCAAAAGAAAAATATTAAACTCAAAAGAATACTAAAAACCCTAAAGATCCAAAAAAACTCTAAAACACATTATATAAACCCTAAAAATCGTAACAATACCCAAAAAAATCCTAAAACACAAAAAAACCCTAACAACCCCAATCAGTCCCAAAAAAACAAATAAACCCATAAAACCCCCAAAACCATTAAAAAGCCATCAGATATCTTAAAACCCCATACACACCAGTTAACAACCCTTAAAAACCTTAAAAAATGCTACAAACCATAAACAACCATTAAAACACTTAAAAAAGCTTCAAATAGATACATAACCCCTAAAAACGATACAGAACCCCTAAAAAATGCAACAAAAACCCTAAAAACACAACATAAACCAAAAAAGACAACATAAACCTAAAAAATGCTACATAAACCCTAAGAGCACAGCATAAACCCTAGAACTATAACATAAAACTAAGAACAATAACATAAACCCTAAAAACAAAACATAAACCCTAAAAAACACAACTTAAACATTAACAAAACACTATATAAAACCTAAAAACATAATTTAACCCTACAAACACTCCATGAACCTTTAAAACGTTACATAAACCCTAAAAATGCAACATAAATACTACATCACACCTAAAAATGCCACATAAACCCATAAAACGCAACATACACCCTAAAAATGCTACACAAAACCTAAAACCTAAACACGCTACATAAACCCTAAAAACGTTACATAAACCCTAAAAATGATACATAAATTCTGAAGCCTCTAATTAAATCCTAAAAACGCTACTTAAACACTAAAAATGCTACATAAACTCACAAAACATGGCACATATCCTAAAAAATGCCACAAAAACCCTAAAGATGCTTTAAAACCCACAAAAATATTAAACCCTAATATACCATAATATAAAAAATTAAACCCTAAGAAATCCCTAATAAACACCAATAATCCTTAAAAACACCTTATAATCCCTAAAATACTAAGAAACTCTACTCAACAACAATAAAACCCCAATAATACCTAATAAACCCTAATAAATGATAATAAAACCTAATAAATGCTAAAAACACGTTAAGAAAACCAAAACAACCCTAACCAACCTTAATAGAAACTAATAAACACTAATATACACTACTAAACCCCAATCAAACCCAAAAAAGCCCTAATAACCCATAAATAATTCCAAATAAACCCTACTCAACCCTAACAAACCTTAACACACCATAATAACCCCTAATAAAACCTTATAAAACCATAATAAAGAAAAAATGATAGTATGCCTTAAAAAATCCCTAAAAACCCAAATAAACTCTAATATAACCTAATAAACCCTAAAAACTCTCACAAACAATAAAAAATGATCACAATCAATAAAAACGTGCTATATTAACTAAAAAGACCTAAATACACTAATATAACCTAATAAAGACAAAAAATGCTAATATACATTAAAAATACCTAGAAACCGTAATAAACCATAATAAAATCTAATATAACCAAAGAAACCATAAAACGCTCACAAAAAATAAAAACACGCTATATTATCTAAAAAGGCCTAACAAACACTAATATAACCTAATAAAACAAAAAAACTAATAAACCCCTAATAAACCCTAAAAATCCATAATAAAACCTAATCAGAATGAATAAACACTAATAAAACCCTTAAAATATCTTCTCAACCTTAATATACCTTGACACACAATAAAAAACCAAATAAAACCCAACTAAACCCCAATAAACAAAAAAAAATGCAAACAAGCCATTAAAAAGCCCTAGAAACTCTAATAAACCATAATTAATTCAAATAAAAGCTAATAAACCATTAAAAAGGCTCACAAACACTAAAAACATGCTAATAAAACCTAAAAAGTCATAACAACCACTCATATAAATTAACAAAAACTAAATAAAACTCATATACCCTAATAAAAACACTAACAAACCCTAGTAAACACTAAATATCCCTAACAAACCCTAATAAACTATACTCAACCGTAATAAACCCTAATAAAACCATAAATATACGGACTCAACACTAGTAAAACCCTAAAAATACCTACTCAACCCTAATAAAACTTAACACACCATATTAAACAATAATAAACCCCACTAAACCAAAGAAACACAAATATACCATTAAAAATCCCTAAAACCCCTAATAAAAGATAATAAAACCTAACAAAGCTTAAAAATTCTAATAAACCCGAATAAACACTACTAAACACTAAAAAACCCTAATATTGTAACGAACCAAGAAACTGTGTTTTGAGTAATGACAAGTTTATTTTACAATGTCACCAATTAATTGAACAAACAATCATCTTATAAGATAATAATAATAATAAAATAGAGAAAACGCATCAAAATGAATGAAAGGCCCTTTTATTCAAATGAGTAACATCTTGGTGACTACAACTCACAGCGATCGAACAAGAAGTTTAACTAACCAAAAATCCCATTTAAAAACCCGATTATAATTATAGGGAGACCGCTTAAAACCACAAGGACACCAAGAAGGCGGTAAGGGTCTTCGGTATCCATCAGAATAAACATAAGGATGGTCGAAGCCACCGCAGCCGTACTGAGCACTAACGGAATAACACTAACCATCTCCTCTTTTTCTCCTTCAGTCGCCTTGAGTGAGGGATACCCTGAGACTAGACTTTTTATAAGAACACTAATTCGACTGTTGGACCCTAACGGCTATAAATATAACCGTTGGCTCCCCCATGATTCTCTTATCCACTAATGTTTTATTTTGGAACATTGAAGATAAGAGTTGATTACCCCCGAAAGGTTCGAAAAGTTAATTGTGTTATTTGCTTTAATATTTAAAGAATGACATCAATAATACTATAATTATTTTATTGCTTTTATTCCCAAAAGGTGAATTATATTTTATATTTCAAAACAGTGAGAATTAATATTATTATTTTTCCACTATTTACTACATGTTTTTTACTTGTGCAATTAAACTTTTATTTTGTAATTACATTGAATCTGTGGGTTTTTATTTTGTTTAAGAAAATATGCACTTAAACTCTTGAGTTATATATGTTGTGTCAAACTTTAAATTAAATGTATTATACTTATCTCTTAATTAAATATAAGTAATAATAATAATGAAAATATTTATAATTTGACCTTTTTATTAATAGTTTTGAAACTATGTCAAATTATGGTTTTATTTATATTACAAATTTTGTGTCTTTATGTTAATGGCTACACCAATACTCTTATTACTTTAAAAACAATAAAGATAATAGAATGATTGTAAAACTTTAAAATAATTGGTAATGTTATATGAATTTATCTTCTGTTAAATATGGTATTAAGCAACCAATTTTTTTTAATAAAAAATATATTCAAATCTTTACATGTAATTATAAATTAAGATAATTGTTTTTTATACAAAATAATAATATATTTTATGACTTAAATAGTGGATTAATAGTTTAATATATAGGTGTATTAATAACCTTTGACTTAAAGATAATAACACTAGTTTAATAATAATGTTATATTAATAATAATACTGATTTTATAATATGTTTGATAAAGGAATAAAATAAAGATAAAAATATATATATTTTATGTTAAGACATTAAAAACAAAGCTGGGTTAAATTTTTAAAAACACCACAGCAACCCATAGCCATCCGATCCAGCGCTTCCATCCGGCCATCCGTGATTTTTAATACCACTCTGCGTCTGAGCCATCTGATCAACTCCCTTCTAATCCTGGCCATCCAATTCCTTTCGCGTCTCTCTCTCCTGCGGTTTCTTTCTTCTTCATCACGACCATAGTACTAGTATAGGTAGCCTTTTCTTCTTCTTAGGCCTGCGAGTGGACCCGTTTTCTCTCCTCCTTTCCATGAGTTTGGCACCGTCTATTAAATTCCCGGCCTCAGATACCCACTTCGTGACTCCACGAAGAGTTATCTGTTTTTTTTAAAAACCCTCGGTTTGCACTGAAGGCAAGGAGAGTTTTTGAACCCATTTTCTTGGATATCCGACCACCGGTCCGACGTCGCCTACTTCGTCTTCATTCTCTCGTCCTCCTCGTCAGGCGAAAGTAAGGGAAAAGTTTTATTTGGTTTTGTTTAAACTTTGGTATATATATACATGTTATATATATATATATATATTCTGTGTATATACACCCGGTGCATACTCAGGCCTT
Organism: Viscum album; assembly: GCA_963277665.1. Classification (NCBI taxonomy): domain Eukaryota; kingdom Viridiplantae; phylum Streptophyta; class Magnoliopsida; order Santalales; family Viscaceae; genus Viscum; species Viscum album. The sequence goes on from OY728167.1 coordinate 760,276,042, forward strand.
GAGGATCTCCCTTTCATCTTGGAAACCAAATAGGGGTAAGGGAACTTGGGAGACCCATTTAATTTCTGTTCGTGTATTTGCATATCTACTTTGAGTATATATATATTTATATACATATATGTATAAAATGATATATGCAAATATACAAACTTCTTCTCAATGTTTATAACCCTAGTTTTATTTCGCCTATGAAAATGGAGATTTCGGGTAATTGTATGAACATGTAAAATCAAGCAAGTATATGGAGAAAAAAGATGTATATGTACATATAATTATATAGATGTATATGTACATCAATGTGCATAAGGGATGAACTTGATTCTTTTGTTTTGAAATTTATCACAATATATCATGATGATTAAAATTTTATTTACCCAAAAAGATTATTATTTCAAGAAAGGTACCAAAAATATTTATATACATGTTTATATGTATGATGAAGTTAAGATTTAGTTTGATATCAAAATAATTCCTTCGAAATTTTCATTTATCACCATTCTTGATAAATCATGATTTTGTTTTGTGAAGACGAGTAGTGTGAATTCCTTAAATGTTTACAAGTGTATATATATATATAATGATATATATGTACTCATATTTATGGATCGACCATGTTGTATGCAAGAATGATTTTTATGCCAATAAAGGTTTTATGAAAATTGTGTTCACTTTTTTTATGTAAAAGAACCCCATTTGGTTTTACCAAACATTAATTTTGTTTATTGTATAACATGAGAAATATTATTGAGTATGGTTTAATTTGGTAAACCCATGCACATGTGTATATGCACCTAAATATATATATATATATAGGTATATATAACCTTGTATCAATATGTTGTCTTCGAATACAAGTTTTTCTTATGATTGCAAACTTTTCAAAGGAAAGATCATGTTCTTTAAAGTGCAAATGAGTTTTTACACAACTATATATATATTCATGCAGTTTGCATACATATATACATGACTACCTAATATGGAACTAATTACACTCATTATATCCCAAACTGTATGTATATTCACACAGTTTTAATTAAACACCCACAATACCCATTTATCAGCAAGTGTATTAGTTATGAACGACCTTGTTTTTAACTTGGTTTTATGATTATTTAGATTGTTGAAGTGTGTATGTTCATGTTTTCAATTGTTAAGTTAATTTATTATGTGTAAGTATTTTTAGTATGTACGTCTCAGTTTTTTTAATGATTGAACTATCTTCCTGACTATGAAAATATATGTAAAAAGGGGGTTTGATTAATAATGTATGAATAAAACCTTATGAAAGAAAGACCATGTCATGATATGTGAGGCATGTTTTGGACTTAATTGTTTATGGAAGGGTGTGCCCGAAATTATATAGAGCTCCAATGCATTGGGTAAAGTAAAAGTCTTATGAGACGTTATGTGAAACGGACTTGGCGGTTAGCCTTGGCTTGTGCTTTTATGTGTGACGGTCTTGGCGGTTAACCTTGACTTGTGCTTTTATGTGTGATGGTCTTGGCAGTTATCCTTGGCTTGTGCTTTTATGTGCGACGGTCCTGGCAGTTAGCCTTGGCTTGTGCTACTATGGGAAACGAGATTGATGGTTTCCCTTGACCCCTACTAAGTTATGTTTTGAGATCATGACACAAGGTATTGACAAGTCTAGGAATTATACTTTCCCTCTGCATGTAATGATAAATGGTCAACCAGGGGTTAGTCCAACTAACAAGACACCCCCTAGTTGAAAATTCCCTTGACTATGAGAATGAAATTATGAGATAAGAATTGTAATTCATATGGTAAGTTATTATAAGACCTTTATGTGACCATGAATCATGTTATGAATATTTTCCCTGATTACTCACAGATTTTTAGAACTGAAGTAATCTTTGTTGTAAACTATGCATCTTCTATTCTTCATGTGTTTGCGCTCTCTGATTATGTTTACATTAAAATTTATTGCAAGTTCGTACTTCTTTTATGTACAAGTGGTTTTCAAAAATGTAAGATTTACATGTTCTAAGAAAAGATAATTCTTTGTGTTGTTTTAGTGAGGTGTTATATTCAAAATGATTGATTTTAGAAAGATTTTTCTTAAAATGTTTTTTAAACCCCTTACTGGGCATATTTTCTCACCCTACGTTTTTGTTTTAAAATTTTCAGGCATGGTTTGTACTAATGAAGTTTATCAGAAGAAACCGATTTCTCAGAACCCTGAGCCTCGTGATCTTCTGTAGTAATGGGAAATGATATATTATTTGTAAATGTTGTAATAAAATATTAGTATATCACGTCTCATAAGACACCCGGGGATCGGGGTCTCTACAGTTGGTATCAGAGGATGGGTTCAGGCAACTCTGGAAAACCAGGTAGTATGAATATACAACTATGATCGACTAAGTAAAAATGTTACAACTTTCAGATGGATGATGAAAATGTACCTACCGACCTACCGTCACTTCCTGCAAAGGCTCTAGAGAACATTTTATCTTTAGCTAGCTTTGAGAACTTTCTAAATTACGCCCGAATTCGCATGACATGTAAGCACCTGTATGACATGTCAAATTTGCCTAGGGTGCTTAGACTACACCAGGGGTTGGGAATGGATTATCTCCTAATGATGAAAACCCAATTCCCCTATTATGAACGTCAGGGAAAGTACCGCTAGGGAATCTTCCGAGTGTTCAAAACTGGCGAAGAATTTGGCACGATTCTTGATAACCCCTTTCAAGAATCTGCTACTGCCAGAGACCTCCGAGCGGCTTACCTGTGCCAAATTTTTCACTATGGATTCTAGGGCCAGTTAATGGACTTTGGGGTGTTGGAAGATGAGTCCACCCAATCGTCTCTTAGGAAAGAGGTGTATACTGATGTTTCCCAACTCCATACCCCTCATTCTAAAATCAGGAGACGTCATAGATGTTCCCATGAGTTTAACCCTGTCTGTTCAGCGTGTGTGTGGTTTGAAGAGGTAGGGAGTTTTGCCACTCTCTGTGGTGTACTTTTAGTAAACTCAGGCTTTGTTATGTATACTTTTTCATAAATAAAAGTTTCATGTTTCCTTTCCTGTCTCTACCTTATCTTTGTTGTTAAGAGTTTCCTTTCGAATGTTTTTTTATGGCTGGTCAAATGAACATCTCATCACTACCTGATGAGTTAGTAGAAGTTATTATGATCAGGACATGCACGGTGGATTATCCATCTTTTCTCCACCTGCGAGGTTCTTGCCAACGTCTGCTCGATTTAGCGAACGGTCCTGAGATTCTTCGTTTGTGTGAAGAGGATGATCGTGTTTTTCATCTCATCGCCACTGCTCAACTTCCCTACTATAGGCGAAGGGGAACATACATTGAGGGTCTCTTTCAGTGTTTTACTCTGGCGTAAAACTTCTCTGCCAGAGTGTGCTTCCTCGTAGCTACCCAGGATGGCCAGCTTAGTGCAGCCTATATGTTCCATGTCTTAAATTTCAGTATCCTCAATCACATCATTCCCCTCGATTACCTCGAGAATGATTTAGCCCGGAGAGTTATCAGGGAATTCATCTACTCGGACCTTTCCGAGCTTTTCACTGCACGAGCCTCCCTTTGGATGCCTGTGTGTACTACGTACGAGCAGGAGTTCAAGACCTACTGCTCAAAGTGCATCTGGGATAGGGAAATGGAAGAACTATGTGCCCACTTTGGTATTCCATTAACCGAGCGGGATCCCCTGTTTTGGTAATGTTGTACGTGTGGGGTTTCTGTTTTTCTTTTTATGAATAGAATTGCGAGGACGCAATTCTTTGAAGGGGGAAATAATGTAACGACCCAAGAAACTGTGTTTTGAGTAAGGACAAGTTTATTTTACAATTTCACCCATTAATTGAACAAGAAATCATCTTATAAGATAATAATTATAATAAAATAGAGAAAACACATCAAAATGAATGAAAGGCCCTTTTATTCAAATGAGTAACATCTTGGTGACTACAACTCACAGCGATCGAACAAGAAGTTTAGCTAACCAAAAATCCCAATTAAAAACCCAATTACAATTATAGGGAGACCGCTTAAAACCACAAGGACACCAATAAGGCGGTAAGGGTCTTTGGTATCCATCAGAATAAACATAAGGATGGTTGAAGCCACCGCATCTGTATTGAGCACTAATGGAATAACACGAACCATCTCCTCTTTTTCTCCATCAGTCTCCATGAGTGAGGGATACCCCGAGACCAGACTATTTATAAGAACACTAATTCGACCGTTGGACCCTAACAGCTATAAATATAATCGTTGGATCCCCCATGATTCTCTTATCCACTAATGTTTTATTTTGGACCGTTGAAGATAAGAGTTGATTACCCCCGAAAGGTTCGAAAAGTTAATTGTGTTATTTTCTTTAATATTTAAAGAATGAAATCAATAATAGTATAATTTATTTATTTCGTGTTTTTCCAGAAGGTGAATTATATTTTGTATTTCAAAACCGTGAGAATTAATATTATTATTTTTCCACTATTTACTACATGTTTTTTACTTGAGCAACTAAACTTTTATTTTGTAATTACATTGAATCGGATGGGTTTTTATTTTGTTTATGAAAATATGCGCTCAAACTCTTGAGTTATATATGTTGCGTCAAACTTTAAATTAAATGTATTATACTTATCTATAAATTAAATATAAGTAATAATAATAATGTAAATATTTATAATTCGACCTTTTTATTAACAGTTTTGAAACTATGTCAAATTATGGTTTTATTTACATTACCAATTTTGCGTCTTAATGTTAATTTTTACACAAATACTCTTATTACATTAAAAACAATAAAGATAATAGAATGATTGTAAAACTTTAAAATAATTGGTAATGTTATATGAATTTATCTTATGTTAAATATGGGATTAAGCAACCAATTTTTTTAATAACAAATATATTGAAATCTTTACATGTAATTATAAATTAAGATAATTGTTTTCTTAAGGAAAATAATAATATATTTTATGACTTAAATAGGGGATTAATAGTTTAATATATAGGTGTATTAATAACCTTTGACATAAGGATAATAACACTAGTTTAATAATAATGTTATATTAATAATAATAATGATTTTATAATATGTTTGATAAAGGAATAAAATAAAGATAAAAAAATATATATTATGTTAAGATGTTAAAAACATTGCCGGGTTTTATTTTTTAAAACACCGCAGCAACCCAGAGCCGTCCGATCCATCGCTTCCATCGTGGCCGTCCGTGATTTTTAATACCACTCTACGTCCGAGCCTTCCAATCAACTCCCTTCTAATCCTGGTCATCCAATTCTTTTCGCGTCTCTCTCTCCCACAATTTCTTTCTTCTTCCTCGCACCCGCAGTACCAGTATAGGCAGCGTTTTCTTCTTCTTAGGCCGGCGAGTGGACCCGTTTTCTCTCCTCCTTTCCACGAGTTTGGCACTGTCTATTAAATGCCTAGCCTCAGATACCCACTCCATGACTCCACGAAGAGTTCTATGTTTTTTTTAAAACCCTCGGGTTGCACCGAAGGCAAGGAGAGTTTTTACACCTAGTTTCTTGGATCTCTGACCACCGTTCCAGCGTCGCCTACTTCGTCTTCATTCTCTCCTCCTCCTCGTCGTGAGAAAGTAAGGGACAAGTTTTATTTGGTTTTGTTTAAAATTTGGTATATATATATATGTTATATATATATATATATTTTCTGTGTATATACACCCGGTGCATACCCAGGCCTTGAGGATCTCCCTTTCAGCTTGGAGAACCAAATAGGGGTAAGGGAACTTGGGAGACCCGTTTAATTTCAGTTCGTGTATTTGCATATGTAATTTGAGTATATATATATTTATATACATATATGTATAAAATGATATATGCAAATATACAAACTTCTTCTCAATGTTTAAAACCCTGGTTTTATTTCTCCTATGAAAATGGAGATTTCAGGTAATTGTATGAACATGTAAAATCAAGAAAGTATATGGAGCATAAAGATGTATATGTACATATAATTATATAGATGTATATGTACATCAATGTGCATAAGGGGTGAACATGATTCTTTTGTTTTGAAATTTATCACAATATAACATGATGATTAAATTTTTATTTACCCAAAAGGATTATTATTTCAAGAAAGGTACCAAAAATATTTATATACATGTTTATATTTATGATGAAGTTAAGGTTTAGTTTGATATCAAAATAATTCCATCGAAATTTTCATTTATCACCATTCTTGATAAATCATGATTTTGTTTTGTGAAGACGAGTAGTGTGAATTCCTTAAACGTTTACAAGTGTATATATATGTAATAATATATATGTACTCATATTAATGGATCGACCATGTTGTATGCAAGAATGATTTTTATGCCAATAAAGGTTTTATGAATATTTTGTTCACTTTTTTTTATGTAAAAGAACCCCATTCGGTTTTACCAAACACTAATTTTGTTTAATGTATAACATGAGAAATATTATTGAGTATGGTTTAATTTGGTGAACCCATGCACATGTGTATACGCACATAAATTTAAATATATATAGGTATATATAACCTTGTATCAATATGTTGTCTTCGAATACAAGTTTTTCTTATGATTGCAAACTTTTTAAAGGAAAGATCATGTTCTTTAAAGTGAAAATGAGTTTTTACACAACTATATATATATTCATGCATTTTTCATACATATATACATGACTTCCTAATATGGATCTAATTGCACACTTTATATCCCTAACTGTATGTATATTCACACAGTTTTAATAAAACACCCACAATACCCATTTATCAGTAAGTGTATTAGTTATGAACGACCTTGTTTTTAACTTGGTATTATGATGCCTTGGAATGTTTAAGTGTGTATGTTCATGTTTTCAATTGTTAAGTTAATTTCTTATGTGTACAGATTTTTAGTATGTACGTATCAGTTTTGTTAATGATTGAATTATCTTCTTGACTATGAAAATGTATGTAAAAAGGGGGTTTGATTAAGAACGTATGAATGAAACCCTATGAAAGAAAGACCATATCAATATATGTGAGGGATGTTTTAGACTTATGTGTTTATGGATGGGTGCGCCCAGAATTATATATCGCTCCAATGCATTGGGTAAAGTAAGAGTCTCATGAGACGTTATGTGCGACGGTCTTGGCGGTTAGCCTTGTCTTGTGCTTTTATGTGCGACGGTCATGGCGGTTAAACTTGGATTGTGCTTTTATGTGCAACAGTCTTGGCGGTTAGCCTTGGCTTGTGCTTTTATGTGCGACGGTCCTGGCGGTTAGCCTTGGATTGTGCTACTATGGGAAACGGGATTGGTGGTTTGCCTTGACCCGTAGTAAGTTATGTTTTGAGATCACGACAAAAGGTCTTGACAAGTCTAGGCATTATACTTTCCCTCTGCATGTAATGATAAATGGTCAACCAGGGGTTAGTCCAACTAACAAGACATCCCCTAGTTTAAAATTCCCTTAACTATGAGAATGAAATTATGAGATAAGAATTGCAATTCATGTGGTAAGTTGTTATAAGACCTTTATGTTCCCATGAATCATGTTATGAATATTTTCCCTGCTTATTCACAGATTTTTAGAACTGAAGTAATCTTGGTTGTAAATTATGAATCTTCTATTCTTCATGTGTTTGCGTTCTCTAATTATGTTTACTTTAAAGTTTATTGCAAGTTCGTACTTCTTTTCTGTACAAGTGGTTTTCAAAAATGTATGATTTACATGTTCTAAGAAAAGATAATGCTTTGTTTTATTTTAGTGAAGTGTTATATTCAAAATGACTGCTTTGAGAATGAGTTTTCTTAAAAAAAAAATTTAAACCCCTTACTGGGCATATTTTCTCACCCTACGTTTTTGTTTTAAATTTTTCAGGCATGGTTTGTACTAATGAAGTTTATCAAAAGCAGCTGGTTTCCCAGAACCCTGATCCTCGCGATATTCTGTAGTAATGGGACATGATATATTATTTGTAAATGTTGTAATTAAATGTTAGTATATCATGTCTCATAAGACACCCAGGGATCAGGGTCTCTACAAATATACCATCTTAAAATTTAATAAACCACAATGAACCATAATTAATGTTAATAAATCCTATAAATACCCAAATATACCATAATATACCATAATATACCCTAATAAACACATCTCAATCAAAATAAATACATAAAATTACCTAATAAAACCTAATAAACCTTGAAACGCCATAATAAACCCTAATAAAATCCTAATAACCCCCTCCAAACCCTAAAAAAACTAATATGACATTGAAAACCCTAAAACCCTATCAAACCATAATAAATGTCAATAACACCAAAGAATACTAAATAATGATTGTAATGCCTAAAAATACCTCTAATAATAATAGTAGTAATAACGCATGTGCATTTGCATATGCATGTGAGTGGTTTAAAAAATAAATCATAACACACGTGCATGTGCATATACATGCTCATTTTCATGTGAATGATAATAAATAATAAATTATAATTAATAACACATGTGAATTTCATGTCTATGTACATGTGCATGTGAATGATAATAAATAATAAATAATAAATAATAACACACATCCAGGTGCATGTGCATGTGCATGGTAATAAACAATAAATAATAACAAAGTCCACATGAATGGGCATTTGCATGTGAATGATAATAAATAATAAATAATAAAACATGTGATAGTAGAATAACGCAAGTTCATTGCGTGTTCACGTGTATGAGAATAAATAATAATAACACATGTTATAATATAATAACGCAAGTTCATTGCATTTTCATGTGCATGGTAATAAATAATATATAATAATGCATGTTTATGTACATTAACATGTAATGAAAATGATATTGATGCATGCACATGCATGGTAATAAATAATAAATAACAACGCACATGCATGTGCATTTGTATTTGGTGATATAAACAATAGTAATAATAATAATAATAATAATAGAATAACGCAATTGCATTTCATGTGCACGTGCGTAGTAGTAAATAATAAATAAATAATAGTAAATAAGAACGCCCACGCATGTGCATGTGCATTTAGATTTGATATTAATATTAATACTACTAATTGTAATAATAATATTAATAATGCATGCATGCGCATGGTAATAAATAATAAATAACAACCCACATTAATTTGGATTTGCATTTGATAATGATAATAATAATGATAATGATAATAATAATATAATAATAATAATAATAATAATAACTCTGATAATAATAATAATAATAATAAAATTATAATACAAGTTCATTGGATATACACGTGCATGGTAATAAATAGTAAATAATAACACACATGCATCTGCATTTGCATGTGATGATAATAATAATAAAAGCAGCAGTAGTAGTAGGGATAATATTAGTTGTACCAATGCATGTGATAATAGAATATTGCATGTGCATTACGTGTGCACGTGCATAGTAATAAATAATAATGCGCGTGCATTGCATTTTCATTTCATGATGATGATGACAATAATAATAATATTATTATTAATAATAATAACAACGCATGTGATAATAGAATAACGCACGTGCATTTAAGGTGCGTGTTTATGTATTTTCATGTGCATTTTCATGTGATGATAATAATAACAAAAACAACAAAAACCACAATAATAATAATAACAATAACAACATGTGGGATAATAAAACAATATGTGTGCCTTGCATGTGCACGTGCATTGTAATAAAAAAAATAATCCATGTGCATTTGCATGTGCATGTGCATGAGATGATGATGATAATAATAATAATAATAATAATAACAACAACAAAAATAATAATAGTAATAAAAATAATTATAATAACAACAAATCATGTGATAATAGAATAACACCCGTGCATTGCATGTTCATTGCATGATAATAAATAATAACTCATAGCGCACGTGATGATAATAATAACAACAATAGTAATATTAATAATAATAGCGTATGTGATAATAGAATAACACACATGTATTGAAGGTGCACGTGTATGGTAATAAATAATAATGCTCGTGCATTTTCATTTTCATTTGATAATAATAACAATAATAACAATAATAGTAAAATAGTAATAATAACAATAACAATAAAAATGCATGTGATAATAGAGTAATGTAGGTGCATTGCGTGTGCGTGTGCATGGTAATAAATAATAACGTACGTGCATGTGAATTTTTATGTGATGATGATGATAATAATAATAATAATAATAGTAATATTAATAATAATAACAACAACAACAAATACATATGCACATGAATGGAAATACATAATTTATAATAAATAATAAATAATAACGCTTGTGCATCTTTATTTTCTGTGATGATAATAATAATAATAATAATTGTATTAGTAATAACAATAGTGATAATTATAATATATATGATGATAATAATGATAATGATAATAATGATAATAATAACGTGTGTGATAATAGAATAACACACGTCCTAACAAACCCTAACAAAAACTAAAAAACCCTAACAACAACTAATAACCCCTAAGAACCACTAATAAACCCAAATAACACATAAAACCCTCTATTAAACCCTAAAACCCTAATAAACACTAATAATTCATAATAACCTATATTAAACCATAAAAAACACTATAAGACTCTAATAAACGCTACAAAATCCCTAAACCCCCAAATATAAAATAAAAACACTATTGAACAATAATAAATCCAAATAATCACTAAAACCCTAACCAACCCGACAAAACACTACAAAACCCACCAAATAATAGCCTACAAAACCCTACAACCTGCTAATAAACCCTAATAAACCCTAATAACCCCATAATAAATCGTAACAAACCCTAACAACCCCAAATATCTAACAAATCCTAACAATACCAAATAAATCGTAACAAATTAAAACAAACCATAAGAAACCCCTAATAAACTGTAATAAACCCTAACAAATCATAATAAACCCAAATAAATCGTAGTAAACCCAAATACACGTTATCAAACCATAATAAATAAATTAAACCCTATGAAACCCTAATAAATCCTAAATAACCCTAAAAAGGTTGATAAACCCAAAAAACAATCATAAACAAAAACAAAATGCTCACAAACAATAAAAACAATATATTATCTAAAAAGACATAACAAACACTAATATAACCTAATAAAACAAAAAAAAACTAATAAACCCATAACAAACCCAAAAAAATCCATAAAAATCCCTAATAAACCCTAATAAAAACTAATAAACCCTAATAAAACCATAATAAAATCCTAAAAATACATTCTCAACCCTAATAAACCTTGACACACCATAATAAAACCATAATAAAACCCTAAAAATACCTTCCCAACCCTAATAAACCTTGACACAACATAATAAAACTTAATAAAACCCAACTAAACCCCAATAAACAAAAAAAACGCAAACAAACCATTAAAAATCCCTAGAAACCATAATAAACCATAATAAATTCTAATAAAACCTAATAAAACATAAAAAATGCCCACAAACACTAAAAACACGCTTATAAAACCTAGGAAGTCCACGAAACCGCTCATATATAATAACAAAAACTAAAAGACACTCATATACACTAATAAAAACACTAACAAACCCTAGTAAACCCGGAAAATACCTAGCATACCCTAATAAACACTACACAACCCTAATAAACCCAAATAAAACCCTAAAGATACCTACTCAAACCTAATAAAACACTAAAAATACCTACTCTACCCTAATGAACCTTAACACACTATAATAAACCATAATAAACCCCGTTAAACCATAAAAAACACAAATATACCATTAAAAAGCCCTAAAACCCCTAATAAATGCTAATGAAATCTAACAAAGCATAAAAGCACTAATAAACTCTAATAAACACTACTAAACCCTAAAAACCCTAATATACCGTCTTAAAAAAATTTAAACCATAATGAACGATAATAAACACCAATATATCCTAAACATACCCAAATCAACCCAAATGTACCATAATATACCCTAATAAACCCAACTCAATCATAATAAAACCCAAAAAATACCTAATAAACCCTAATAAACCTTAACACACCATAATTAACCCTAATAAAATCCTAATAACCCCCACCAAACCATAAAAAATGCTAATATACCATTAAAAAACCCCAATACCTTAAACCCAAACAATTGCTGGAGAAAACCGAAAAATGCTTCAAAACCCACAAAACACAACAAACCCCAAAAAATGCCAAAATAACCCTAACAAAGCAAAAAAAGTCAAATCACACCCATAAAACCCAAAAAAATGTATAGACCACTAAACAACTCAAACAAAAAGTAACAAACCCTAAAAACCCTAACAAAACCTAACAAACCCCAACAACCAATAATAAACCCAATGAACCACTAATAAACCCTAAAACCTACTATTAAACACTAAAAACCCTATTAAACACTAATAAATCGTAATAACCTTTAATAAACCCTAACAAACTCTATTAGACCCTAATAAATGCAACAAAAGCCCTAAAACCCCTAATATGCAATAAAAAACACTATTAAACCATAATAATCCCCAATAATCACTAAAAACACTAAAACAGAAAAACGCCACAAAAACCTCCAAATAATAGCCTACAAAACCCTAAAACCCACTAATAAACCCTAACAAACCATAATAACCCCAAAATAAATCATAACAAACCCTAACAATCCCAAATAAATTGTAACAAATCCTAACAATGCCAAATAAATCGTAACAAAGTGAAACAAACCCTAACAAACCCCTAATAAACTGCAATAAACCCTAACAAAACATAATAAACCCTAATAAATTGTAATAAACCCAAATACATGTTACTAAACCCTAATAAATAAATTAAACCCTAATAAACCATAATATATCCAAAATAACCCTAAAAAGGGTTGATAAACCCTAGAAAATGCAATTAATGCCTATAAAAGCCCAATAAAACCCCAATATAAAATAAAAAATGCTAATAAACTGTAACAAATCCTAAAGAACACTAATAAACCCTAAATAACCCTAATAAACCCTAAAGAACCATATTAAACTCTAACGAACTCTAAAAAACCCAAAAGATCCCAATAAATGCTAAAACACATTATATAAACCCTAAAAACCGCTACAATACCCAAATAAACCCTTAAACACAACAAAAAACCTTAAAAACCCCTATTAATACCAAAAAAACATATAAACCCATAACCCCCCCCCCCAAAGAACCTTTAAAAAGCCACCGAATATCATAAATAACCATAAACACTGGTTAACAACCCTTAAAAACCTTAAAAACACTACAAACCATAAACAACCATTAAAACGCTAAAAAACATTTCAAATAGATACTTAACCCCTAAAAGCGTTACATAAACCCTAAAAATGCAACAAAAACCCTAAAAACACAACAAAAACCAAAAAACTCAACATAAACCCAAAAAACACTACATAAACCCTTAAAGCACTACATAAACCCTAGAACTGTAACATAAACTAGAAAAACACAACATAAACCCTAAAAAAATGCAACATAAACATTAAAAAACAAAACATGAAACCTAAAAATACAATATAAACCCTAAAAACACTCCATGAACACTAAAAACGTTACATAAACCCTAAAAAATGTAATATAAATGCTACATCACCCCTAAAATGCTACATACACCCAGAAAATGCAACATAAACCCTAAAAATACTACATAAAACCTAAACCCTAAACAGAATACAAAAACACTAATAAATGCTAATAAATCCAAACTATGCTTAAAAGCACTAATAAACCCGAATAAACACTACTAAACACTAAAAAACCCTAATATACCCTCTTAAAATTTAATAAACCATAATGAACCATAATAAACTCTAATAAATCCTAAACATACCCAAATATACAATAATATACCATAATATACCCTAATAAACCCAACTCAATCCAAATAAAACCCTAAAAAACCTAAAAAAACCTAATAAACCTTGACACACTATAATAAACTCGAATAAAATCCTAATAACCCCACCAAACCCTAAAAATGTTATTATACAATTAAAAACCCCTAAAACCCTAACAAACCATGATAAATGTTAATAGCACCTAAGATTCCTAAAAAATGATAGTAACCCCTAAAAATACCTCTAATAATAATAGTGGTAATAATGCACATGCATGTGCATATTCATGTGCATGGTTTAAATAATATATCATAACACATATGCATGTGAATATGTATGTGCATGTGCATGTGAATGATAATAAATAATAAATTATAAACAATAACTCATGTGAATTGCATGTTTATGTGCATGTGCATGTGAATGATAATAAATAATAAATAATAACGCACATCGAGGTGCATGTGCATGTGCATGTGCATGTGCATGTGCATGTGCATGTGCATGTGCAGGGTAATAAACAATAAATAATGACACAGTCCACATGAATGTGCATTTTCATGTGAATTAAAATAAATAATAATTAATAACACATGTTATGGAAGAAACATGCTAGTGCATTGCGTGTGCACATGCATGAGAATAAATAATAATAACACGTTTTATAATAGAATAACGCAAGTTCATTGCATTTTCATGTGCATGGTAATAAATAATTTACAGTAACGCACGTTTATGTGCATTTACATGTAATGATAATGATAATGATTCTTGCAAATGCCAGGTAATAAATAATAAATAACTACGTACATGCATGTGCATTTGTATTTGATTATATAAACAATAATAATAATAATAATAATAATATTATTATTAATAGAATAACGCAAGTGCATTGAATGTGCACGTGTGTATTAGTAAATAATAAATAAATAATAGTAAATAAGAACGCCCATGCATGTGCTTGTTTCTTTACATTTGATAATAATATTAATAATACTAATTGTTGTAATAATAATAATAACGCATACACGTGCGTGGTAATAAATAATAAATAACAATGCACATGCATGTGGATTTGTGTGTGATAATAATAATAATAATAATAATAATAATAATAATAACTATGATAATAATAATAATAATAAAAGGATAATACAAGTGCATTGCATATGCACGTGCATGGTAATAAATAATAAATAATAACACACGTGCATCTGCATTTTCATGTGATGATGATAATAATCATAGCAGCAGTAGTAGTAGTGATAATAGTAGTTGTACCAATGCATGTGATAATAGAATATTGCATGTGCATTACGTGTGCACATGCATAGTGATAAATAATAACGTGCATGCATTGAATTTTCATGTGATGATGATGACGATGATAATAATAATAATAATAATAATAAAATTAATAATAACAATGCATGTGATAACAGAATAACACACGAGCATTGAATGTGTGTGTTTATGTATTGGAAAGTGAATTTTCATGTGCATTTGCATGTGATGATAATAACAATAACAACAAAAACAACAACAAGAAAAACAAAAACCACAATAATAATAATAACAATAAGAATAACAACGTATGTGATTATAAAATAATGTGTGTGCAGTGCATGTGCACGTGCATGGTAATAAAAAATAAATAATAATGCACGTGAATGTGCATCAACATGTGCATGAGATGATGATAATAATAATAATAATAACAATAATAATAATAACAGTAATAATAACAGTAATAACAACAACAAGGCATGTGATAATAGAATAACGCACGTGCATTGCAAGTGCAGTGCATGACAACAAATAATAACTCACAGCGCACATGATGATTTTTTTTGGCCGAAGCCTCATTTTTATTATTGAAACAAAGCAAAGACCTATTTAACTAGGTAGAGAGAGACCAATCACATAGCCCGAAGGCCCAGTGGACATTTAGCCCATTACATAGCCCGTAGGCCCAATTTTTTGGCTCAAAGCCCATTCTGTGAATAGTACTGCTACAGTACCCGCACTGCTATTGTACCCGCCGCTGCTACAGTGCCCCTGCCGCCGCTACAGTACCCCTGCCACTACTACAGTGTCACCGTTGCAACAGTATCTCGGCTGCTACAGTAGCGCTACAGTACCTGTGCCCAATGGGTTTTGAACCCCCATTTTCCATGTAGAATTATGGGGTGCTTACCACTAAGCCAAACCCCAACTACACAACGCACATGATGATAATAATAACTATAATAGTAATATTAATAATAATAGCGCATGTGATAATAGAATAACACACATGTATGGAATGTGCGCATGTGTGGTAATAAATAATAACACGTGTGCATTTGAATTTGCATTTGATTATAATAACAATTATAACAATAATAGTAGTAATAACAATAACAATAAAAATGCATGTGAAAATAGAATAATGTAGGTGCATTGTGTGTGCGCGTGCATGGTAATAAATAATAACGGACGCACATGTGCATTTTCAAGTGATGATGATGATGAGGATAATAATAATAATATTAATAATAATAGTAACAACAACAAAAACTACTACATATACACGTGCATGGAAATAAATAATATATAATAAATAATAAATTTTTCCTAACAAACCCTACTAACCAATAATAAACCATAATAAACCCCAATAAACCCTAACGCCCACTACTAAACCCTAATAAACACTAATAAATCGTAATAAACCCTAAAAACCCTATTAGACCCCAATAAAAGCTACAAAATTCCTAAAAACCCAAATATACAACAAAAACACTATTAAACCATTCCAAATGCTAATATTCATCAAAAAACCATATCAAACCTGAAAAAACCTGACAAACCCCAAAAAAACAATAAAACCCAAAAAAACCCTAAAAACCCTAAAAACCCCAAAAACCCTAAAAATCCATAAAACCCTAAAAAAATCCTAAAAACCCTAATACCCCTAAAACCCCCAAAAAAAAATAAAAAAACACAAAAAAAATTAAAACCCCAAAAAAACCTCAAAAAAACCTCAAAAAAACTCAAAAAAACCTGAAAACTGCAAAAAACGCTAAAAAACGTTAAAAAACATAAAAATGAATAAAAAACCCTAACCAAGCCAATGAAACGCTTAAAACCCATAAAAATCCCCTAGAAAACCCAAAAAATCTCAAAAGAAACCCTAATACACCCTAAAAAACCCTAAAAACCCCTAAAGAACCCTAAAGAACCATTAATGCCACTAAAAATGCTACATAAACCCTATCAATTGCTACAAAAATCCAAAAAATGCTTAAAAATCCACAAAATAAAAAAAAACCCAAAAATGCTAAAATAACCCTAACAAAGCATAAAAAATCCAAACACCTCCATAAAACCCAAAAAAATGCATAAAACCCCAAACAACTCAAACAAACCGTAACAAACTCTAAAAACCCTAACAAAACCTAACAAGTCCTAAAATCCACTAATAGCCCTTAATAACCACTAATAAACCCTTATAACCCATAAAACCCACTATTAAACCCTAAAACCCTAAAAACAGTAATAAATCGTAATAACATGTAATAAACCCTAACAAACTCTATTAGACCCAAATAAATGCTACAAAAGCCCTAAAAACCTAATATAAAATAAATAAACTATTAATCCATAATAAACACTAATAATCACTAAAAAAGAAAACAAACCTGACAAAACGCTACAAAAATCTCCAAATAATATCCTACAAAACCCTGCAACCCACTAATAAACCCTAAAAACCCTAATAACCCTAATAACCCCAAAATAAATCGAAACAAACACTAACAACCCCAAATAAATCATAAAAAATCCTAACAACTCCAAATAAATCATAACAAATTGAAACAAACCATAACAAACCCCTAATAAACCCCAATACAGCCTAACAAATCATAATAAATCCTAATAAATCGTAATAAACACAAATACACATTACTAAACTATAATAAATAAAATAAATACTAATAAACCCTAATAAATACTAAATAACTCTAAAAAGGTTGATAAACCCTAGAAAAAGCTATTAATGTCTACAAAAGCCCAATAAAACTCTAATATACAATAAAAATGATAATAAACTGTAACCAATCCTAAAGAACACTAATAAACACTGAAGAACCCTAATAAACCCTAAAGAACCAAATTAAACTCTAAAGAACACTAAAAAACCATAAAGAACACAAAAAAATGCTAAAAAACATTATATAAACCCCACAAACCGCTATAATATCCAAACAAACCCTAAAACACACTAAGAACCCTAACAACCCCTATCAAACCAAAAAAACAAAAAAACCCATAAAACCCCCCGAATCCATTAAAAAGCCACCAGATACCATAAAAAACCCATAAAAACCCGTTAACAACCCTTAAAAAACCTAAAAAACACTAAAAACTATAAACAACAATAAAAAACCTAAAAAAATGCCTCAAATAGATACATAAACCTTAAAAACGTTACATAAACCCTAAAAAATGAAAATATCCCCTAAATACGCAACATAAACCAAAAAACGCAACATAAACCCAAAAAATGCTACATAAACCCTAAAAGCACTACATAAACCCTAGAACAATATCATAAACCCTAAAAAACACATGATAAACCATAAAAAACGCAACATAAACCCTAAAAACGCAACATAAACATTAAAAAATGCTACATAAAACATAAAAACACAATATAAACCCTAAAAACACTACATGAACCCTAAAAACATTACATAAACCCTAAAAAATGAAACATAAACACTACATCACCCCTAAAAACGCTAAATAAACCCTGAAAATGAAACATAAACCCTGAAAAATGCTACATAACACCAAAACCCTAAACACGCTACATAAACCCTAAAAACATTACATAAACCCTAAAAATGATATATAAAATCTTAAACTGCTAACAAAACCATAAATATGCTAAACAAACACTAAACATTCTACATAAACTCTAACAATGCTACATAAACCCTAAAAATGCTCCAAAAACCCTAAAGACGCTTCAAAACCCTCAAAAATATTAAACCCTAATATACCATAATATAAAAAAGTAAACCCTAATAAACCCATAATAAACCGCTAAAGAACTACTAAATCCACTACCCACGCAACATAAACCCTATGAATTGTGACAAAAAACTGGAAAATGCTTCAAAACCAACAAATTGCAACAAAACCCCACAAAACGCTAAAATAACCCTAACAAAGCATAAAAAATACAAACACACCCATAAAACCCAAAAAAATGCATAATATCCCAAAAAAATCAAACAAACAGTAAAAAACCCTAAAAACCCTAACAATACCTAAGAAACCCTAACAACCACTAATAACTCCTAAGAACCACTAATAAAACCAAATAACCCCTAAAACCCACTATTAAACCGTAAAAACCATAATAAACACTAATAAATCGTAATAACGTGTAATAAACCCTAACAAACTCTATTAGAGCCTAATAAATGCTACAAAGCCCTAAAACCCCTAATATGCAATAAAAACACTATTTAGCCATAATAAACCCTAATAATCACTAAAAACCCTAACAAACCCGACAAAACGCTACAAAGACCTCCAAATAATAGCCTACAAAACCCTACAACCCACTAGTAAACACTAACAAACCCTAATAACCCCAAAATAAAATGTAACAAACCATAATAATCCCAAATAAATCGTAAGAAATCCTAACAACGCCAAATAAATTCTATCAAACTGAAATAAAACATATCAAACCCCAAATAAACCGCAATAAACTCTTACAAAGCATAATAAACCCTAATAAATCGTAATAAACCCAAATACATGTTACTAAACCCTAATAAATAAATTAAACCCAAATAAACCCAAATTAATCCTAAATAACCCGAAAATGGTTGATAAAACCTAGAAAAGCTATTAATTCATAAAAAAGCCCAACAAAATCCTAATATAAAATAAAAAATGCTTATAAACAGTAACAAATCCTAAAGAACACTAATAAACCCTAAATAACTCTAATATATCCTAAAGAACCATATTAAACTCAAAAGAAAACTAAAACCCCCCAAGATCCCAAAAAAACTCTAAAACACATTATATAAACCCCAAAAACCACTACAATACCCAAACAAACCCTAAAACACACCAAAAAACCCTAACAACCCCAATAAGTCCCAAAAAAACAATTAAACCCATAAAACCCCCAAAACCATTAAAAAGCCATTAGATGTCTTAAAAACCCATAAACACTAGTTAACAACCCTTAAAAACCTTAAAAAAACACTACAAACCATAAACAACCCTTAAAACCCTAAAAAAAGCTTCAAATAGATACATAACCCCTAAAAACGATACATAAACCCTAAAAAATGCAACAAAAACCCTTAAAACACAACATAAACAAAAAAAGTCAACATAAACCCAAAAAATTCTACATAAACCCTAAGAGCACTGCATAAACCCTAGAACTATAACATAAACCCTAAAAACACAACATAAACCCTATAAAACACAACATAAACATTTATAAAATGCTACATAAAACCTAAAAATACAATATAAACCCTAAAAACACTCCATGAACCTTAAAATGTTACATAAACCCTAGAAATTGAAACATAAATGCTACATCAACCCTAAAAATGCAACATAAACCCATAAAACACAACATAAACCCTAAAAAATTCTATATAAAACCTAAACCCTAAACACGCTACATAAACCCTAAAAACATTACATAAACCCTAAAAATGATACATAAAATCTAAAGCCTCTAATTAAACCCAAAAAACGCTACCTAAACACTAAAAATGCAACAAAAACTCTAAAAACACTACACATATCCTAAAAAACGCTACAAAAACCCTAAAGATTCATTAAAACCCACAAAAATATTAAACCCTAATATACCATAATATAAAAAATTAAATCTTAATAAACCCCTAATAAACTCCAATAATCTCTAAAAACACCTTATAATCCCTAAAATCCTAAGAAACTCTACTCAACAATAATAAAACCCTAATAATACCTAATAAACTCTAATAAATGATAATAAAACCTAATAAACACTAAAAACACGTTAAGAAAACCAAAACCACCCTAACCAACCCTAGTAGACACTAATAAACACTAATAAACACTAATAAACACTAATAAACACTAATAAACCCCTTACAAACCCAAAAAAATCCCTAATAACCCATAAATAATTCCAAATAAACCCTACTCAACCCTAACAACCCTTAACACACCATAATAACCCCTAATAAAACCCTACAAAACCATAATAAAGAAAAAAATGCTAGTATGCCTTAAAAAATCCCTAAAAACCCTAATAAATTCTAATATAACCTAATAAACCCTAAAAACACGCACAAACAAAAAAAATGATCACAATCAATAAAACACACTATATTAACTAAAAAGACCTAAATACACTAATATAACCTAATAAAGACAAAAAACGCTAATATACATTAAAAATACCTAGAAACCGTAACAAACCATAATAAACTCTAATATAACCAAACAAACCTTAAAACGCTCACAAAATATAAAAACATGCTATATTATCTAAAAAGGCCTAACAAACACTACTATAACCTAATAAAACAAAAAAACTAATAAACCCCTAACAAACCCTAATAAACACTAAAAATCCATAATAAACCCTAATAAAAATGAATAAACCCTAATAAAACCCTTAAAATATCTTCTCAACCCTAATAAACCTTGACACTCCATAAAAAACAAATAAAACCCAACTAAACCCCAATGAACAAAAAAAAAGCAAACAAACCATTAAAAATCCCTAAAAACTCTAATAAACCATAAAAAAATCAAATAAAAGCTAATAAACCATTAAAAATTCTCACAAACACTAAAAAAACGCTAATAAAACCTGAAAAGTCATAACAACCCCTCATATAAACTAACAAAAACTAAAAAACACTCATATACCCTAATAAAAACACTAAGAAACCCTAGTAAACCCTAAAAATCCCTAACAAACCCTAATAAACTGTACTCAACCCTAATAAACCCTAATAAAACCATAAAGATACCGACTCAACATTAATAAAACCCTAAAATACCTACTCAACCATAGTAAACCTTAACACACCATAATAAACCATAATAAACCCCACTAAACCCAAAAAATGCAAATATACAATTAAAAATCCCTCAAACCCCTAATAAATGAAAATAAAACCTAACAAAGCTTAGAAATGCTAATAAACTCGAATAAACACTCCTAAACACTAAAAACCCCTAATATACCCTCTTAAAATTTAATAAATCTTAATGAACCATAATTAATGTTAATAAATCCTAAAAATACCCAAATATAGCATAATATACCATAATATACCCTAATAAACCCAACTCAATCCAAATAAAACCATAAAAATACCTAATAAAACCTAATAAACCTTGACACGCCATAATAAACCCTAATAAAATCCTAATAACCCCCACCAAACCCTAAAAAACACTAATATACCATTGAAAACCCTAAAACCCTAACAAACCATAATAAATGTTAACAACACCTAAGAATCCTAAAAAATGATAGTAACGCCTAAAAATACCTCTAATAATAATAGTAGTAATAATGCATGTGCATTTTCATATGCATGTGCATGGTTTAAATAATAAATCATTACACACGTGCATGTGCATATACATGCTCATTTGCATGTGAATGATAATAAATTATAAATTATAAATAATAACGCATGTGAATTTCATGTCTATGTGCATGTGCATGTGAATGATAATAAATAATATATAATAAATAATAGTGCACATCCAGGTGCATGTGCATGTGCATGGTAATAAAAAATAAATAATAACAATGCCCACATGGATGAGCATTTTTATGTGAATGATAATAAATAATAAATAATAAAACATGTGATAGTAGAATAACGCAAGTGCATTGCGTGTGCACGTGCATGAGAATAAATAATAATAACAGATGTTATAATAGAATAACGCATGTTCATTGCATTTTCATGTGCATGGTAATAAATAATATATAATAATGCATGTTTATGTACATTTACATGTAACAACAATGATATTGACGCATGCACGTGCATGGTAATAAATAATAAATAACAACACACATGCATGTGCATTTGTATTTGATGATATAAACAACAACAATAATAATAAGAATAACAATAGAATAATGCAATTTCATTTCATGTGAACGTGCGTAGTAGTAAATAATAAATAAATAATAGTAAATAAGAATGCCCATGCATGTGCATGTGCATTTAGATTTGATATTAATATTAATAATACTAATTGTAATAATAATAATAATAACGCATGCACGTGCATGGTAATAAATAATAAATAACAACCCACATGCATGTGGATTTTCATGTGATAATGATAATAATAATGAAAATGATAATAATAATAATAATGAAAATAATAATAACTGTGATAATAATAATAATAATAATAATAAAATTATAATACAAGTTCATTGTATATGCACGTGCATGGTAATAAATAGTAAATAATAACGCATGTGCATCTGTATTTGCATGTGATGATAATAATAATAACAACAACAGTAGTAGTAGGGATAATAGTAGTTGTACCAATGCATGTGATAATAGAATATTTCATGTGCATTATGTGTGCACGTGCATAGTAATAAATAATAAAGCGCGTGCATTGAATTTTCATGTGATGATGACGACGATGATAATAATAATATTAATAATAATAATAATAAAATAACGCATGTGATAATAGAATAACGCACGTGCATTGAAGGTGCATGTTTATGTATTCGCATGTGCATTTTCATGTGCATTTTCATGTGATGATAATAACAATAACAACAACAACAACAACAACAACCACAATAATATTAATGACAATAACAATAACAACATATGGGATAATAAAATAACGTGTGTGCATTGGATGTGCACGTGCATGGTACTAAAAAATAAATAATAATGCATGTGCATGTGCATGTGCATGTGCATGTGCATGAGAGAATGATGATAATAATAATAATAATAATAATAACAACAACAATAATAACAGTAATAATAATAATTATAATAACAACAACTCATGTTATAATAGAATAACGCACGTGCATTGCATGTGCATTGCATGATAATAAATAACAACTCATAGCGCACGTGGTGATAATAATACCAATAATAGTAATATTAATAATAATAGCATATGTGATAATAGAATAACGCACATGTATTGAATGTGTGCGTAATGGTAATAAATAATAATGCACGTGCATTTGCATTTGCATTTGATTATAATAACAATAATAACAATAATAGTAATAATAACAATAACAATAAAAATGCATGTGATAATAGAATAATGTAGGTGCATTGCGTGTGCGCGTGAATGGTAATAAATAATAACGAATGTGCATGTGCATTTTTATGAAATGATAATAATAATAATAGTAGTAGTAATAATAATAATAATAACAACTACTACTACATATGCACGTGCATGGAAATAAATAATATATAATAAATAATAAAAAATAACGCTTGTGCCTCTGCATTTTCATGTGACGATAATAATAATAATAATAGTAGTAATAACAATAATGATAACTATAATAATGATGATGATAATAATGATAATGATAATAATAACGTGTGTGATAATAGAATAACACACGTCCTAAGAAACCCTAACAAAACCTAACAAACCCTAACAACAACTAATAACCCCTAAGAACCACTAATAAACCCAAATAACACCTAAAACCCACTATTAAACCCTAAAACCCTAATAAACACTAATAAATCATAATAACCTATAATAAACCACAAAAACACTATTAGACTCTAATAAACTCTACAAAAGCCCTAAACCCCCTAATATACTATAAAAACACAATTGAACCATAATAAATCCAAAAAATCACTAAAACCCTAACAAACCCGACAAAACACTACAAAACCCACTAAATAATAGCCTAAAAAACCCTACAACCTACTAATAAACCCTAACAAACCCTAATAACCCCATAATAAATCGTAACAAACCCTAACAACCCCAAATACATCCTAACAAATCCAAACAATGCCAAATAAATCGTAACAAACTAAAACAAACCATTAGAAACCCCTAATAAACCGTAATAAACCCTAACAAATCATAATAAACCCAAATAAATAGTAGTAAACCCAAATACACGTTAATAAACCCTAATAAATAAATTAAACCCTATGAAACCCAATTAAATCCTAAATAACCCTAAAAAGGTTGATAAACCCAAAAAACGTTCACAAACAAAAACAAAACGCTCACAAACAATAAAAAGAATATATTATCTAAAAAGACATAACAAACAATAATATAACCTAATAAAACAAAAAAAGTAATAAACCCCTAAAAAACCCTAAAAATCCCTAATAACTCTAATAAAAACTAATAAACCCTAATAAAACCATAATAAAACCCTTAAAATACCATCTCATCCCTAATAAACCTTGACACACCATAATAAAACCCTACTAAACCCCAATAAACAAAAAAATGAAAACAAACCATTAAAAATACATAGAAACCCTAATAAACCATAATAAATTCTAATAAAACCTAATAAAACATAAAAAATGCTCACATACACTAAAAACACGCTTTTAAAACCTAAGAAGTCCCAAAAACCCCTCATATATAATAACAAAAACTAAAAAACACTCATATACCCTAATAAAAACACTAAAAAACCCTAGTAAACCCTGAAAATCCCTAACATACCCTAATAAACACTACTCAACCCTAATAAAACCGTAAATATACCTACTCAACCCTAATAAAACCCTAAAAATACCTACTCAACCCTAATGAACCTTAACACAATATAATAAACAATAATAAACACCACTAAACCCTAAAAAATGCAAATATACCATTAAAAAACCCTAAAACCCCTAATAAATGCTAATAAAACCTAACAAAGATTAAAAGCACTAATAAACTCTAATAAACACTACTAAACCCTAAAAACCCTAATATACCATCTTAAAAATTTATAAACCATAATGAACGATAATAAACCCCAATAAATCCTAAACATACCCAAATATACCATAATATACCCTAATAAACGCAACTCAATCCTAATAAAACCCAAAAAATACCTAATAAAGCCTAATAAAACTTAACACACCATAATTAACCCTAAAAAATCCTAATAACCCCCACCAAAACCTAAAAAATGAAAATATACCATTAAAAAACCCTAAAACCCTGAACCCAAACAATTGCTACAAAAAACCGAAACATGCTTCAAAACCCACAAAACACAACAAAACCCCAAAAAATGCCAAAATAACCCTAACAAAGCATAAAAAATCAAAACACATGCATAAAACCCAAAAAACGCATAAAACACCAAACAACTCAAACACCAGAATCATAGAACCACATCCCTTCCGCACCTCCCAGCTAAGCAGTAACCAGATTCCAGCAAAACATCTTCCAGCACCCAGCAACTTCCCAAAAAAAAAGACTTACAACCAACAAAATCAATCCACCAGCACCAAAATCACCAGCCTCCACAACAACCAACACCTCCACACCAGTCAGATCCATAGCCCGCAGCACAGAACCATCTGCATCAGAAGCAAAACTAACATCATCACATTCCAGCCAAAAAATAACCAAAGTTCCATCATCCCGCACCCATCAGCACAACCAGGGGAAAAGAGCCGCCATCATCCAGGACAAGAGCCAGTCCACAACCCAAACAGACCTTCCAGCAACCCAGAAACCGCAACACATAGCGAGCACACAACACCTCATATCAATCCCAGCAAACATTACCAACATCAAACCACAACCAAACCATATATCATCACAGCAGATCCAGCCAAATCCTTCCGCAATATGCACAGGACCAAAAAGACCGCTTTGGAACCACAGGAAAGCATAGACCAAAACTAGACCACAGCAATGCACACACAGGCCAGAAGTAGCAGCAAGATTCAAGAACATGACCGAGGAACAAACCTAAGGCCCCTGTGCAGACCGCGAACAAGCAGATCTGAAAACCCAGAAAGCCAGATCAATTGCACCATGAAGCCGGCACCACACCTCCCGCATCCACCAAGAGCTGCCCATCACGCTGCATCGACGATGAGGCCAGAGCCCACGCCGCCATTGAAACCCCCTCCACCATTGAGAAGATTGAGGTCATTGATCCATCCGGGGAGCACTCATCGATGCGTACCCAAACCGGAACCGTATTCGAGACCCAAAAGGGTATCCAAAGTCCAGAGAGTTATCCTACTCGCCTCTAGCCGAAGCGATCTTCCTCCACCGATGAGAATATTGGAGCCGTTGACCTGCCTGAGGAGGACCCATCTCAGCAAACACGATCCAGATCCCCTTCCGAAACACAAAATGGTTTCCAAACTCCATATTTCCATTCGCATCATCTTCTTCCGAAGCGATCTGATCCAGAACCACAACGTGCCTCGCATGTTCTATGAACGCCGAATCCGGAGCATAAGGGAAGAGAAGCAAAGTTCTGCGCAACTTCAGATCTGAAGCGATCTTTGAGATCTTCTTATCCGTTGACCAGGACGGGGCCAACCAAGGACGCCAGATCCTTCCACCAACACGCCAACATATGCAACCATAGCTAGCCCCGAAGCAGGCGATCTGCCAAGACCGCATCCAAGCTACCTAAAGATCATCAATGCCACCAAGGAGAACCAACGAACCATATGGCGTGTTTTTTGCCTTTTTTGATCTTTCTTGGGGTCTTTTGTGTCTTGGGTTGTAAGGGGTTTTTGGGTGTGGGTTGATTGACCCCTCCCCTCCCTTGTCTGTCGTGTCTACTTTTTTCTTTATAATAAATTTGGGGGGGCCGGGAATAGCCCGACCCTTGCATCTTCCTTACCAAACAACTCAAACAAATAGTAACAAAACATAAAAACCCTAACAAAACCTAACAAACCCCAACAACTAATAATAACCCCTAAGAACCACTAATAAACCCTAATAACCCCTAAAACCCACTATTAAACCCTATAAACCCTAATAATCCCTAATAAATCGTAATAACCCGTAATAAACCCTAACGACCTCTATTAGACCCTAATAAATGATACAAAATCCCTAAAACCCCTAATATGCAATAAAAACCACTATTAAACCATAATAATCCCTAATAATCACTAAAAACCCTAAAAAACCCCCAACAAAATGCTACAAAACCCTCCAAATAATACCCTACAAAACCCTAAAACCTACTAATAAACCTTAAAAAACCCTAATAAACTCTAAAAAACCCTAATAACCCCAAAATATATCGTAACAAACCCTAACAATCCCAAATAAATCATAAAAAATCCTAACAATTCCAAATAAATCGTAACAAACTAAAACAAACCATAACAAACCCCTAATAAACTGCAATAAACCCTAACAAAACATAATAAACCGCAATAAATTATAATAAACCCAAATACATGTTACTAAACCCTAATAAATAAATTAAACCCTAACAAACCCTAACAAATCCTAAATAACCCTAAAAAAATTGATAAACCCTAGAAAATGAAATTAATGCCTACAAAAGCCCAATAAAACAACAATATAAAATAAAAAACGCTAATAAACTGTAACAAATCCTAATGAACACTAATAAACCCTAAAGAACCATAATAAACCCTAATGAACCATATTAAACTCTAACGACCACTAAGAAACCCAAAATATCCCAATAAATGCTAAAACACATTATATAAACCCTAAAAACCGCTACA
The DNA here is from genome assembly GCA_963277665.1 of Viscum album. Classification (NCBI taxonomy): domain Eukaryota; kingdom Viridiplantae; phylum Streptophyta; class Magnoliopsida; order Santalales; family Viscaceae; genus Viscum; species Viscum album. The sequence goes on from OY728167.1 coordinate 760,304,718, forward strand.
ATACCAAAACAATCCCTAAAACACACCAAAAAACCCAAAAAACCCCTATCAATCACAAAAAAACAAATAAACCCATAACCCCCCCCCTAAAAACCATTAAAAAGACACCAAATATAAAAAAAACCATAAACACCGGTTGACAACCCTTAAAAACCCTAAAAACACTACAAACCATAAACAACCATTAAAAACCTAAAAAAGTCTTAAAATAGATACATAACCCCTAAAAGCGTTACATAAACCCTAAAAAATGAAACAAAAACCCTAAAAACACAACATAAACCAAAAAACTCAACATAAACCCAAAAAATGCTACATGAACCCTTAAGGAACTACAAAAACCCTAGAACTGTAACATAAACCCTAATAAACACAACATAAACCCTAAAAAATGCAACATAAACATTAAAAAAAGCTACATAAAACCTAAAAATACAATATAAACCCTAAAAACACTCCATGAACACTAAAAACGTTACATAAACCCAAAAAAATGTAACATAAATGCTACATAACCCCTAAAATGCTACATAAACCCAGAAAACTCAACATAAACCCTAAAAATGCTACATAAAACCTAAGCCCTAAACAGACTACAAAAACAATAAAAATGTTACATAAACCCTAAAAATGACACATAAAATCTAAAACCGCTAATTAAACCCTAAAATGCTACATAAACACTAATAATGCTAAATAAACTCTAACAACTCTACACAAACCCTATAAAATGCTACAAAAATAGTAAAGATGCTTTAAACCCCTCAAAAATATTAAGCCCTAATATACCATAATATAAAAAATTAAACCCTAATAAACCCCTAATAAACTCTAATAATCCCTAAAAACACCTTATAATCCCTAAAATCTTAAGAAACTCTACTCGACAATAATAAAACCCCAAAAATACTTAATAAACCCAAATAAATGATAATAAAACCTAATAAACCCTAAAAACACATTACAAAAACCTAAACAACCCTAACCAACCCTAATAGACACTTATAAACACTAAAAAACTCTAATAAACTCCAAATAAACCCTAAAAATCCCTAATAAACCTTAAATAAATCCAAATAAACCCTAATCAACCCTAAGAAACCTTAACACACCATAATAAACCCTAATAAAACTCTACAGAACTCTAATAAAGAAAAAAAATGTTGGTATACCTTAAAAATCCTCAGAAACCTTGATAAACTCTAATATTACCTGATAAACCCTAAAAACATTCACAAATAATAAAAAATGATCCCAAACAATAAAAATGCAATATATTATCTAAAAAGACCTAAGAACACTAATATAACCTAATAAATACAAAAACGCTAATGTACCTTAAAAATCCCTAAAAACCCTAATAAACCATAATAAACTCTAATATAACCAAAGAAACCCTAAAACTCTCACAAACAAAAACCAAGCACTCACAAAAAATAAAAACACACTATATTATCTAAAAGACCTAACAAACACTAATATAACCTAATAAAACAAAATAAAACTAATAAACCCCTAATGAACCCTAATAAACCCTAAAAATCAATAATAAACACTAAATAATGAATAAACTCTAATAAAACACTAAAAATACCTTCTCAGCCCTAATAAATCTTGACACACCAAAACAAAACCAAACAAAACCCAACTAAACCCCAATAAACAAAAAAACACAAAAAATAATTAAAAAGCCCTAGAAACCCCAATAAACCATAATAAATTCAAATAAAAGCTAATAAAACATTAAAAAAGTCTCACAAACACTAAAAACATGCTAATAAAACCTAAAAAGTCCTAACAACCCCTCATATATATTAACAAAAACTAAAAAACACTCATATACCCTAATAAAAACACTAACAAACCCTAGTAAACCATAAAAATCCCTAACAAACCTTAATAAACCATACTCAACACAAATAAACCCTAAGAAAACCTTAAAGAAACCGACTCAACATTAATAAAACCCTAAAAATACCTACTCAATCCTAATAAACCTTAACACACCATAATAAACCATAATAAACCTCATTAAACCCTAAAAACGCAAAAATACCATTAAAAAGCCCTAAAACCCCTAATAAATACTATTAAAACCAAAAAATGCCTAAAAATGCTAATAAAACCCAATAAAAACTACTAAACACTAAAAACCCTAATATACCCTCATAAAATTTAATAAACCATAATGAACCATAATAAACCTGAATAAATACTAAACATACCAAAATATACCATAATATACCATAATATACCATAATATACCCAAATAAACCCATCTTAATCCTAATAAAACCCTAAAAATACCTAATAAACCCTAATAAACCTTGACACACCATAATAAACCCTAATAATATCCTAATACCCCCTTAACCCTAAAGAATGCTAATATATCATTAAAAAACCCTAAAACCCTAACAAACCATAATAAATGTTAATAACACCTAAAAATCCTAAAAAATGATAGTAACCCCTAAAAATACGTCTAATAATAGTAGTAGTAATAACACACATACATGTGCATATGCATGTGCTTGGTTTAAATAATAAATCATAACGCGCGTGCATGTGCATATGCATGGGCATTTGCATGTGAATGATAATAAATAATAAATTATAAATAATAACGCATGTGAATTGCATGTGTATGTGCATGTGCATGTTAATGATAATAAATAATAAATAATAAAGCACATCCAAGTGCATGTGCATGTGCATGGTAATAAACAATAAATAATAACAAAGTTCACATGAATGTGCATTTGCATGTGAATGATAATGAATAATAAATAATAACACATGTGATTATAGAATAATTCAAGTGCATTGCGTGTGCAAATTCATGAGAATAAATAATAATAACACATGTGATAATAGAATAACGCCTGAAAATTACTTTTTTCATTTTCTCATGGCCGGTTTGAGGGTTGCCGGTACCCAATACAAAACATCACTGGTTCCAAAGACCACTCGCAACATCCAGTCAAATTCACATTTCAAATTTCACACTCAAGCGAACCAGACATCTATCCTTGATCCGCACGCCATCAATCTGCACACCTTTCCATGCATCCTCGAGCAGCTCACGCCCTCGAGCTTCGAACCCATCAACGTCGCCACCATCATTTGACGTCGGAGAGAAATCCTCCGGGAACACCGTGAAACCAACAGATCCGATGATCGAGGACGCCAGCGAGAGTTCCGACCCCGCCACCTTCATCACAGACCATCCCCATGGCCAGAAAACAACCACATTCACGACCCAAAAACCCATCCCAGATTCAAGAAAATACCAGCTTCAAATGCTCACACACCGAACTCCAAGAACAAGAGTTTGTCCGACAAACCCTCTCGATGTCATCTTCATCAGCTCGAAACAAACCAAGCTCCCAACTCCGCCATCCGAGAAAACCAGAGAAGCAACGCTTGACCTCCAAACGTCCAAACCGATGGCCAAAGTGCTGATCTCGAACCGTCGGACCAAGGAATCAAGTGCAGAATCAACACCGAGTCGCGAAGACACCGATGCGCGCAAGATGAGCCGATACAAGGCCGCGACAGTATAGAAAACACCACCTCAAACCGTCGAGCCAGGGAAGAAGGATCGCAGATCCGAGATGAGGGAGGCGGCATGAGAGAAACCCTAGCCGAGAGCGGTGCCCCTTATGGGCTCTTCAATCCTCTTTATCATAATAGAATAACGCAATTTCATTTCATTTTCATGTGCATGGTAATAAATAATATATAATAATGCACATGTATGTTCCTTTACATGTAATGATATTAAAAATGAAGCATGAACATGAACGGTATTAAATAATAAACAACAACGCATGTGCATCTGGATTTGTATTTGACGATATAAACAACAACAAAAACAAAAACAATAATAACAAAAATAGTAATAGAATAATGAAAGTGCATTGCATGAGCACGTGTGTAGTAGTAAATAATAAATAAATAATAGTAAATAAGAATGCACATGCATGTGCACGTGCCGTTAAATATGATAATAATATTAATAATACTAATGTTAATAATAATAATAATAATGCATGCATGTGCATGGTAATAACTAATAAATAACAACACACATGCATGTGGATTAGCAAGTGATAATGATAATAATATTGATAATTATAATAATAAAAATAATAAAAACAGTGATAATAATAATAATAATAATAATAATAAAAGAATAATACAAGTGCATTGCATATGCACGTGCGGGGTAATAAATAATAAATAATATCGCACGTGCATCTGCATTTTCATGTGGTGATAATAATAATAACAATAGTCATAGTAGCAGTGATAATAGTAGTAGTACCAATGCACGTGATAATAGAATATTGCATGTGCATTATGTGAGCACGTGCATAGTAATAATTAATAACGCGCGTGCATTTCATTTGCATGTGATGATGATGATGATGATGATGATGATGATAATAATAATAATAATAATGTTAACAATAACAATGCATGTGATAATAGAACAACGTACATGCATTGAATGTGCGTGTTTATGTATTTGCATGTGCATTTGCATGTGCATTTTCATGTGATGATAATAACAAAACAACAACAACAACAACAACCACAACCACAACAATAATAATAACAATAAGAATAACAACCTATGTGATAATAAAATAACATATGTGCATTTCATGTGCACGTTCACGGTAATAAAAAATAAATAACAATGCATGTGCATGTGCTTGTCCATGTGCATGTTCATGAGATGATGATAATAATAATAATAATAATGGTAGTAGTAATAATAGTAATAATAATAAAAACAACACATGTGATAATAGATAACGCATGTGCATTGCATGTGCAGTGCATGATAATAAATAATAACTCATAGCACACGTGATGATAATAATAACAATAATAGTAATATTAATAATAATAGTGCATGTGATAATATAATAATGCACTTGTATTGAATGTGTGCGTGTATGGTAATAAATAATAAAGCATGTGCATTTTCAATTACACTTGATTATAATAACAATAATAACAATAATAGTAATAATAACAATAACAATAAAAATGCATGTGATAATAGAATAATGTAGGTGCATTGCTTGTGTGTGTTCATGGTAATAAATAATAATAGACGCGCATGTGCATTTTCATGTGATGATAAAAATAATAATAATAATAATAACAACAACATATGCATGTTCATGGAAATAAATAATATATAATAAATAATAAATAATAACGCATGTGCATCTCCATTTGCATGTGATGATAATAATAATAAAAATAATAATAATAGTAACAACAATAATGATAATTATAATATTGATTATGATAATAATGATAATGATAATAATGATAATAAAAACGTGTGTGATAATAGAATAACACACATCCTAACAATCCCTAACAAAACCTAAAAAACCCTAACAACCACTAATAACCCCTAAGAACCACTAATAAACCCAAATAACACCTGAAACCCACTATTAAACCCTAAAGCCCAAATAAACACTAATAAATCATAATAACCTATAATAAACCATAAAAACCCTATTAGACTCTAATAAATGGTAAAAAATCCCCAAACCCCTAATATACAATAAAAATCACTATTGAACCATAATAAATCCTAATAATCAGTAAAAACCCTAACAAACCCGACAGAACACTACAACACCTACCAAATAATAGGCTACAAAACCCAACAACCCGCTAATAATCCCTAAAACCCTAATAACCCCATAATAAATCATAAAAAACCATAATAACCCCAAATAAATCGTAACAAATTCTAACAATGCCAAATAAATCATAACAAACTAAAACAAACTATAAAAGACCCCTAATAAACCACAGAAACCCCTAAAAACTATAAGTTGGGACCGCGAAGGCACTCCAGCCACTCCGCCCCCACGATGGTGCTCCTGCCGATTCCCCGATGGCTTGAAGATGAAGGAATGGTTGTGCCCTAACCTCCCCCCTCTGCGGGGGAGGGGCTGTTTCTACCCTTTTCTAAGGAATGATTATCTAATTTCTCGGATCCTGACTCGCGTCCTACTTTCCTGTGGATTGATCTCTTCCCTAAGGTGTCGGGCTTGCATGAAGGGCTGCCAAAGCTCCCTATGTCTATTGAGGCGTTCAAAAAGGCCTCATCCCTCTATAGTCTGACCCAGATGGCCATGTTTTTTAACCGGTTTCCCTGGGTTGATTTTTTGACAGGTTTGTGTATGAGAATTGGGATCTCAGGGAACATGCCACTGTGGGTCTGGTTGATTCCAGCCACATTTTGATTCGGTTCTCGTCGATGGAAGACCTTATCCGGGCCTGGTCTTCATCTCCTGTAGGTGTGATGCTTCTTGCTTCTACCTTTTTTGGTGTAATTTTGAATTCCATTTGACAGTGACTCCCCTCTGATGGCAATTTGGGTAACGTTCCTTGAACTCCAATTCCCTTCCAAAACTTGTCCAATATTTCTATGCTGGGGAATATGGTTGGATGGTATATGTGTGTGGATACTCAGACAACGGCCCTTTGTCACCCAGTTTCCTTGAGGGTTTTTGTTTAATTTCATGTCTCGAAGGAACCTATTGACTTCGTCTGGATTGAAATTGGTGAAGAGCTTCGATGGAAGCAGTCGGTGATTTTCAAATCATGGGCAAATTACTGCGTCTCATGTTTTTCTCTTGGTCATTTGAAAAGGGATTTTGGACGTAGGGATGTCGTGGTGGCTAGGTTTGGCAAGACGCCCATCTCCTCGATGGTTATCTCAATAGGGGACATGGGGGTAATGAATGAAACCCCTAGGGATCCTCTTCTGGATGCTCGGAGAAATGACAAAATGGAGGATGAGGGCTCATCCCCCCAAATTGTCGTTGTGGATCCTGTATATGTCAAGAGAATATTTACTCGAGTGAAGTGTGATTTGGTCCTAGGGTGATTTTCCTCCTCTGAAATGGGAGATTTCATTCCTGGTGGAGCTGGGGATGTTGTCTTACAGGTTAATCTTGGAAGGGACCTGAACTTGGTCCCAATGCCAGCCTGTCTTGGAATAGAGAGGGTGCCTTTTTCAAGCCCTTTAGTGGATGCTAGTTGCAGTCACGATCTGGATTTGTTCTCGAATTAGTTATTCGGTCTGAATCATCTGGACTCTTTGGGAACTGGAGAAAGGGGTCAGGGGAGGCTGGTGCTACAGGAGGTGGAAGCTGATGATGTTCTTCAGGATGCTGACATGCCTTCCCCATTTTTTGGTTCTTGGGGCTTGGGAGTAGATAACCCCCTTCCCACTGTGCCCCCTTAGGAACATGTGCTGCTATACTTTATCATGCCTAGATTTGGTCTAAGTGATGCCCCTTTGCCTGTGAAATCCCATGGAAACCACTGTGTTGATAAGTGGAACATTGAGTAGCCTGACAATAGCTCGATTCTTGTTCTGTTCGAGAAGCTACCTCCCTGTGTTGAATTATCTGATCCGATTATGCTGGATTGTTCAAAAATACCGCTTGAGTAGCATATTTATGATATCCTTCACAAGACAGATCTGCAGCTGGTGATCTTTCTTGGGGATGAAAATGATGAACACATAAGGCTTGGTGAAATCCTTGGGGGCCGTGATAATCTCATGTATTCCAGCTTGAATATGATCAAGAGGGTGCAATAGAAGATGGGTCTCTCTGATTCATCTGGAGGAAAGTAGAATAGAAGGTTGTGGTTTGACCCTGAGTGTAGCATGCAGGGAGACTTGGTTTTTCCTGATACCTCTGCTCATAGGAGGAGCAAGATGAATAGTGACCCTCTAGTGAAATGGAGGGCTAGGATGGACTACTCCTCCCTGCCTAGTCCAATGGCTACTAGGGCTTCCTCCAATCCCAGAAAAGGTAAAAGCAACTCACATGGTGGGGAGGATCGGGATATCAATGTGAAACCATATGTCGAACTCAGGAAGTACAATGTCGCCTTTCTCAATCAATATGAGTCCTCTGAATGGGATTCGGTGGACTCTGATGCTTCCTCGGGCTATGGTGATAATGGAGACCCCTTTGGGCATGGTGATTTTTCTCCTTAGTTGTCTCTTCTTTTGCTTCATGGGCTTTTGGACCATTTTGTGGGGTTTCCAGGGCTTCAGGTGTGGGTTGACTGACCCTGGACCTCCCTTGTTTTTTTCTTTTTTCTTTCTCTTATTTATATATCTGGGGGGTTAGGGATATCCTGTCCTCACACCTTCCTTGCCCTAATAAACTGTAATAAACCCAAAAAAATCATAATAAACCCTAATAAATCTTAATAAACCTAAATACGCATTAATAAACCCTAATAAATAAAATAAACCCTAATAAATCCTAAATAACCCTAAAAATTATCACAAACAAAAACAAAATCCTCACAAATAATAAAAAACACTATATTATCTAAAAAGACTTAACAAACACTAATATAATCTAATAAAAAACAAATAAACCCCTAACAATCCTTAAAAAACCCTAAAAATCCCCAATAAACCCTAATAAAAACTAATAAACTCTAATAAAACGATAATAAAACCCTAAAAATGTCTTCTAAACCCTAATAAACCTTAACACACCATAATAAAAAATAATAAAACCCAACTAAACCCCAATAAACAGAAGAACGCAAACAAACCATTAAAATCCCTAGAAACCCTAATAAACCATAATAAATTCTAATAAAACCTAATAAAACATAAAAAAATTCTTAAAGCACAAAAAACACGCTAATAAAACCTAAGAAGTCTTAAAAACCCCTCATATATTTTAACAAAAACTAAAAAACACTCATATACCCTAATAAAAACACTAACAAACCCTCGTAAACCCTAAAAATCCCTAACAGACCCTAATAAACACTACTAAACCCTAATAAACCCTAATAAAACCCTAAAGATACCTACTCAACCCTAATAAAACCCTAAAAATACCTACTCAACAGTAATAAATGTTAACACACTATAATAAACCATAATAAACCCCACTAAACCCTAAAAAATGAAAATATACCATTAAAAAGCCCAAAAATCCCTAATAAAGGCTAATAAAACCTAACAAAGCTTAAAAGCACTAATAAACCCTAATAAAGACTACTAAACCCTAAAACCCTAATATACCCTCTTAAAAATTAATAAAACATAATGAACGATAAAAAACCCTAATAAATCCTAAACATACCCAAATATACCATAATATATCATAATATACCCTAATAAACCCAACTCAATCCTAATAAAACCCTAAAAATACATAATAAACCCGAATAAACCTTAACACACCATAATAAACCCAAATAAAATCCTAATAACCCCCACCAAACCCTAAAAAATGATAATATACCATTCAAAAACCCTAAAACACTAACAAACCATAAAAAATGTTAATAATGCCTAAAAATTATAAAAAATGCCAGTAAACCCTAAAAATACCTCTAATAATAATAATATTAATAACGCACGTGCATGTGCATATTCATGTTTTTGGATTAAATAATAAATCATAATGCACGTGCATGTGCATATACCTGCACATTTGCATGTGAATGATAATGAATAATATATTATAAATAATAACGCATGTGAATTACATATGTATTTGCATGTGCATGTGAATGATAATAAATAATAAATAATAAAACACATCCAAGTGCATTTTCATGTGCATGGTAATAAATAATAAATAATAACCACGTCCACATGAATGTGCATTTGCATGTGAATGATAATAAATAATAAATAATAACACGTGTGGTAATAGAATAATGCATGTGCATTGCGTGTACACGTGCATGAGAATAAATAATAATAACACATGTGATAATAAGATAACGCAAGTGCATTGCATTTGTATGTGCATGATAATAAATAATATATAATAATGCATGTGCATGTGTATTTACATGTAATGATAAGGGTAATGACTCATGCACGTGCATGGTAATAAATAATAAATAACCACACACATGCCTGTGCATTTGTATTTGATGATAAATAATAATAATAATAATAATAGAATAACTTAAGTGAATTTAATGTGCACATGCATAATAGTAAATAATAAATAAATAATAATAAATAAGAGCTCACATGCATGTGCATGTGCTTTTATATTTGATGATAATATTAACAATACTAATTGTAATAATAATAATAATAACGCATGCACACGCATGGTAATAAATAATAAATAACAACACTCATTCATGTGCATTTTCATTTGATAATGATAATAATAATGATAATGATAATAATAATAATAAAATTGTGATGATAATAATAATAATAAAAGAATAATACAAGTGCATTGCATATGCACGTGCATGGTAATAAATAATAAATAATAATGCACGTGCATCTACATTTTCCTGTGATGATAGTAATAATAACAGTAGTAGTAACAATAGTAGTAGTGGTGGTGATAATAGTAGTAGTACCAATGCATGTGATAATAGAATATTGCATGTGCATTACGTGTGCACGTGTATGGTAATAAATAATAAAGCTTGTCCATTGCATTTTCATGTGATGATGATGATGATAATAATAATATTAATAATAACAATGCTTGTGATAATAGAATAATGCACGTGCATTGAATGTGTGTGTATTTGCATTTTCATGTGCATTTGCATGTGATGATAATAACAATAACAACAACAACAACAAAAACCACAATAATAATAATAACAATAATAATAACAACGCATGTGATAATAAAATAACGTGTGTGCATTTGTATGTGCACGTGCATGATAATAAAAATATAATAATAACGCATGTGAATGTGAACTTGCATGTGGATGAGATGATAATGATAATAATAATAACAGTAATAATAAGTTATAGTTGTTTGAAAAAACAACAGACATGACAAAAATGCTAGAAATGGGGTCTCTCAAAACCTAACAAATCATAGAGTCATTGAAAAAGGCATAACTTATTCTTTGGGTGTCAATTTCCACTCCATGAATTGTTAAACTGAATCACATGGAACGAACTATGATAAAAATAGGTGTCGGGGGCCGAACAGACACACAAATCAGAATTTATGACCATTTTGAGCAAAATTTGATTGGGATCCGTTCACAAAACTGGAGTTTGGATGCCTTCTGATTGGTTTCTGGGATATTAGGGTCTCAAAACGTGACTTGAACTTTGTTCAAGTCATCCTTCTGCATAGATCTATTCATTACTTTTGATTTGATATGTGGTAGAACTCAAACGGACAACCGGAATGAAAGTTATGGCTGTTTAATGTTGGACTTTTTTTGGAGTTGTATAACTAATATATCTTATATTTCTTTAATCTTCTCATATTTTCTACGAAACTTGGTTCTCACTCATATCATGCGCTTCAATTTGACCAGTCTCAGTGTTGAAACAGTCACCCGAAGGAGAAGTTATGCCTATTTTAGTGAGTTATGGATTTCTTAGGTTTTTAGGTGCTAGGAGAGTTGCTCAATTTAAAAAGACAATAACTTCTACTACGGGTGTTCATTTTGGCTCTACCACATATAAAATCGAATATTGTGAAAAGATACACACTCTGGTAACCCCTGGAACCCTTTCCAACATTCTTCAGCCCCCAAAAGACCCAAAATCCCTTTGGATGGTCAGAATATTGGCTTCTGGTGTCCGTTTTGAAATAACTTCTTCTATGGGTGTTCATTTTGCCACAACCACATATCAAATCAAAGCTTGCGACTAGAAATACACTCCTATAACCACTGAAGCACCTTCTCATATCCTTAAAGGCCTAAAAAGGTACTTAAACTGTTACAACCTGAGATTTTATGCGAATTATTCTTTTTAATTTCATTGATGTCTTGTGTTGTACGCTACACCAAAATTATCTTGAACTATACGCAACACCGTATTAGCTTGAAGTATACGCAACACTAATCTTGGATCGTGTTACACATAATTTCATGTTTGTTTGATATTAGTTATTCTACACAACATTTAGTGTGTATATATATATATTCAATGTATAATTGAAATATGGTTGGATTTTGTTATACACAACAACAAAGGAGTCTTTCACTACACGCAACCTTGAATTGGCTTGCATTACACGCAATCACGACCTTCCTCGATAGCGTGTGTAGTACACAATACTGGGTTTCATTAAACAATGATATATTGTTATAATATTATAATGAACTAGCCTTTATGAATATTAATATCAATGTTTTGAATATTATGACATTATAATTCGTCTAACACATTTGATATAACATGGTATGAGAACAAACTATTTTTTTTGGGTAAAATAAGTATTTTTCAAACAATGCAGTTTTGTCGCCTTTTGATGGCACACCCACATTAAATTTAGTTTTTGAAATGTTTATAAGTTCAATTTGACAAAATAAAATTCTTCTTTGGAATCAGGATACAAAAATTTACTTTCGATAAAATTTTCATATTATTATGATAACATTCATATTTTAATGAATAGTAAAAACACGCTATATTTTAATTAAAAACAGCTTTTTTCATTGCAATAATTTATTTGGATAAATTATAATATTGAATTTTTTAAAAGTTTAAATAGAATATATTTTTACCATTTAATATAATTTATATCATTACCAATAATTTTACAATGAATTCATAGGGAAAAGCATTTCAATCTTTGGCAATGTTTTAACTTTTAAAACCCGTTTTCTTAACAACGGGATTAATTTTAAATTAATTACTACAAATTCTGTGTTTTTAATTTTGAAAAATCGATTCCATATTTGAATTAATTGGGTCCAAATTATGTTAATAGGTTACTTTTATTTTTTTGATATTATGAATAGTAACTACGATAATTTTGTTTACTGCAGTTAAAGGTAAATCGGGTAATTAAGGGTAAACATAAGATTATAAAATAACACAAAAACCTCCCAAAATTCTATTAGCTGACTAAAAGTAGACCCATGTCACCTAAGAGTTGTAATATATTAATTTTACGGACTTTTGACCAATAAAATAACTTAATTGTTATTAAAACCAAAGAAAGTGACAACATGTCACTCTGTTTAATCTTATAAGTATAATAATTTTAGTTTGTGGATAAAATTCATGAAACTTCAAAAATGAATAGTCTGTAGAAATATAATAAAATTATCTACATAATCTGAATTTATTTATATTTTTTAGGGATTAAATAATTATCATTAAAGGTGACATAATAGTGATCTTGAAATTATTTTATTAATTGAAATATCAAATAAATTGTTTTAAAAATATTAAAATACATAATATATGAACTATTTAATGTGATACAATAATTTTATAGATAAATATGACATGTTATTAATCTATTAAAGGTTTTAGTTTGAACATATCTTTTGTGTGGATTTTATTTATATTCAAATAAATGAATAGTGTCAAAATTGACACTATTGTAATTTTATAAAAATAACATAATATAAAATTGTTTAAAAATCACAAAAATATTTAACAATTATAAATTAAAATTTATATGGTCGAAAATGTCATAAATAATCCAATTATGGAAAATTCATAACACATAAGTAATTATCTATAACAATTTAAAATTTAGAATCTTATAACCAGAAATAAAATTAAATAGATAAAATAAGGATAAATCAAGTTGATAATGTTTAAAATAAATTACCAACATGTATAAATTTTATTAGTTGATGATATTACAACCCTATCTCATCTATGTTCGGATTTGAGTCATTTTTGATGTTTTTATGTGGGGTTTGAATTTATTATAAATTAATATTTTTGAGGTTTCCAAAGGTGCCCCTCTCCTTCTTTATAAAAGGGCACCTCCTACCTCTTCTCTTTACACAATTTTGAGCCTTCAAGATCGGCCAAACCCTACCCATTTCCCTTCTCAGCTTCCATAGAAACATTATAGAGGTTCTGGTCTCCTCAAAGACCAACTTTAGTTCCCTAAGAGGAGGTTAAGAAGAGGCGCGTCAAAGAGAAGGTAATATGCTTTACCGATTCATTCCTATTTATTTCTTCTTATACTTATTATTCTTTATTTTTTTCATCATAAATTAATAACATCAGTATCACTCATATACTGATATTTTATTATAAATATGAAACAACCCTATTTTATCTTTTATCCATCCTACGGAAAACGAAATCACCACACGTGCGTATGTACAGAATACCGTCTCAACGCCGTGGTGTAATCTGTTTTCCACCACCACCTTACATGGATGGGTATAATGGTGGAAATAAATAACTATATTTGATTATTGTAAAGTGATAATTATTCTGAAATATTATACATACACTTCAATAAAATTCCACGATCATGGGAATGATATCATCGCTCATGCGTACGTACGGACTACCGTCTCCACGAACGTGATGAGATTCATTTTCCATGATTAACCATTAAAGTATGATTATAAAGTATATATAATAAATAATAATGAAATATATTACATAATAATGATACTGGATTTATGTACATATATGTTCCGTTTACTTAATTCCATTTAATTCAATAAGGAAATGAAAACAGCGTTCATGCGTACGTATGACCTACTGTCTCCATGAATGGTGTATTTCATTCCATTTATCGATTTATCATATATAATTATATGATGAATATATATTATATATAAATCATTTTTTACATTCTGGAATTAATTAAATTAAGATATAATTAATAATATCAAGAACAACATGTCGAAACATGTACGATAAATGAAACGATTCAACCCAAAACGCCGCATCAACATGGAATTTACAAAAGAACGGGTAATATAAAGTCATAAGTGAACCATATATGATTTCATAACAATTAATATTATTATTTAATAAGTAAATTACATTGTTTAAATCATTATAAAGGAGGTTCAGATATATACGAAGCATATCAGACATAAGGTAAGGGAAAATCTCACAATCTGATTTTTATCCGAGATTGTTTATACTTCAGAATTTACTGGGGCATATTTATCATCCACATCCACGTTTCCTAAATATGTAATATTATTTCTATCCTCCAACAATTTTTTAAATCCAACTGGTGAATTTTTAGTAAAATATATGAAGGTAATCTTTTGTCATTTTCAGTACGAGATACTTTTTGACTTTTCATGCCAAAGTACGAGAGGAATTTTTTTTCTAACTTATACAGCTTTAACGGATTTTCATGGTTTCATAATGACTTATTTTCATGAAGATTACTCTAGAATATTTCATGACTATTTTCAACAAAATCCATTTCTATTAAAATTGAATGGAATATTGTGAAAAGAAAATGATTTTGAAGAAGAAAGGATATTTTTCTCAAAAATTCATTTCATGTGTTTTGTCAAAACTATTTTCCATTTATGATGACATTATTTAGTATGTTTATGATTCAATTATAATTCCTATATAGTTTACATGGTTTGATTATTCTTATGATTAAATTATATCCAATAATTTTATATGGATTATGTTATGATGGGATGATGTTTATGAAACCCATTTTATTATTTGGGTTATAATGAATGATTCATGTTTATGTTATGGCACAAGTAAGAATTATTTCATTATGATATGGGTGGGACCTATATCTACATACAATTCTTTGGGTAGAGATTTATATCTCATGATATAGACATGGATGGAATGGTAAGTTAATCCGATTCAGTGATACAGGACTGTAACAAGGAGTGAACTCGATTCAGAAAGGGACTTTGTCCACTAAGATGGTCTTGGTAGCAATGCCTTGGCTACTATGAAAATAATATCAAGTGCTTTATGTTTTTCCACAATTACATGTTTTATTCCCATTCTATTTTTTCATTATTGATGTTCCTTTATGATATATGCCTTACGTACTTCCAAGATTTATGTCTTTGCTCAAGATTTTTATGTTTAGATTTTATGTTCATGTTTTTGCATTAAAATGTTTATGGATTATTTTATGTTCTCTATGTTTACCCTTACTGAGCATTTGAGATCACCCTTTTTGTTTTTTATTTTCCCTGAGATATAAAGAAAGGTTTTAGGTAAGAAAAAAAAGGGGAGGATCTTTATGGGAGATGTTGAAGATCATTCACCATGATTAGAAGATTGTGTTCCGTGTTTCCCAAGACACTAAACTATTACGATCCTTGAGTGTTGGTTTTTGTTTTGTATTAAGTATTCCGCAAAAGTAATGTAATGTCCAAGTATGTCAGGTTTGGGGTCTCTACAGTTGGTATCAGAGGAAAGGTTTAGTTATCCTTTGGAAACTAGGATGCGAAAACATTAGTGAGATCCCTAGAGATATTTCTAAGGTATTTCTAGGGATGTCCCTAAGGTTAAGTTTTAAGTATAGGTTATAGTCCTCGAATTATGGTAACGATCTTAGAATTAACCCTATGATGTTATATATTGAAGGTACTCTCCCTTTATTATGTTCTTTTCCCTAGAATGATTTTTTCCTCTCGCACTATTCTTTTTGGGTTTTAGATGATGGCTAGAACCCGAAGGAACTATGTTGATCAATGTAATGGAAAATGAAATGATTTTCCTCCTGAACAAACCAATGTTATGGGAGATGGAGTGAAAAATCTTATTGCTATACTTACACAAGCTATGAATCATTCTAGACTTCCAAATGAGTAGTGAAGGGAATACTATTCTATTGAGTCCTTCATGAGGCAACATACACATTATTTCAGTGGGTCTTCTGATCCACTTGTTTCTGAACAATGGATCAGTACCATTGAAAAGATATTTTCCATACTTCACTGTTCGTAACATGAAAAAGTCATTCTGGCTATTTACCCTTTACATGGTGAAGCAGATCAATGGTGGACACTAATTAAGAATATGAGGCCCCAAGATGAAATTGAATCCATGGAATGGGATGAGTTAAAGAACTTATTTTTCAATAAGTACTTCCCTCGTATTATTCGAACAAAGATAGAAAAGTATTTCCTTGAGATTAAGCAAAAGGATGATGAATCTGTTGGTATAGATGAATCGAATTTTACAAGGCTTGCAAGGTATGCATATGGCTTTATCATCCAACCTGAATGTAAAGTTGATTTATTCTTCAATGGATTAAAACCAAGTCTTTGAAGGGAATTATCTATAAGATACTTTAGTAGCTATGAATAAATTGTGCGTTATGCTATCAAGGTAGAAATGGAAGTGGGTGTTACATATACATCTCATGGTTTTGACAAAAAATGAAAGATGGAGTTCAAGAAGAAATCTCAGAATAATGGTTAAAAGAAGATGAATGTTTCTTTATGCTCAAAGTTTGGAAATAAGCATGGTGGAGATTGTCTTAAAGGGACTAGAAATTTTTTTAAGTGTGTAAAAGAAGGTCATCGAGCAGCTGAGTGTTGAAGTAATGGAAAAAATGTTTCTAATGATGTGAATAAAGAAAATACTGTAGATAATGCACCACCAACACTTCAATGCTTCAAGTGAAAGGAAATGGGGAATTATGCTAAACAATTCCCTAATCCAAGGGTTAATGATGATGAACGAGAGAAACCTCTTAAGGAAAAGGATAAAGGGAGGTCACATGCGATCACTATTTGTGATGTTGAGTATGAAAATGATTTTTTGTAATGATTAAGTGTTTATGTAATGGGATTTCAAAATAGTATCATGGAATATCATTTATGGTATCGTGGAATTTTGGAATATCTATTGGTTTTCAATAATTATATGTTATCGATAACCATGAAAAGTGATTGAAATATTTTTGGAAAGAAGATGATATGCACATAATGAAGGGATAAAGGAAAAATGAAATGAGCTCATGACTGATATAAAGACAAAGTTATATCATGGTTTGATTATATAGAAAATTTGGGATTTTGGTATGTGGAAAGTGTTAAATTTTGACAGCATTCATGTTTTCACTAAGGTTCAATGGGTATTTCAAGAGAATACATGATTAAGGTATTCACATGTTTGTAATGTGACAAACAAGATATATCGTATGATATATGGGGGATAAATGATGGTATTCACATGCTCGGTGGATGAAATTTCTAGTAATTGTTTTCTTTATACTATGAGCTTGGATAGAAGTATTTTGGATAAACCTAAATATTGGAATAGATTAAGTTTGACATTAGATAGTATTGTTTAAGTAAAACACTTTTTTTATGTTATAATAGTATAGTTTTAATAAAAAGGAGAACCCATATGATGAGCGACAACCCGTCGTGTCGGACAAAGTTACGGGAATTGAACCCCCAACCGAAGTGTGACAGGCCTTTATCGCCTACCACCAGCCTACAGGAAGTCCTTGGTTAGTAGAAACTAGTTTTATTTTATTAAACAGGATGATAGATGAAGTATAAGTCCATTTTGGAACCATATCCGATCAATCTCACCATAGATGGACTTATGTATATAACTTTTGCTAACTTATGTTTGAGACAGATGGAATGACCTATCATTCTATCGCATGACCTGCTAAAACATCATGAAAGACAAATTCAACTTCATTTCATTAAGATATTAAGTGGAAATTGTTCGAGGCATGAGCAATGTTGAAATTGTACCAAAATCAAGTAAGTGTTTCTTTTAATTCAAAAAATTCTTCAACATATTGGAAATGATCTTGAAATCCAAAAATTTTGTCCTAGTGCTCTAATATCTGATGAATCAGATGGTACCTTAGATCATCACAAATTTATGGCTTTGTGATTGTTGAATTTTTCATAGCCATATCCTCTAACACTCCCCAACAGAACATGATGGCTAGATTTCTCTTCCATATCCATATTTTCACCTATGTTCTCCTATGTGGAAACCCAGTGATTAGTTAATTTGGGTAACCGTTACGTTTCATAATTTGGTATTTAAGTTCAGGTTTGGTATTCCTTTATATGATGTGGGTTTCTATTAAAAAAACTTTCAAGTAGTAAACCATTTATAACCCCGATGAATTTCGAGGGCGAAATTCATTTTAAGGGGGGTAGAATGTAACAACCCAAGATTTTATGAGAATTATTCTTTTTAATTTCATTGATTTCTTTTTTTGTACGCTACACCAAAATTATCTTGCGCTATACGCAACACCGTATTAGCTTGAAGTATACACAACACTAATCTTGGATCGTGTTACACACCATTTCAAGTCTGTTTGATAGAAGTTATTCTATGAAACATTGAGTGTATATATATATATATTCAATGTATAAATGAAATATGGTTGGATTTTTTATACACAACAACAAAGGAGTCTTGAACTACATGAAACCTTGACTTGGCTTGCATTACACGCAATCACGACGTTCCTCGATAGCGTGTGTAGTACGCAATACCGGGTTTCACTAAACAACGATATATTGTTATAATATTATAATGAACTATCCGTTATGAATATTAGTATCTAAATTTTTAATTTTATGACATTATAATTCATCTTAAACATTTTATATAACATGGTATGAGAACAAAATATTTTTTTTGGGTAAAATAAGTATTTTTCAAAAAATGTAGTTTTGCCACCTTTTGATGGAACACCCACATTAAATTTAGTTTTTGACATATTTATAAGTTAAATTTGACAAAATTAAATTCTTCTTTGGAATTAGGATATAAAAAATTACTTTGGATAAAATTTTCATATTATTCTAATAACTTTCATATTTTAATAAATAGTAAAAACACGCTATATTTTAATTAAAAACAACTTTTTTCATCACAATAATTTATATGGTTAAATTGTAAAAATTAATGGTTTTAAAGTATAAATAGAATATATTTTTACCATTTAATATAATTTATGTCATTACCAATAATTTTACAATGAATTCTTAGGTAAAAACATTTCAATCTTTGGCAATGTTTTAACTTTTAAAACCCGTTTTCTTAACAACAGGATTAATTTTAAATTAATTACTGCAACTTCTGTGTTTTAGAATTTTGAAAAATTGATTCCATATTTGAATTAATTGAGTCCAAATTATGTTAATAGGTTACTTTTATTTTTTTGATATTATGAATAGTAACTACGGTAATTTTTTTTACTACAGTTAAATGTAAATCGGGTAATTAAGGGTAAAAATAAGATTATAAAATTTCACTAACACCTGACAAAATTATATTGGATGAATAAAAGTAGACCCATATCACCTAAGGGTCGGAATAGATTAATTTTATGGACTTTTTACAATGAAAATAACTTAATTATTATTAAAACCAAAGAAAGTAACAACCTGTCACTCACTTAAATTTTATAAGTATAATAATTTTAATTTAGTGATAAAAAACATGAAAATTCTAACATGAATAGTCTCAAAAAATATAATAAATGTATCTACATAATTTGAATTTATTTATAATTTTATGGATTATATAATTATCATTAAAGGTGACCCAATAGTTATGTTGAAATTATTTTATTAATTAAAATATCAAATAAATGAATTTAAAAAAATTTAAAATAAATATTATATGAACTATTTAATGTTCTAAACTAATTTTCTAGATTAATATGACATGTTATGAATCTATTAAATCTTTTATTTTTAACATATCATCTGTGGGGATCTTATTTAAATTCAAATAAATGAATAGTGTCAAAATTGACACTATTGTTATTTTATAAAAATAACATAAAATAAAATTGTTTAAAAATCACAAAAATATTTAACAACTATAAATTAAAATTTATATGGTCGAAAATGTCATAAATAATACAATTATAGACAATTCCAAACACATAAGTAATTATTTATAACAATTTAAAATTTAGAATCTTATAACCACAAATAAAATTAAATAGATTAAATAAGGATAAATCAAGTTGATAATGTTTAAAATAAATTACCAACATGTATAAATTTTATTTGTTTATGGGATTACAACCCTATATCATCTTAGTTCGTATTTGAGTCATTTTGGATGTTATTAAGTGGGGTTTTAATTTATTATAAATTAATATTTTTGAGGTTTCCAAAGGTGCCCCTCTCCTCCCTTATAAAAGGGAACCTCCTCCCTCTTCTCATTACACAATTTTGAGCCTTCAATATCATATAAACCCTGCCCATTTCCCTTATCAACTTCCCTAGAAACATTATAGAGGTTCTGGTCTCCTCAAAGACCAACTTTAGTGCTCTAAGAGGAGGTTAAGAAGAGGTGTGTCAAAGAAGAGGCAATATCCTTTACCGATTCATTCCAATTTATTTATTCTTATACTAATTATTATTTATTTGTTTAATCATAAATTAATAACATCAGTATAACTCATATACTGATATGTTATTATAAATATGAAACAACCCTGTTTCATCTTCTATCCATCCTACGGAAAATGAAATCACTGCGCGTGCGTACGAACAGAATATCGTCTCCATGCCATGGTCTAATCTGTTTTCCACCACCACCTTACTTGGATGAGTATAATGGTGTAAATAAATAACTATATATGATTATTGTAAATTGATACTTATTTTGAAACATTATACATACACTTCAATACAATTCCACGATCATTTCAATGATATCATCGTTCTTGCGTACGTATGGACTACCGTCTCCACGAACACGATGAGATTCATTTTCCATAATTAACCATTCAAGTATGATTATAAAGTATATATAATAAATAATCATGAATGATATTACATAATAATGATACTGGATTTATGTACATATATGTTCCATTTACTTAATTCCATTTAATTCAAAAAGGAAACGAAAACAGCGTTCAAGCGTACGTACGACCTACCGTCTCCATGAACGATGTATTTCATTCCATTTATCGATCTATCATATATATTTATATTCTGAATATATATTATATATAAATAATTCTTTACATTCTGTAATTATATAAATCCGGATATAAGTAATATTATCAAGAACAACATGTCAAAACACGTACGATAAATGAAACAATTTTACCCAAAACGCTTCTTTAACATTGAATTTATAAAAGAACGGGTAATATAAAGTCATAAGTGAACCATATATGATATCATAACAATGAATATGATTCTGTAATAAGTCGATGACATTATTTAAATCATTATACAGGAGTTTCGGATATATACGAAGCATATCAGACATAAGGTAAGGGAAAATCTCACAATCTCATTTTCATCCGAGATTTTTTATACTTCTGAATTTACTATGGCATATTTATCATCCACATCCATGTTTCATAAATATGTAATATTATTTCTATCCTCCTACAATTGTTTAAATCCAATTGGTGAATTTTTAGTAAAAGATATGAACGGAATCTTTTTTCATTTTCAGTACGAGATACTTTTTGACTTTTCCTGCCAAAGTACGAGAAGAATGTTTTTTAACTTATACAGCTTTAACGGATTTTTACAGTTTAATAACACCTTATTTTCATGAATCTTACTCTAAAATATTTCATGAATATTTTAAAAAAAAACCATTTCTTTTAAAATTGAATGGAATTTTGTGAAAAGAAAATGATTTTGAATAATAAAGGATATTACTCAAAAATTCATTTCATCTGTTTTGTCAAAACTATTTTCCATCTATGATGACATTATTTAGTATGTTTATGATTCAAGTATAATTCCCCTATTTTTTACATGGTTTGATTATTATTATGATGAGATTATATCCATTTGTTTTATATGGATTATGTTATGATGGGATGATGTTTATGAAACCCATTTTATTCTTTGGGTTATGATGAATGATTTATGTTTATGTTGCGGCAAAAGTAAGAATGATTTCGTTATGAGATGGGTGTGACCTATATCTCTCTCCAATGAATTGGTTAATGATTTATATATCATGAGATAGACATGGTTGAGACGGTATGTTAATCTGGTTCAGTGATACAGTACTGCAACGAGGAGTGAACTCGATTCAGAAAGGGACTTTGTCCACTAAGATGGTCTTGGCAGCAATGCCTTGGCTACTTTGAGAATCATATAAAGTTCTTAATGGTTTTCCACAATTACATGTTTTATTCTCATTCTATTTTATCATGATTTATGTTTCGTTATGATATATGCCTTACGTACTTCCAAGATTTATGTCTTTGCTCAATATTTTGATGTTTGGATTTTATGTTCAAGTTTTTGCATTCAAATGTTTATGGATTGTGTTACGTTCTCTGTGTTTTCCCTTAATGAGAATTTGAGCTCACCCTTTTTATGTTTTATTTTCCCTAGGATATAAAGAAATGTTTTAGGTAAGAACTCAAAAGGGGAAGATCTTTACGGGAGATGTTGAAGATCTTTCACCATGATTAGAAGATTGTGTTCCGAGTTTCCAAAGAAACTAAACTATTACAATCCTTGAGTGTTGGTTTTTGTTATGTATTAAGTATTCCGAAAAAGTAATGTAATGTACAAGTACGTCAGGTTTGGGGTCTCAACATAAACTCTCCAAAAGTCCATAACTTCTACTCCAGGAGTCCGTTTTGCCTCTACCATATATCAAATCGAATCTTTTGACTTAATCTACACATCTATGACCATTAGGAACAGATTATCACGTTCCTAAAGTCCCAAAAGGTCCTTATGTCCTCCAAAGGACCATAACTTCTGTTTTGGGAGTCCGTTTCACCTCTACAACATATCAAATTGAATCTTGCGACTAGCTCTACACATATGTGACTACCATGAACAACTAAATAACCCTATCAAACCATGAATAACCCAATAAACACTAAAAAACATTAAAAAACAATAAAAACCCTAACAAACCCTAACAAACACTAAAAAACCCTAACAAACCATAACAAACCCTAAAAAACCCTAACAAACCCCAAAAAATCCTAAAAAACATAACAAACCCTTAGAAATATTAACATGCCCTAACAAACCCAAAAAGAACTAAGAAACCACAATAAACCCAAAAAAACACGAAGAAACCCTAACAAAACCCTCAAAACCCTAACAAAACTCTATGAAAACCTATGAAACACTAACACCCCATTAGAAACCCTAACACACCCTTAAAACCCCTAATGGACCCTTAGAAACTCAATCACGCCCTTAAAAACCCCAGCACACCCATACACACCCTAACCCAACCTTCGAAACCCTTAAAAACCATAGCACACCCTTAGAAACCCTAACCCGCCCATAAAAAACCTAATCCACCCTTAGAGACCCTAACACACCCTTAGAAACCCTAAAAAACCCTTAGACACCCTAAATCACTCTAATAAGCACTAAAAATACAAACAAACCCTACCAACCAATAATAAACCATAATAAACCCTAATAAACCCTAAATCCCACTACTAAACCCTAATAAACACTAATAAACCGTAATAAATCCTAAAAACCCTATTAGACCCCAATAAAAGCTACAAAATACCTAAAACCCAAATATAAAAAAAATGCTATTAAACCATCCAAAATTCTAATATTCACAAAAAAACCCTAACAAACCCGGAAAAACCTGAAAAAACCCTAAAAAACAATAAAAACCCTAAAACCCTAAAAACCCTAAAAAAATATCTAAAACCACTCAAAACACAGAAAAACAGAATAATCTTGAAAAAAACCTAAAAACCTAAAAAAACCTAAAAAACATAAAAGAACCTCAAAAAATGCTAAAAACACTAAAACCCATAAAAATGCTAAAAAATCACTAAAAAGCCTAAAAATGCATAAGAAAACCCTAACCAACCCTATTAATCACTTAAAAACCCTAAAACCCCCTACCAATCCTTAAAAACCCCAAAAGAAACCCTAATACACCACAAAGAACCCTAAAAAACTTAAAGATCAACTAAAGCCACTAACAAGGCTACATAAACCCTAATAATTGCTACAAAACCAAAAAATGATTCAAAACCCACAAAATGCAACAAAACCCCAAAAAACGCTAAAATAACCCTAACAATGCATAAAAAATCAAATCACAACCAAAAAACGCATAAAACCGCAAAAAACTCAAACAAACCGTAACAAACCCTAAAAACCCTAACAAAACCTTAAAACCCCTAACAACCACTAATAACCCCTAATAACAACTAATAAACCATAATAACCCCTAAAACCCACTATTAAACCCTAAAAACCCTAATAAACACTAATAAATCCTAGTAACCTGTAATAAACCCTATCAAACTCGATTAGACCCTAATAAATACTACAAAAGCCCTAAAACCGCTAATATATAGTAAAAACACTATTAAATCATAATAAACCCTAATAAACACTCAAAATCCTATCAAACCTAACAAAATGATACAGAAACCTCCAAATAATATCCTACAAAACCCTACAACCCACTAATAAACCCTAACAAACCCTAATAACCCCAAAATAAATCGCAACAAACCCTAACAACCCCAAATAAAACGTAACAAATCCTAAAAACACCAAATAAATCGTAACAAACTGAAACAAGCCATAACAAATCCCTAATAAACCGCAATAAACCCTCACATATCATAATAAACCCAAATACATGTTACTAAACCCTAATAAATAAAATAAACCCTAATAAATCCTAAATAACCCTAAAAAAGGTTGATAAACCCTCGAAAAGGCAATTAATGCCTACAAAAGCCAAATAAAACCCTAATATACAATAAAAAAGCTAATAAACTGTCACAAAATCCTAAAGAACACTAATAAACCCGAAAGAACCCTAATAAACCATAATGAACCATATTAAACTCTCATGAACACTAAAAAAACCTAAACAACCCAAAATGCTAAAACACACTATATAAATCCTAAAAACCACTACAATACCAAAAAAAACCCTAAAACACACTAGAAAACCCTATCAACCCCTATTAATCCCAAAAAAACAAATAAACCTGTAACCCCACTAAAAACCATTAAAATCCATCAGATACCATAAAAAATCATAAACACCCATCAACAACCCTTAAAACCCTTAAAAAACTAAAAACCCTAAAAAACCATTAAAACCCTAAAAAAGGATTCAAATAGATATATAAACCCTAAAAACATTACATAAACCCTTAAAAATACAACAAAACCTCAAAAAACGCAACATAAACCAAAAAACGTAACATAAACCAAAAAACGCTACATAAACTCTAAAAGAACTACATAAACCCTATAATTGTAACATAAACCCAAAAAAACACAACATAAACCCTAAAAAGAACAACATAAACAATGAAAAATTCTACATAAAACCTAAAAACAAAATCTAAACCCTAAAAACACTTCATGAACCCTAAAAACGTCACAAAAACTCTAAAAATGCAACATAAACGCTACATCACCCCTAAAACGCTACATAAACCCAGAAAATGAAACATAAACCCTAAAAATTTATACATAAAACCTTAACCCTAAACATGCTACATAAACCGTAAAAACGTTACATAAACCCTATAAATGATACATAAAATCCAAAACTTCTAACTAAACCCCAAAAACGCTACATAAACACTAAAAATGCTACATAAACTCTAACAACGCTACACAAACCCTACAAAATACCAATACGGTAATGACGCTTTAAAACCCTAAAAAATATTAAAAACAAATATACCATAATATAAAAAAATAAACCCTAATAAACCCCTAACAAACTTTAATAATCCCTAAAAACACCTCATAATCCCTAAAAACCCTAAGAAACTCTACTCAACCCTAATAAAATCCCAAAAATACCTAGTAAACCCTAATAAATGATAATAAAACCTAAAAAACCCAAAATACATGTTAAGAAAACCTAAACAAACCTAACCAACCCTAATAGACACTGATAAACACTAATAAACCCTAATAAACCCCAAACAAACCCAAAAAATCCCTAATAAACCATAAAAATCCAAATAAACCCTACTCAAACATAAAAAACATTAACACACCATAATAATTCCAAATAAAACCCTACAAAACCCTAATAAAGAAAACAAATGCTAGTATACCTTACAAAATCCCTAGAAACCCTGATAAACTCTAATATAACCTAATAAACCCTAATAATGCTCACAAACAATAAAAAACGATCACAAAAAATAAAAATGCACTATTTTACCTAAAAAGACCTAAAAACAATAATATAACCTAATAATGACAAAAAATGCTAATATACCTTAAAAATCCCTAGAAACCCTAATAAACCATAATAAACACAAATATCACCTAAGAAACCCTAAAAACACTAACAAAAAAAATGCTCATAAACAATAAAAACATGCTATATTATCTTAAAATACCTAACAAACTCTAATATAACCTAATAAAACCAAAAAACTAATAAAACCCTAACAAACCATAATAAACACAAAAAATCCATAATAAACCCTAATAGAAACTAATAAACCCTATTAAAACCATAATAAAACCCTAAAAATACCTTCTCAACCATAATAAACTTTGACACACCATAACAATACCTAATAAAACCCAACTAAACCACAATAAAAAAACACAAACAGACCATTAAAAAGTCCTAAAAACCTAATAAACCATAATAAATTCAAATAAAAGCTAATAAACCATTAAAAATTCTCACAAACACTAAAAACATTCTAATAAAACCTAAAAAGTCATAACAATCCCTCATATATATTAAAAAAATAAAAAAACACCTATGTACCCTAATAAAAACACTAACAAACCCTAGTAAACCCTAAAAATCTCTAACAAACCCTAATAAACCATACTCAACCATAATAAACTCTAATAAAACCATAAAGATACCGACTCAACCCTAATAAAACACTAAAAGTACCTACTCAACCCTAATACTCCTTAACACACAATAATAAACCATAATAAACCCCACTAAACCCTAAAAAATGTAAATATACCATTAAAATCCCTAAAACCCCGAATAAATGGTAATAAAACATAAAAAATCTTAAAAGCACTAAAAAACCCGAATAAACACTACTAACCACTAAAAAACCCAATATATCCTCTTAAAAATTAATAACCCATAATAAACCCTAATAAATCCTAAACATACCCAAATATACCATAATATACCATAATATACCCTAATAAAACCAACTCGATCCTAAAAAAACCTAAAATACATAATAAACCCAAATAAACCATGACACACCATAATAAACCCTAATGAAATCCTAATAACCCCCACCAAACCCTAAAAAATGCTAATATACCATTAAAAAACCCTAAAACCCTAACAAACCATAATAAATGTTAATAACACCTAAAAATCCTAAAAATGATTATAAACCCTACAAATTCCTCTAATAATAATAGTAGTAATAACACATGTCCATGTGCATATGCATGTGCATGGTTTAAATAATATTTCATAATGCATGTGCATGTGCATATGCCTACACATTTTCAGGTGAATGATAATAAATAATAACACATGTGAATTGCATGTGTATGTGCATGTGCTTGTGAATGATAATAAATAATAAATAATTACACACATACAAGTGCATGTGCATGTGCATGTTCATGTGTGTGGTAATAAAAAATAAATAATAACCAAATCCACATGAATGTGCATTTTCATGTGAATGATAATAAATAATAAATAATAACACATTTGATAATAGAATAATGCACGTGCATTGTGTGTGCATGTGCATTAGAATAAATAATAATAACCCATGTGATAATAGAATAACGCAAGTTCATTGCATTTGCATGTGCATGATAAAAAATAATATATAATAACGCATGTGCATCTTCATTTACATGTAATGATAATGATAATGATGCATGCACATGCATGGTAATAAATAATAAATCACAACGCACGTGCATGTGCATTTTTATTTGATGACACAAACAACAACAGTAATAATAATAGAATAATGCATGTGCATTGAATGTGCACGTGCATAGAAGTAAATAATAAATAAATAATAGTAAATAAAAATGCACATGCATGTGCATGTTCATTTACATTTGATAATAATATTAATAATACTAATTCTAATAATAATAATAATAATAATGCATGCATGTGCATGGTAATAAATAAAAAATAACAACGTAAATGCGTGTGGATTTTCATGAGATAATGAAAATAATAATGATAATGATAATAATTATAATTATAATAATAATAAAAACTGTGATAATAATAATAATAATAATAATAATAATAATAATAATAATAAACGAATAATACAAGTGCATTGCATATGCACGTGCATGGTAATAAATAATAAATAATAACACACGTGCATCTGCATTTTCATGTGATGATAATAATAATAACAGCTGCAGTAGTAGTAGGGATAATAGTAGTAGTACCAATGCATGTTATTATTATCATTATCATTATTATCATTATCATTATTATCATTATCATTATTATAACTATAATTATTGTTATTAATAATAATATTATTATTATTATCATCACATGCAAATGCTGATGCACAAGCGTTATTATTTATTATTTATTATATATTATTTATTTCCATGCACGTGTATATGTTGTTGTTGTTGTTGTTGTTACTACTACTAGTATTATTATTATTATCATCACGTGAAAATGCACATGAATGTCCGTTGTTATTTATTATCATGCACGCGCACACGCAATGCACCTACATTATTCTATTATCACATGCATTTTTATTTTTATTGTTAGTATTACTATTATTGTTATTATTGTTATTATCATCAAATGCAAATGCAAATGCATGTGCATTATTATTTATTACCATACATGCGCATAATAAATACATGTGCATTATTCTATTATCACATGCAATATTATTATTAATATTACTATTATTGTTATTATTATCATCACGTGCGTTATGAGTTATTATTTATTATCATGCACTGCACATGTAATGCAAGTGTGTTATTCTATTATCACATGCACTGTTGTTATTATTATTATTACTATTATAATGATTGTTATTATTATTATTCTTATTATCATCTCATGCACATGCATGTGCATTATTATTTATTTTTTATTACCATGAACGTGCACATGCAATGCACACACATTATTTTATTATCACTTAAGTTGTTATTCTTGTTGTTATTATTATTATTGTAGTAGTAGTAGTAGTTGTTGTTATTGTTATTATCATCACATGCAAATGCACATGAAAATACATCAACACTCACATTCAATGCACACGCGTTATTCTGTTATCACATGAATTGTTGTTGTTATAATAATAATAATTATTATTATTATTATTATCATCGTCATCATCATCACATGAAAATACAATGCACGCACGTTATTATTTATTACCATGCATGTGCACATGTAATGCAAATGCAATATTTTATTATCACATGCATTGGTACTACTACTATTATCACTTCTACTACTACTACTGTTATTATTATTATCATCACATTCAAATGCAGATGCACGTGCGTTATTATTTATAATTTATTACCATGCACGTGCATATGCAATGCACTTGTATTATTATTTTATTATTATTATTATTATTATTATCACAATTATTATTATTATTATTATTATCATCATTATCATTATTATTACCATTATCACATGCAAATCCACAGGCATGTGCATTGTTATTTATTATTTATTACAATGCATGTGCATGCATTATTATTATTATTATTACAATTAGTATTATTAATATTATTATCAAATTTAATGCACATTCATGTGCATGTGTGTTCTTATTTACTGTTATTTATTTATTATTTACTACTATGCACGTGCACATGCAATTCACTTGCATTATATTATTATTATTATTATTATTATTATTATTATTATTATTGTTTGTATCATCAAATACAAATGCACATGCACGTGCGTTGTTATTTATTATTTATTATAATGCACGTGCATGCGTCATTATCCTTATCATTATATGTAAATGAACTTACACATGCGTTATTATATATTCTTTATTAGCATGAACATGAAAATGCAATGCACTTCCGTTATTCTATTATCACATGTGTTATTATTATTTATTCTCATGCACGTGCACACGCAATGCACTTGCGTTATTCTATTATCACATGTGTTATTATTTATTATTTATTATCATGCACATGAAAATGCACATTCATGTGGACTTTGTTATTATTTATTGTTTATTACCATGCACATGCACATGCACATGCACATGCACATGAACATTCACATTCACTTGGATGTGCGTTATTATTTATTATTTATTATCATTCACATGCACATGCACATACACATGCAATTCACATGCGTTATTATTTATAATTTATAATTTATTATCATTCACATGCAAATGTGCATGCATATGGACCTGCGATTTGATTTATTATTTAAACCATGCACATGAATATGCACATGAATGTGTGTTATTACTACTATTATTATTAGAGGTATTTTTAGGGTTTACTTTCATTTTTTAGTATTTTTAGGTGTTATTAAATTTTATTATTGTTTGTTAGGGTTTTAGAGTTTTTAATGGTATAGTAGCGTTTTTTTAGGGTTTGGTGGGGGTTATTAGGATTTTATTAGGGTTTATTATGGTGTGTCATGGTTTATTTGGGTTTATTCGGTATTTTTAGGGTTTTATTAGGATTGAGTTGGGTTTTTTGGGGTATATAATGGTATATTATAGTATATTTGGGTATGTTTAGGATTTATTAGGGTTTTTTATGGTTCATTATGGTTTATTAATTTTTAAGTGGGTATATTAGGGTTTTTTAGTGTTTAGTAGTGTTTATTCAGGTTTATTAGCGATTTTAAGCTTTGGTAGGTTTTATTGGCTTTTATTAGGGGTTTTTGATGGTATATTAGCGTTTTATTAGGGTTGATTCGGCATCTTTAAGGTTTAATTAGGGTTTATTAGGGTTTAGTATGGTTCATTAGGGTTTGTTAAGGATTTTTAGGGTTTACTAGGGTTTGTTAGTGTTTTTATTTGGGTATATGAGTGTTTTTAGTTTTTGTTAAAATATATGAGGGGTTATAATGACTTTTTTAGGTTTATTAGCATTTTTTTAGTGTTTGTGAGAATTTTTAATGTTTTATTAGCTATTATTTGAATTTATTATGGTTTATTAGGGTTTTTAGGGATTTTAAGGGTCCATTTGCGTTTTTTTATTTATTGGGGTTTAGTTGGGTTCTATTAGGTTTTGTTATAATTTGTCAAGGTTTATTGGGGTTGAGAAGGTATTCTTAGGGTTTTATTAGTGTTTTATTAGGGTTTATTCATTTTTATTATGGTTTATTAGGGTTTGTTAGGGGTTTATTAGTTTTTTTTGTTTTATTAGGTTATATTAGTGTTTGTTAGGTCTTTTTAGATAATATATCGTGTTTTTATTGTTTGTGAGAATTTTTTTGTTTGTGAGATTTTTAGGGTTTCTTTGGTTATAATAGAGTTTTTAATGGTTTATTTGGGTTTTTAGGGATTTTTATGGTATATTTGCGTTTTTTGTCTTTATTATGTTATATTAGTGTTTTTAGGTCTTTTTTGGTAATATAGCGTGTTTTTATATTTTGTGATCATTTTTTTATTATTTGTGAGCGTTTTTAGGGTTTATTAGGTTAAATTAGAGTTTATTAGGGATTCTGGGGATTATTTAAAGTATACTAGCACTTGTTTCTTTATTAGGGTTTTGAAGGGTTTTATTAGGGGTTATTATGGTGTGTTAAGGTTTTTTATGGTTGAGTATGGTTTATTAGGCTTTATTTATGGTTTATTAGTGATTTTTAGGGTTTGTTTGGGGGTTTTCAGGTTTTATTAATGTTTATTAGTGTCTATTAGGGTTGGTTATGGATTTTTAGTTTTTCTTAACGTGTTTTTAGGGTTTATTAGGTTTTATTATCATTTATTAGGGTTTATTAGGTATTTTTGGGGTTTTATTAGGGTTGCGTAAATTTTCGTAGGATTTTAGGGATTATAAGGTGTTTTTATGGATTATTATAGTTTATTAGGTGTTTATTAGGGTTTAATTTTTTAAATTATAGTATATTAGGGTTTGATATTTTTGAGGGTTTTAAAGCGTATTTAGGGTTTTTGTAGCATTTTTTACTGTTTGTGTAGCACTGTTAGAGTTTATGTAGCATTTTTAGTGTTTATATAGTTTTTTTAGGGTTTAGTTTGCAGTTATAGGTTTTATGTATCATTTTTAGGGTTTATGGATCATTTTTAGGGTTTATGTAGTGTGTTTAGTGTTTAGGTTTTATGTAGCATTTTTTAGTGATTATATTGTCTTTTTGGGTTTATGTATCCTTTTTAGGTGTGATGTATCATTTATATTTCATTTTTTAGGGTTTATGTATCGTTTTTAGGGTTCATGGAGTGTTTTTAGTGTTTATATTGTGTTTTTAGGGTTTATGTAGTGTTTCTTAATGTTTATGTTGCGTTTTTTAGGGTTTATGTTGTGTTGTTTAGTGTTTATGTTACATTTCTAGGGTTTATGTAATGCTTTTAGGGTTTATGTAGCGTTTTTTGTGTTTATGTTGCGTTTTTTTGTTTATGTTGCGTTTTTAGGGTTTTTGTTGCATTTTTTTAGGGTTTATGTAACATTTTTTGGGTTTATATATCTATTTGAAGCCTTTTGTAGGGTTTTAATAGATGTTTATGGTTTGTAGTGTTTTTCTAGGGTTTTTTAAGGGCTGTTAATGGGTTTTATGGTTTTTTATAGTATCTGATGCCTTTTTAATGGTTTTTTGGGGGCTTTAGGTTTTATTTTCTTTCTTGGGATTGATAGGTGTTGTTAGGGTTTTTTAGTGCGTTTTTGGGTTTGTTTGGGTATTGTAGCAGTTTTAGGGTTTATATATTGTGTTTTTACATTTTTCTGGGTTCTTTAGGGTTTTTTAGTGTTCTTTAGAGTTTAATATGGTTCTTTAGGGTTTATTATGGTTCATTAGGGTTTATTAGTGATCTTTAGGATTTGTTACAGTTTATTAGAGGTTTTTATTGTATATTAGGGTTTTATTGGGCTTTTATAGGCATCAATAGCTTTTTCTAGAGTTTATCAACCTTTTTTAGGGTTATTTAGGATTTATTAGGGTTTATTATTTTTATTAGGGTTTAGTAATGTGTATTGGGGTTTATTATGATTTATTAGGGTTTATTATGACTTGTTAGGGTCTATTTGGGTTTATTAGGGGTTTGTTATGGTTTGTTTCAGTTTGTTACAATTTATTTGGCATTGTTAGGATTTGTTACGATTTATTTGGGGTTGATAGGGTTTGTTATGATTTATTTTTGGGTTATTAGGATTATTTAGGGTTTATTAGTGTGTGGTAGGGTTTTGTAGGCTATTATTTAGAGATTTTTGTATCATTTTGTCAGGTTTCTTAGTGTTTTTAGTGATTATTAGAATTTATTGTGGTTTAACAGTGTTTTTATTTTATATTAAGGGTTTTAGGTATTTTTTAGAGTTTATTGGGGTCTAATAGATTTTTTAGGGTTTATTAGCGGTTATTACAATTTATTAGTGTTTATAAGGGTTTAAATAGTGAGTTTTATGGGTTATTAGGGTTTATTAGTGGTTCATAGGGGTTATTAGTGGTTGTCAGGGTTTGTTAGATTTTGTTAGTGTTTTAGGGTTTGTTACGGTTTGTTTGAGTTGTTTAGGGTTTTATTTGTTTTTGGGTTTTATGGGTGTGTTTGGAATTTTTATGCTTTGTTAGGATTATTTTAGCATTTTTTTGTTTTTTGTTGTGTTTTGTGGGTTTTGAAGCATTTTTCGGGTTTTTGTAGTGATTGATAGGGTTTGTGTAGCAATGTTAGTGGTTGTAGTGGTTCTTCAGGGTTCATTAGGGGTTTTTAGGGTTCTTTGTGGTGTATTAGGGTTTTTTGAGGTTTTTAGGGTTTTCTAGGGGGTTTTAGTGTTTTTAAGGGTTTCATAGGGTTGTTTAAGGTTTTGTAAGGAATTTTTAGGCGTTTTAGGGTTTCTAGAATTTTTAGTGGTTTTTAGGTTTTTTAGGGGGTTTTGATGTTTATTTGAGGTTTTTTAGGGTTTTTTAGGTTTTTTTCAGTTTTTTTGGTTTTTTCGGGTTTTTAGTGGTTTTAGGGATTTTTAGGGATTTTTAGGATTATTTGGGGATTTTAGGGTGTTTAGGATGTTTAGGGTTTTAAGGGGTTTTTTGGGTTTTTTGGGTTTTTAGGGTTTTAGGGTTTTCTCGGGTTTTCTGGGTTTGTTAGGGTCTTTTTGTGAATATTAGCATTTTGAATGGTTTAATAGCTTTTTTGTTGTATATTTGGGTTTTAGGTATTTTTTAGCTTTTATTGGGGTCTAATAGGTTTTTTAGGGTTTATTATGATTTATTAGTGTTTATTCGTGTTTAGTTGTGGGATTTAGGGTTTATTAGGGTTTAATATGGTTTATTATTGGTTAGTAGGGTTTGTTAGGATTTATTAATTCTTATTAGAGTGATTTAGGGTGTTTAAGGGATTGTTAGGATTTCTAATGGTGTGTTAGGGTTTCTAAGGATGAGTTAGTGTTTTTATGGGCATGTTAGTGTTTCTAAGGGTGTGCTATGGTTTCTAAGGGTTTCTAAGGATGTGTTAGGGTTTATATGGGTGCGTTGGGGTTTCTAAGGGTGTGCTAGGGTTTCTAAGGGTGTGTTAGGGTTTCTAAGGATGTGTAAGGGTTTTTAAGTGTGTGTTAGTGTTTCTTAGGGTTGCTTAGGGTTTTGTTAGGGTTTTTTGGTTTTTTTGGGTTATGTTAGGGTTTCTTATGGTTTCTTAGGGATTTTTTAGGGTTTCTTCAGGTTTTTTGTGTTTATTGGGGTTTCATAGAGCTTGTTGGGATTTTATAGGTCTTGTTAGGGTTTGTTAGGGTTTTTTAGGGTTTGTTTTGTTTTTTAAGGTTTTTTGGGGTTTGTGAGGGTTTGTTAGGTTTTGTTAGGGTTTGTTAGGATTTGTTAGGGTTTTGTGTGGTTTTTAATGGTTTTTAGGGTTTTGGGGGTTATTCATGGTTTTTTAGGGTTATTTAGTTGTTCATGGTTGTCACAGATGTGTAGATCTAGTCGCAAGCTTCAATTTTTTATGTGGTAGAGGTGAAACAGACACCCAGAGCAGAAGTTATGGTCATTTGGAGGACTTACGGACCTTTTGGGTCATTAAGAATGTGATAAGGTGTTCATATTGGTCATAGATGTGTAGATCTAGTCAAAAGCATTGATTTGATATATTGAAGAGGAAAAACAGACCCCCCGAGTAGAAGTTAGGGTCTTTTGGAGGGTTTAAGTACCTTTTTGGGCCTTCAAGGATGTGAGAAGGTGCTTCAGTTGTTATAAGAGTGTAGGTCTAGTCTGAAGCTTCGATTTGAATTTTGGTAGAGGAAAAACAGTCACCTATAGAAGTAGTTCTTGAAAAACGGACACCAGAAGCCAATCTTTTGACCATCCAAAGGGATTTTGGGTCTTTTGGGGGGATGATAAATGTCAGAAAGGGTACCAGTGGATACCAGAGTGTGTATCTTTTCAAAATATTCGATTTGATATGTGGTATATCCAAAATTAACACATGTAGCAGAAGTTATTATTGTTTTAAATTGAGCAACCCTCCTAGCGCCTAAAAACCTAAGAAACCGACAACTCACTAAAATAGGAATATATTTTCCTTTGGTGTCCGTTTGAGCGATGTGACTAGTAAAATAGATGCTCGTGAGATGAGTGAGGAACCACTCTAATGGAAACTGTGAGAAGATCAATGAAACAAAAGATATATTAGTTATACCACTCCAAAAAAATTCCAACTTCAAACAGCCATAACATTCAGTCTGGTTGTCTGTTTGCGCTCTACAACATATCAAATCGAAGTAAGTGGAGAGATATAAACAGAAGTATAACTTTATCAAAGTTAATGTCATGTTTGGGACACTAAAATCCCAAAAACCCATCAGAATGTCTCCAGAACTCCATTTCGGTGTCCGAATCCCTGTCAAATTTTCCTTAAAATGGTCATAACTTCTGATCTGTGTGTCTATTCGGCCTCCGAAACCTGTTTTTATCATAGTTCATTCCATGTGATTTAGTTTGACTATTCACAGTGCGAAAATGCACACCTGAAGAAGAAGTTATGCATTTTTTAATGACTTTGGGATTTGTTAGGTTTTTTCGAGACACCATTTCTATCACTTTTGCCATGTCTGTTGTTTTTTTAAAACAACTATAACTTATTATTACTGTTATTATTATTATTATTATCATCATCTCATGAAAATTCACATGCACATGCACGGGCGTTATTATTATATTTTTATTACCATGCACGTGCACATGCATGCACACATATTATTTTATTGTCACATGCGTTGTTATTATTATTGTTATTATTATTATTATTGTGGTTGTTGTTATTGTTGTTGTGGTTTTTTGTTGTTGTTGTTTTTATTATCATCACATGAAAATGATCATCCAAATGCACACACACACACACATTCAATGAATGTGAATTATTATATTATCACATGTGTTGTTATTATTAATATTATCATTATTATTATTATTGTTATTATTATTATCATCATCATCACATGAAAATTTAATGCACGGGAGTTATTATTTTTTACCATACACATGCACACGTAATGCACATGCAATATTCTGTTATCATATTCATTAGTACTACTGCTATTATCACCATTACTACTACTATTATTACTACTGCTATTATTATTTCTTTCATCACATGAAAATGTAGATGTACGTGTGTTATTATTTATTATTTATTATAATGTTTGTGCATATGCAATGCACTTGTATTATACTTTTATTATTATTATTATTATTATTACTATCACAGTTATTATTATTATTATTATTATCATCATCATTATTATTATTATCATTATCACATGCAAATGCACATGCACGTGCATTGTGATTTATTATTTATTACCATGCTCGTGCCTCCATCATTATCATTATCATTACATGTAAATGCAGATGCACGTGCATTATTATATATTATTTATTATCATACACATGAAAATGCAATGCACTAGCATTATTCTATTATCACATGTGTTATTATTATTTATTCTAATGCATGTGCACATCCAATGCACGTGCGTTATTCTATTATCACATGTGTTATTATTTATTCTTTATTATCATTCACATGCCAATGCACATTCATGTGGAATTAGTTATTATTAATTGTTTATTACCACGCACATGCACATGCATATGCACATGCACATGCACTTGCATGTGCATAATTATTTATTATTTATTATCATTCACATGCACATGCACATACACATGCAATTCACACACGTTATTATTTATAATTTATTATTTATTATCATTCACATGAAAATGTGCAGGCATATGCACATGGACGTGCGTTATGATTTATTATTTAAACCATGCACATTCATATGCACATGCACGTGCATTATTACTAATACTATTATTAGAGGTATTTTTAGGGGTTACTTTCATTTTTTAGGATTTTTAGCTGTTATTAAAATTTATTATGGTCTGTTAGGGTTTTAGGGTTTTTTAATGGAATATTAGCGTTTTAGGGTTTGGTGGAAATTATTAGGATTTTATTAGGGTTTATTATGGCGTTTCAAGGTTTATTAGAGTTTATTAGGTATTTTTAGGGATTTATTAGGATTTAGTTGGGTTTATTAGGGTATATTATGGTATATAATGGAATATTTGGGTATGTTTTGGATTTATTAGGGTTTATTATGGTTCATTATGGTTGATTAATTTTTAAGAGTATATATTAGGGTTGTTTAGTGTTTAGTAGTGTTTATTCAGTTTTATTAGCTCTTTTAAGCTTTGTTATGTTTTATTAGCATTTATTAGGGGTTTTAGGGCTTCTTAATGGTATATTTTCATTTTGTTTAGGGTTTAGTCGGGTTTATTATGGTTTATTATGGTGTGTTAAGGTTTATTAGGGTTGAGTAGGTATTTTTATGGTTTTATTAGGTTTGAGTAAGTATCTTTAAGGTTTTATTAGGGTTTATTAGGGTTAAGTATAGTTAATTAGGGTTTGTTAAGGATTTTTAGGGTTTACTAGGGTTTGTTAGTGTTTTTATTAGGGTATATGAGTGTTTTTTAGTTTTTTAATATATATGAGGGGTTGTTATGACTTTTTAGGTTTTATTAGCTCATTTTTAGTATTTGTGATCATTTGTTATGTTTTATTAGCTTTTATTTGAATTTATTATGGTTTATTTGGGTTTCAAGGGTTTTTTAATGGTTTGTTTGTTTTTTTTTTGTTTATTGGGGTTTAGTTGGGTTTTATTAGGTTTTGGTATGGTGTGTCAAGGTTTATTAGGGTTGAGAAGGTATTTTTAGGGTTTTATTATTGTTTTATTAGGGTTTGTTAGTTTTTATTATGGTTTATTAGGGATTTTTAGGGTATATTAGGGTTTGTTAGGGGTTTATTAGTTTTTTTGTTTTATTAGGTTATATTAGAGTTTGTTTGGTCTTTTTAGATAATATAGCATGTTTTTATTGTTTGTGAGAGTTTTGTTTTTGTTTGTGAGTGTTTTTAGGGTTTCTTAGGTTATATTAGAGTTATTATGGTTTTTTAGGGTTTCTAGGGATTTTTAAGGTATAATAGAGATTGTTTGTCTTTATTAGGTTATATTACTGTGTTTAGGTCTTTTTAGGTAATATAGCTCCTTTTCATTGTTTGTGATCGTTTTTATATTGTTTGTGTGCGTTTTAGGGTTTATTGGGTTATATTAGATTTTATCAGGGTTTCTAGATATTTTTTAAGGCATACTTGCATTTTTTTCTTTATTAGGGTTTTATAGGGTTTTATTCGGGGTTATTATGGTGTGTTAAGGTTTGTTAGGGTTGAGTAGGGTTTATTTGGCTTTATTTATTGTTTATTGCGGATTTTTAGTGTTTATTGGGGTTTATTAGGTTTTATTAGTGTTTATTAGTGACTATTAAGGTTGGTTAGGGTTTTTTAGGTTTTCTTAATGTGTTTTTAGGGCTTATTAGGTTTTATTATCATATATTAGGGTTTATTAGGGATTTTTGGGGTTTTATTATGGTTGAGTAGAGTTTCATAGGGTTTTTAGGGATTATAAGGAATTTTTAGGGATTATTGGAGTTTATTAGGGGTTTATTAGGGTTTAATTTTCTATATTATGGTATATTAGGGTTTAATATTTTAAGGCAAAGAAGGCGCGTGCCAAGCAGAAAGCTTGGCGCCTCAATTAATAAAAAGAAAAGGTACAAAACATTACAGGGGGGACTTGTACATTCGTGTGCAGGTAGCTCCCATAATGTCAGAGGCTACATGAGACGTGCAAAAGGAAGGAGCAATGAATGACCACCGTGAGCAGCATTCTTCAATAGCCATCTTGGAGAGAGCATCGGCCACCATATTGACTTCCCTATATGCATGAGAGATCCTGAGAGTCAGGTTCTTGGATAGGCTAAGGCATTCAATCCACTGAGGAAGAAGCCGCCATGGAACCTTCCTTGAGTTTTGGCGAAGCGCCTCCACTGCAAGCATTGAGTCCGATTCGATCCATAGATGCAACCACCCAAATTGAATTGCAAAACGAACAGCCTTGATAATAGCCCAAAGCTCTGCCTCATAAGCACATCCATTCCCAATGTAGTGATAGAAAATACCATTGACAAATCCTCGACAAGTACCGAAGACCCCACCACAACCTGAAGGGCCTGGTGAGACTGCCGCCGCACCATCAACATTAACTTTGATCCATGACGGGATTGGTGGAATCCATCTAATGTACTTCATCAACATTGGTTTTTTTCACCTGCCAGGGACACCAAGGGTGCGAAGTGTAACAAGATCATTGAAGCAGTTGTTCATCGTACCTGATTGGAGACTCCCAGCCAGCCGAATAGCACTATGCATGGAAATAATACCCTCATGCGTGGAGCATGATTTGTTCTGAAACATAGCATAATTTCTTGCATCCCATAGGAAAGAGACAATGGCTGCCGATGCTGAAAGAAGGAGGTTATGAAGCTGCTCACTACAGCTAAAATCATTGATAAAAAGCATCCATTGAGAAGGTATTTTTAGGGTTTTATTATGGTTTTATTAGGGTTTGTTAGTTTTTATTAGGGTTTATTTGGGATTTTTAGGGTTTATTAGTGGTTGTTAGGGGTTTATTAGTTTTTTTGTTTTATTAGGTTATATTAGAGTTTGTTTGGTCTTTTTCGATAACATAGCATGTTTTTATTGTTTGTGAGAGTTTTGTTTTTTTTTTGTGAGTGTTTATGGGGTTTCTTAGGTTATATTAGAGTTATTATGGGTTTTTAGGGTTTCTAGGGATTTTTAAGGTATAATAGAGATTGTTTGTCTTTATTAGGTTATATTACTGTTTTTAGGTCTTTTTAGGTAATATAGCGCATTTTCATTGTTTGTGATCATTTTTATATTTTTTGTGTGTGTTTTAGGGTTTATTGGGTTATATTAGATTTTATCTGGGTTTCTAGGGACTTTTTAAGGCATACCTGCATTTTTTTCTTTATTAGGGGTTTCTAGGGTTTTATTCGGAGTTATTATGGTGTGTTGAGGTTTGTTAAGGTTGAGTAGGGTTTATTTGGCTTTATTTATTGTTTATTGGGGATTTTTAGTGTTTATTGGGGTTTATTAGGTTTTATTAGTGTTTATTAGTGACTATTAAGGTTGGTTAGGGTTGTTTAGGTTTTCTTAATGTGTTTTTAGGGATTATTAGGTTTTATTATCATATATTAGGGTTTATTAGGGATTTTTGGGGTTTTATTATGGTTGAGTAGAGTTTCATAGGGTTTTTAGGGATTATAAAGAATTTTTATGGATTATTGGAG
This sequence comes from Viscum album, assembly GCA_963277665.1. NCBI lineage: Eukaryota > Viridiplantae > Streptophyta > Magnoliopsida > Santalales > Viscaceae > Viscum > Viscum album. The sequence goes on from OY728167.1 coordinate 760,346,317, forward strand.
TTTATTAGGGGTTTATTAGGGTTTAATTTTCTATATTATGGTATATTAGGGTTTAATATTTTTAAGGGTTTTAAAACATTATTTGTGTTTTGTAGCATTTTTATTATTTATGTAGCATTTTTAGGGTTTATGTAGTGTGTTTAGGGTTTAGGTTTTATGTATCATTTTTTAGGGTTTATGTTGCATTTTCTGGGTTTATGTAGTGTTTTTAGGGCTGATGTAGCGTTTATGTTGCATTTTTTAGTGTTTATGTAATGTTTTTAGGGTTCATGTAGTGTTTTTAGAGTTTATATTGTGTTTTTAGGTTTTATGGAGCATTTTTTAATGTTTATGTTGCATTTTTTGGGGTTTATGTTGTGTTTTTTATGGTTTATGTTACAGTTATAGGGTTTATGTAGTGCTTTTAGGGTTTATGTAGCATTTTTTGGTTTATGTTTTGTTTTTTCTTTTATGTTGCGTTTTTACGGTTTTAGTTGCATTTTTAAGGGTTTATGTGACAATTTTAGGGATTATGTATCTATTTGAAGCCTTTTTAGGGTTTTAATGGTTGTTTATGGTTTATAGTTTTTTATGGTTTTTATGGGTTGTTAACAGGAGTTTATGGTTTTTTTGGTGTCTGATGGATTTTTAATGCTTTTTAGGGGGGTTTATGGGTTTATTTGTTTTTTTGGGATTAATTGGGGTTGTTAGGGTTTTTTAGTGTGTTTTAGGGTTTGTTTGGGTATTATAGAGGTTTTTAAGGTTTATATATTGTGTTTTAGCATTTTTTGGGTTCTTTAGGGTTTTTAGTGTTCTTGAAAGTTTAATATGGTTCTTTAGGGTTTATTAGGGTTCTTTTGGGTTTATTAGTGTTCTTTAGTATTTGTTATAGTTTATTAGCATTTTTGATGTATATTAGGGTTTTATTTGGAATTTTTAGGCATTAATAGATTTTTCTAGGGTTTATCAACCTTTTTTAGGGTTATTTAGGATTTATTAGGGGTTATTAGGATTTATTTTATTTATTAGGGTTTAGTAACGTGTATTTGGGTTTATTACAATTTATTAGGGTTTATTATGATATGTTAGGGTTTATTATTGTTCATTAGGGCTTTGTTATGGTTTCTTTAAGTTTGATATGATTTATTTGGCATTTTTAGGATTTGTTACGATTTATTTGGGGTTGTTAGGGTTTGTTACGATTTATTTTGGGGTTATTAGAGTTTGTTAGGGTTTATTAGTGGGTTGTAGGTTTTTTTAGGCTATTATTTGGAGGTTTTTGTAGCTTTTTGTTGGGTTTGTTAGGGTTGTTAGTGATTATTAGGGTTTATTATGGTTTAGTAGTGTTTTTTATTGTATATTAGGGGTTTTAGGGATTTTGTAGCATTTATTAGGGACTAATAGTGTTAGTTTGGGTTTATTACAGGTTACTACAATTTATTAGTGTTTATTTTGGTTTTTAGGTTTTAATAGTGGGTTTTAGGGGTTATTAGGGTTTATTAGTGGTTCTTAGGGGTTATTATTGGTTGTTAAGGTTTTTGAGGTTTTCTTAGGGTTTTTAGGGTTTGTTACGATTTGTTTGAGTTGTTTGGGGTTTGATGCGGTTTTTAAGTTTTATGGGTGTGTTTATATTTTTTATGCATTGTTAGAGTTATTTTAGCATTTTTCACAGTTTTGTTGCGTTTTGTGGGTTTGGAAGCATTTTTCGGTTTTTTGTAGCAATTGTTAGGGTTTATGTAACGTTGTTAGTGGCTTTAGGGGTTCTTTAGGGTTATTTATGGTGTATTAGGGTTTCTTTTGAGGTTTTTAGGGTTTGCAAGGGTTTTTTAGGGTTTTTAAGGGTTTCATAGGGTTGTTTAGGGGTTTCTTAGGCATTTTTAGGCATTTTAGGGTTTTTTAGTGTTTTTAGGGTTTTTAGGGTTTTTATCATTTTTTGAGGATTTTTTGAGGGTTTTTGGGGGTTTTTAGGGTTTTTTTGAAAGGTAGATACGAGGGTCAGGCTGTTACCGACCCCCATAAATTTATAATGAAAAAATATGTAGCAGACAAGGGAGAGAAGGGGTGAAACGGACCACACCCAAAACCATTAATGACCCCTAAAAAAAAGAAAGATCAAGAAAAAACAAACTGAAAAGGTCCAAAAGAAAAGACACACACAAAAAAGAGCATTAGTCAATATCACCACCAAAATCATCCAGCACCGCATCACGCATTCTCCCATCCATAGGGGTCCCTGTCTTCACCATACCTATAGGAGGCATCTGAGTCCACCGTCTCCCATTAAGATGACTCATACTGCTTGAGGAAGTCAGTGTAATACCTCCTGAGTCGCTTCTTTTCCAGCTTCCTATTTGCTCGGTCCTCAGCAAGGGCGTCCTCCATAGCTTTGGAAGCCTTCGAGGAGGCCCTTGTTGCCATTGGTTTTGGAAGGGATGAATAGTATCTCATTGCACTTTTCTTGGTAGGGGATGCACACCCCCTCCTTCTACTGTGAAGGACATCATCAGCACTCACCACCTTGGGGCTCCCCACCTTCCTGGAATCAACAGCCGCGGGCTCAGAACTTCCTCTTGGATTCGAGTCAGGACGGACTGAGCCATCCATCATGGTCCTCCTCCTCCAGTTCTTGGGTGTGTTCACATTAATGAATTCCTTGTGGTCCCTAAAGACAAAATCATATTTAACATCCTCATCAATGTTATCACAGTAAAACCTCACCTTTAGTTTGGGTTGCTGCAAAATATCACATCGGTGTTGCTCAAGGGAAATTTAGAAACCATTCAGCACGATAATATCAACGAGTTAAACACAGGGAAATAGATTTTCAAATACCACAAGCTCCATTACCGAACTCTGTTTCACCACGGTCCGCTCAACAGTAGAAGGGGCTACATCATGCAGCTCCTGTTCCAGGAAATGACCAGATGGGTTGGCCTTGGCAGTACCTAAATCATCACCCATGGTATTAAAGGTTGTCTCTTCTAAGTGTATGTCAGAGACCTTCTTCTCCTCATCAGCCTGGGCATCATCCAGTGACTCCAAGCACTCCCCCCCCCCTCTGGATCAAGCACTGCAAATGGATTCGAAGTGAGAACCGGGTCCTATTCTAACTCCTGACCATTTGCCTCGATAGAAGCAGCATTCATCAGCAACCCCTCCATCCTCATCCCCTCAGATCCTAGACTAGGGATTTCACTACACAACCCACTCAGAACCATCTCCATGCAGTCATCAGCAGCCATTTCTTCCTCAGGAAACACCACCTCCACCCCACTGGATGAAGGGGCAGCACCTGCCTGTCCTAAATCAGCCTTCAACCGATTGAAACAGTCCTTTACCAAGACCCCTGGGTGAAGATACCCCTAATTTTTATCAGGGCATGGTCCATCCCCACAGTCAGAAGCCAGGTCCAGCCTTGGGGGTGGCACAAACATCACTATCAAAATCCAAGTGATCACTTCCCCCATGAAGACACACCCATTTCACATGACCAAGAGTCAGACAAGATTAACAACAATTCACCTAGGATATGAAAACCACAGGTTGCTTCTACCGTAGCTCCTCACCAATCTCAATCCAGACAAAATCAGATGGTTTCTTGGAAACATCAACCTCAATACAGACTCTCAGAGAAACCGGATGAGAGAGGGCTCGCGTTCGGCTATCCAAACAAAAAAATCTTCCAACAAGGTTTCCCAGCACTGTAATAATTGATAGATTTTGAAAGGGAAGAGGGAGTTTAGGGAATCATACCCAAATTGTAACCAAAGGCAAGTCCCTACGTAAATGAAGATCAAATCTCCACCTGAAGAGATAAAAGAGCACACCGTCACATATGTGAGGGGCAGTAGACCAGGCTTGGATAAGGTCCTCCTTAGATGCAAAGCGGATCAAAATATGGCAGGCATCAACCAATCCCATCGTCGCCCTATCCAATAGATCCCAATGTTCGAACGCAAATCTATAAAAAAAACATCCACCATAGGGCACCAGTTAGAGAATCGAGCCACCAGAGTCCGATTATGCAACTTCGAAGCCTCTTTGAACTCCGAAAGTGACAACTGCAACTTTGGATGACCTTCAAAAAGACCTGGCACCTTAGGGATGAGAGTAATACACAGAAAAGAGGGAAGAAAACCAGGATCCGAGAACAGAATGAAGGATCAACTTTCATCAAGAACCTGTGAGGACCCCTCCCCCTGGGGGGAGGCCAAGTCATGGAGGTCACTATAGTCTTCAATCTGGAGGATGACCCTCACAGAGTGGAGCGGTAGAGAGCAGATCGGCCGTCCCCTCAATGTTATGATTTTTTCAGGGTTATTCATTGGTTTTTTGGATTTTTTGGGGTTTTAGGGTTTTTTAGGGATTTTCAGGTCTTGCCAGGTTTGTTAGGGTTTTTTTCTGAATATTTGGGTTTTGAATGGTTTAATAGCATTTTTGTTGTATATTTGGATTTTTAGGTATTTTGTAGCATTTATTGGGTTCTAATAGGGTTTTACGATTTATTAGGATTTATTAGTGTTTATTAGGGTTTAATAGTGGGATTTAGGGTTTGTTAGGGTTTATTATGGTTTATTTTCAGTTGGTAGGGTTTGTTAGGATTTATTAGTGCTTATTAGCATGATTTAGGGTTTCTAAGGGTATGTAAGGGTTTCTAAGGGTGTGTTAGGGTTTCTAAGGATGGGATAGGGTTTTTATGGGCAGGTTAGGGTTTCTAAGGGTGTGTTGTGGTTTCTAAGGGTTTCTAATGTTGTGTTAGGGTTTCTATGGGTGTGTTGGGGTTTCTAAGGGTTTTCTGGGGTTTCTAAGGGTGTGTTAGGGTTTCTAAGGGTGTGTTAGAGTTTCTAAGGGTGTCTAAGTGTTTCTTAGGTTTTCTTAGGGTTTTGTTAGGGTTTTTAGGGTTTTATAGGGTTTCTTACAGTTTCTTAGGGGTTTTTAGGGTTTCTTTAGGTTTTTTGGGTTTATTGGGGTTTCTTAGTGCTTCTTGGGGTTTGTTAGGGCTTGTTAGGGTTTCTTATGGTTTGTTAGGGTTTGTTATGTTTTTAGGCTTTTTTGGGGTTTTTCGGGTTTCTTAGGGTTTCTTAGGGTTTGTTAGGGTTTGTTAGGATTTGTTAGGGTTTGGTAGGGTTTGTTAGGGTTTGTTAGGTATTTTCATGGTTTTAAATGGTTTTTAGTTTTTATGGGGTTATTCATGGATTTTTATGGTTATTTAGTTGTTCATGGTTGTCACAAATGTGTAGAGCTAGTCGCAAGCTTCAATTTGATATGTGGTAGAGGTGAAACGAAAACCCAAAGTAGAAGTTATTGTCATTTGGAGGAATTAAGGACCTTTGGGACTTTAAGAACATGATAAATTGTTCCTATTGGTCATATATGTATAGATCTAGTTGAAAGCTTCGATTTGATATATGGTAGAGGAAAAACGGACTCCTGGAGTAGAAGTTATGGTCTTTTGTAGAGTTTAAGCACCTTTTTGGGCCTTTAGGGATGTGAGAAGGTGCTCCAGTTGTTATAGGAGTGTATATCTAGTCGCAATCTTCTATTTGATATGTGGTAGTGGCAAAACAGACACCCATTGAAGAAGTTATTGCAAAACGGACACCAGAAGCGAATCGTTTGACCATCCAAAGTGATTTTGTGTCTTATTGGGGGTTGAAAAATGTCAGAAAGGGTTCCAGTGGTTACCAGAATGTGTATCTTTTCACAATCTTCTATTTTATATGTGGTAGATCCAAACTGAACACACATAGTAGAAGTTATTTTCGTTTTAAATTGAGTAACTCTCACATCGCCTAAAAACCTAAGAAACCCGCAACTCACTAAAATAGGCATAACATCTCCTTAGAGTGTCTGTTTGAGCGATGTGACCAGTCAAATCGAAGCTTGTGAGATAAGTGAGGACCATGTTTAGTAGAAACTATGAGAAGATCAAATAAATATATGATATATTAGTTATACCACCCCGAAAAAAGTCCACCTTCAAACGGCCATAACTTTCCCTCCAGTTGTCCGTTTGAGCTCTACCACATATCAAATCGAAATAATCGAAGAGATCTACACAGAAGGATGACTTTAACAAAGTTCATGTCATTTTTGAGACGCTAAAATCCCAGAAACCCATTAGAAGGCCTCCAAAACTCCTTTACCATGTACAAATCCCTGTCAAATATTTTATAAAATGGTCATAACTTCTGATTTTTGTGTCTCTTCATCCTCCAACACCTGTTTTTATCGTTGTTCATTCCATGAGATTGAGTTTGACTATTCACAGAGTGGAAATGGACACCGGAAGAAGAAGTTATGCTTTTTTCAATGACTCTATGATTTGTTAGGGTTTTCGAGACCCCATTTCTATCATTTTTGTCAAGACTTCTATTTTTGAAAACAACTATAACTTATTATTACTGTTATTATAATTATTATCATCATTTCATCCACATGCACATGAACGTGTGTTATTATTATATTTTTATTACCATGCTTGTGCACATACCAATGCACACACATTATTTTATTATCACATGCATTGTTATTATTATTGTTGTTTTTATTGTTGTCGTTGTTGTTGTTGTTGGTGTTGTTGTTATTGTTATTACCATCACATGAAAATGCACCTGCGAATGCAAATACACACACATTCAATGAACGTGTGTCATTCTATTATCACATGTGTTGTTACTATTAATAATAATATTATTATTATTATCATCATCATCATCACGTGAAAATGCAATGCACAGACATTATTATTTATTACCATGCACATGCACACGTAATGCACATGAAATATTCTAATATCACATGTAGTGGTACTACTACAATTATCCCCACTACTACTACTACTTTTAATACTGCTGTTATTATTACTATCATCACATGAAAATGTAGTTGCTTGTGCGTTATTATTTATTATTTATTACCATGCATGTGCATATGAAATGCACTTGTACTATTCTTTTATTATTATTATCATCATCACAATTATTATTATTATTATTATTATTATCATTATTATTATCATTATCACATGCAAATTCACATGCATTTGTGTTGTTATTTATTATTTATTACCGTGCACGTGCATGCGTTATTATTATTATTATTACAATTAGTATTATTAATATTATCATCAAATGTAAATGCACATGCACATGCATGTGCGTTCTTATTTATTTTTATTTATTTATTATTTACTACTATGCATGTTTACATGAAATGCATTTGCGATATTATTTTATCATTATTATTTTTGTTGTTGTTTTTGTTTGTATCATCAAATACAAATGCACATGCACGTGCATTGTTATTTATTATTTATTACCATGCACGTGCATGAGTCATTATCATTATCATTACATGTAAATGCACATACACATGCATTATTATATATTATTTATTATCATGCACATGAAAATGCAATGCACTTGCGTTATTCTATTACCACATGTGTTATTATTATTTATTCTCATGCACGTGCACATGCAATGCACATGTATTATTCTATTACCACGTGTGTTATTATTTATTATTCATTATCATTCACAGCAAATGCACATTCATGTGGACTTTGTTTTTATTTATTGTTTATTACCATGAACATGAACATGCACATGGATGTGTGTTATTATTTATTATTTATTATCATTCACATTCACATGTACATACACATGTAATTCACATGCGTTATTATTTATTATTTATTATTTATTATCATTCATAAGAAAATGCACAGGCATATGCACATGCACGTGTGTTATGATTTATTATTTAAACCATGCACATGCATATGAACATGCACGTGCATTATTACTTCTATTATTATTAGAGGTATTTTTAGGGTTGACTAGATTTTTTTTTTGGAATTTTTAGGTGTTAGTAACATTTATTATGGTCGGTTAGGGTTTTAGGGTTTTTAATGGTATATTAGCATTTTTTTGGGTTTTGTGGGGGTTATTAAGATTTTATTAGGGTTTACTATGGTGTGTTAAAGTTTATTAGTGTTTAATACGTATTTTTATGGTTTTATTAGGATTGAGTTGGGTTTATTAAGGTATATTATGGTATATTATGGTGTATTATGCTATATTATGGTATATTTGGGTATGTTTAGGATTTAGTAGGGTTTATTATTGTTCATTATGGTTTATTAATTTTTAATAGGGTATATTAGGGTTTTTAGGTTTTAGTAGTGTTTATTAGGGTTTATTAGTGCTTTTATGCTTTGTTTGGTTTTATTAGCATTTTTGGGGGGGTTTTAGAGCTTTTTAATTGTATATTAGCGTTTTTAGGGTTTAGTGGGGTTTATTATGGTCTATTATAGTGTGTTTATGTTTATTATGGTTGAGTAGGTAGTTTTAGGGTTTTATTAGGGTTGAGAAGGTGTCTTTAGGGTTTTATTAGGGTTTATTAGGGTTGAGTAGTGTTTATTAGGGTTTTTTAGGGATTTTAGGGTTTACTAGTGTTTGTAAGTGTTTTTATTAGGGTATATGATTGTTTTTTAGTTTTTGTTAATATATATGAGGGGTCGTTAGGACTTTTTAGGTTTTATTAGCATTTTTTTAGTGTTTGTGAGTAATTTTTATGTTTCATTATGTTTTATTAGAATTTATTATGGTTTATTAGGGTTTCTAGGGCTTTTATTGGTTTGTTTTTTTTTGTTTATTGGGGTTTAGTTGGGTTTTATTAGGTTTTATTTTGGTGTGTTAAGGTTTATTAGGGTTGAGAAGGAATATTTAGGGTTTTGTTATGGTTTTATTAGGGTTTATTAAGGATTTTTAGGGTTTTTAGGGTATGTTAGGGGTTTATTAGTTTTTTTGTTTTATTTTGTTATATTAGTGTATGTTAAGTCTTTTTAGATAATATAGTGTTTTTTATTGTTTATGAGTGTTTTCTTTTTGTTTGTGAGAATTTTTAGGGTTTCTTAGGATATATTAGAGTTTATTAGAGTTAATTAAGGTTTATTATGGTTTCTAGGGATTTTTTAAGGTATTCTAGCATTTGTTTTCGTTATTAGGGTTTTGTAGGGTTTTATTAGGGGTAATTATGTTGTGTTAAGGTTTGTTAGGGTTGAGTAGGGTTTATTTGGATTTATTTTTGGTTTATTAGGGATTTTTAGGGATTTTTTGGAGTTTATTATGGTTTATTAGTGTTTATTAATGTCTATTATGGTTGGTTTGTGTTGTTCAGTTTTTCTTAACGTGTTTTTATGGTTAATTAGGTTTTTTTATAATTTATTAGGGTTAATTATATATTTTTGGGGTTTTATTAAGGTTGAGTAGAGTATCTTAGGGTTTTTAGGGATTATAAGGCGTTTTTAGGGATTATTAGAGTTTATTAGTTGTTTATTAGGGTTTATTTTTTTATATTTTTTTATATTAGGGTTTAATATTTTTGAGGGTTTTGAAGCGTATTTTTTGTTTTTATAGCATTTTGAGTGTTTGTGTAGCGTTGTTTGAGTTTATGTAGCATTTTTAGTGTTTATGTAGCACTTTTAGTGTTTATTTAGCAGTTTTAGGTTTTATGTAGCATTTTTTAGGGTTTATGTAACGTTTTTAGGGTTTATGTTGTGTGTTTAGGGTTTTGGTTTTATGTAGTATTTTTTAGGGTTTATGTAGCGTTTTCTGGGTTTATGTAGCATTTTTAGGGTTGATGTAGCATTTATGCTGCATTTTTTAGTGTTTATGTAATGTTTTTAGGGTTCATGTAGTGTTTTTAGGATTTATGTTGTGTTTTTAGGTTTTATCTCGCATTTTTTAATGTTTATGTTGCATTGTTTAGGGTTTATGTTACGTTTATTGGGTTTATGTAGTACGTTTTGGGTTTATGTTGTGTTTTTTGGGTTTCTGTTTTGTTTTTAGGGTTTATGTTGCATTTTTAGGGTTTATGTAACTTTTTTTGTGTTTATGTATCTATTTGTTGCCTTTTTTAGGGTTTTAATGGTTGTTTATGGTTTGTAGTGGTTTTTAGGGTTTTCCAGGGTTGTTAAAGGGTGTTTATGGCTTTTATGGTATTTGATTGGTTTTCAATGGTTTTTTGGGGGTTATAGGGTAAATTTGTTCCTTTAGGATTGATAGGTGTTGTTAGGGTTTTTTAGTGTGTTTTAGGGTTTGTTGTGGTATTGTAGTGGTTTTTAGGGTTTAGGTAATATGTTTTAGCATTTTTTGGGTTCTTTAGAGTTTTTTAATGTTCTTTAGAGTTTATTATGATTCTTTAGGGTTTCTTAGGGTTATTTAGGGTTTATTAGTGTTCTTTAGGATTTGTTACGGTTTATTAGCATTTTTATTGTATATTAGGGTTTTATTGTGCTTTTGTATGCATCAATAGCTTTTTCTAGGGTTTATCAACCTGTTTAGGGTTATTTAGGAATTTTTAGGGTTTCTTAGGGTTTATTTTTTTATTAGGGTTTATTAATGTGTATTTGGGTTTATTACGATTTATTAGGGTTTATTATGATTTTTTAGGGTTTATTGCAATTTATCAGTGGTTTTTTTATGGTTTGTTTTAGTTTGTAACGATTTATTTGGAATTTTTTGGATTTGTTATGATTTATTTGGGGTTGTTAGGGTTTTTTACGATTTATTATGGGGTTATTAGGTTTTATTAGTGGGTTGTAGGGTTTAGTAGGCTATTATTTCACGGGTCTTGCTGTGTTTTGTCAGGTTTGTTAGGTTTTTTAGTGATTATTAGGATTTATTATGGTTCAATACTGTTTTTATTTTATATTAGAGTTTTTAGGGCTATTTTAGCATATATTAGAGTCTAATAGGGTTTTTAGGGTTTATTACAGGTTATTCTGATTTATTTGTGTTTAATAGGGTTTTAGGGTTTAATAGTGGGTTTCAGGTGTTATTTGGGTTTATTAGTGGTTCTTAGGGGTTATTAGTGGTTATTAGGGTTTGTTAGGTTTTGTTAGGGTTTGATATGATGTGTCTTATTCTATTATCACACACATTATTACTATCATTATGATCATTATCATTATTATCTTTATCATTATTATAATTGTCATTATTGTTATTATTATTATTATTATTATTATTATTATTATTGTCATTACATGCAAATGCAGATGCACATGCGTTATTATTTATTATTTATTTCCATGCACGTGCATATGTTGTTGTTGTTATTATTATTATTATTATTATTATTACGATTATTATTATTATTATTATCATCATATGAAAATGCACATTTACATCCATTATTATTTACTACTATGCACGTGCACATGCAATGCACCAGCATTATTCTATTATCACATGAATTTTTATTTTTATTGTTATTATTACTATTATTGTTATTACTTTTATTATCATCAATGCAAATGCACGTGCATTATTATTTATTACCATACACGTGCACATTCAATACATGTGCGTTATTCTATTATCACATGCACTATTAATATTAATATTACTATTATTGTTATTATTATCATCACATGCACAATGAGTTATTATTCATTATCATGCACTGCACATGCAATGCACGTGTGTTATTCTATTATCACATGCATTGTTGTAATTATTATTATTATTATAGTTATTATCATCTCATGCACATGAACCTGCACATGCACGTGCATTATTATTTATTTTTTATTACTATGCATGTGCACATGCAATGCACGTGCGTTATTATTTTTTACTATGCATGTGCACATGTAATGAACATGGAATATTCTATTATCACATGAATTGGTACTACTACTATTATCACTACTACTACTATTACTATTATTTTCATTATCTTCACATGAAAATACAGATGCACGTGCGTTATTATTTATTATTTATTACCATGCATGTGCATATGAAATGCTCTTGTATTATTCTTTTGTTATTATTATAATAATTATTATCACATTTATTATTATTATTATTATTATTATTATTATTATTATTATCATTATCATTATTATTATCATTATCAAATGCAAATACACATGCACGTGTGTTGTTATTTATTATTTATTACCATGCACATGCATGCATTATTATTATTATTCTTACAATTAGTATTATTAATATTATTATCAAATGTAAATGCACATGCACATGCATCTGCATTCTTATTTACTATTATTTATTTATTATTTACTACTACGCATGTGCACATGCAATGCACTTGCATTATTCTATTATTATTATTATTATTATTATTTGTATCATCAAATAAAAATGCACATGCACGTGTGTTGTTATTTATTATTTTTTACCATGCACGTGCATGCGTCATTATAATTATCATTACATGTAAATGCACATACACGCGTGTTATTATATATTATTTATTACCATGCACATGAAAATGCAATTAACTTGTGTTGTTCTATTATCACATGTGTTATTATTATTTATTATAATGCACTCATACATGCAATGCACTTGCGTTATTCTATTATCACATGTGTTATTATTTATTATCATTCACATGAAAATGCACATTCATGTGGACTTTGTTATTATTTATTTTTTATTACCATGCACATGCACATGCACATACACATGCACTTGGATGTGCGTTATTATTTATTATTTATTATCATTCCCATGAAAATTCACATACACATGCAATTCACATGCGTTATTATTTATAATTTATTATTTATTATCATTCACATGCAAATGCGCATGCACATGCACATGCATGTGCGTTATGATTTATTATTTAAACCATGCACATGCATATGCACATGCACGTGCGTTATTACTGCTATTATTATTAGAGGTATTTTTAGGAGTTAATATTAATTTTTAAGATTTTTAGGTGTTATTAACATTTATTATGGTTTGTTAGGGTTTTAGGGTTTTTAATGGTATATTAGTATTTTTAGGGTTTGGTGGGGGTTATTAGGATTTTATTAGGGTTTATTACGGTGTGTCAAGGTTTATTAGGGTTTATTAGGTATTTTTAGTGTTTTTTTAGGATTGAGTTGGGTTTATTAGGGTATATTATGGAATATTATGGTATATTTGGGTATGTTTAGGATTTATTAGGGTATATTGTGGTTCATTATGGTTTATTAAATTTTAATAGGGTATATTTGGGTTTATTAGTGTTTAGTTGTGTTTATTCAGGTTTATTAGCACTTTTAAGCTTTTTTAGGTTTTATTAGCATTTATTAGGTGTTTGAGGGATTTTTAATGGTATATTTGCATTTTTATGGTTTAGTGGTGTTTATTATTGTTTATTATGGTGTGTTAAGGTTTATTAGGGTTGAGTAGGTATTTTTAGGGTTTTATTAGTGTTAAGTCGGTATCTTTAAGGTTTTATTAGGGTTTATTAGGGTTGAGTATAGTTTATTAGGGTTTTTAGGGATTTTTAGGGTTTACTAGGGATTGTTAGTGTTTTTATTAGGGTATATGAGTGTTTTTTATTTTTTATTAATATATATGATGGGTTGTGATGACTTTTTAAGGGTTTATTTGTTTTTTCGGGATTGATAGGGTTTGTTTGGGTTTTTTGTTGTCTTTTAGGGTTTTTTTGGGTATTGTTGCTGTATTTAGGGTTTATGTAATGTGTTTTACCATTCATTGGGTTCTTTAGGGTTTTTAGTGTTCATTAATGTTTATTATGGTTCTTTAGGGTTTATTAGGGTTCTTTAGGGTTTATTAGTGCTCTTTAGGATTTTTTACAGTTTAATAGTGTTTTATTGTATATTAGGTTTTTATTGGGCTTTTGTAGGCATTAATAGATTTTTCTAGGGTTTATCAACCATTTTTTGGATTATTTCAGAATTATTAGGGCATCTTAGGGTTTATTTTAATTATTAGGGTTTATTAACGTGTATTTGTATTTAATACGATTTATTAGGGTTTATTATGAATTGTTAGGTTTTATTGTAGTTTATTACGGGTTTGTTATGGTTTGTTTTAGTTTGTTACGATTTATTTGGCGTTGTTAGGATATGTTACGATTTATTAAGGGTTTTTAGGGTCGGTTACAGTTTATTATGGGGTTATTAGGGTTTATTAGTGGGTTGTAGGGTTTTGTAGGCTATTATTTGGCGGGTTTTGTTGTGTTTTGTCGGGTTTGTTAGGTTTTTTATTGATTATTAGGATTTATTATGGTTCAGTAGTGTTTTTTATTGTATATTAGGGGGTTTAGGGCTTTTGTAGTGTTTATTGGAGTCTAATAGGGGTTTTTAGGGTTTTTTACTGGTTATTATGATTTATTACTGTTTATTTGGGTTTTAGGGTTTAATAGTGGGATTCAGGTGCTATTTGGGTTTATTAGTGGTTCTTAGGGGTTATTTGTGGTTGTTAGGGTTTGTTAGGTTTTGGTAGGGTTTGTTAGCATGTCTGTTATTCTATTATCACAAAAGTTATTTTTATCATTATTATCATTATCATTATTATCATTATTATAATTATCATTATTGTTATTACCATTATTATTATTATTATTATCTCCACTTGCAAATGCAGATGCACATGAATTATTATTTATTATTTATTATTTATTATATATTATCTATTTCCATACACGTGCATATGTTGTTGTTGTTCTTATTATTATTATTATTACTATTATTATTATTATTATCATTATCACATGAAAATTCACATGCATGTCAGTTATTATTTATTACCATGCATGTGCACACGCAATGCATCTACATTAGTCTATTATCACATGCATTTTTATTATTATTGTTATCATTAATATTATTGTTATTATTGCTTTTATCATCAAATGAAAAGGCAAATGCACGTGCATTATTAGGTTATATTCGTGTTTTTAGGTCTTTTTAGGTATTATAGCGCGTTTTTATTGTTTTTTATCATTTATTTATTGTTTTTGAGTGTTTTTTGGGTTTATTAGGTTATATTTGAGTTTATCAGGATTTCTAGGGATTTTTTATGGTTCACTAGCATTTTTTTCATTATTATGGTTTTGTAGGGTTTTATTAGGGGTTTTTATGGTGTGTTGAGGTTTTTTAGGGTTGAGTAGGGTTTATTTGGCTTTATTTATGGTTTATTAGTGCTTTAAGGGTTTTCTTGGGGTTTATTAGGGTTTATTATAGTTTATTAGTGTCTATTTTGGTTGGTTTGGGTTGTTTAGGTTTTCTAAACTTGTTTTTTGGGTTTATTAGGTTTTATTATCATTTATGATGGTTTATTAGTATTTTTGGTGTTTTATTAGGGTTGAGTAGAGTTTCTTAGGATTTTAGGGATTATAAGGTATTTTTAGGGATTATTAGAGTTTATTAGGGTTTTATTAGGGATTAATTTTTTATATTATGGTATATTAGGGTTTAATATTTTTGAGGGGTGTCAAGAATCTTTAGGGTTTTTGTAGCATTTTTTAGGGTTTGTGTATTTTTAGTGTTTATGTAGCGTTTTTAGGGTTTAGTTAGCAGTTTTAGATTTTGGGTATCATTTTTAGGGTTTATTTAATGTTTTTAGGGTTTATGTAGCACGTTTAGGGTTTAGGTTTTATGTAGCATTTTTTACGTTTTATGTTACATTGTCTGGGTTTACGTAGCATTTTTAGGGGTGATGTAGTGTTTATGTCGCATTTTTTAGGGTTTAGGAAACGTTTTTAAGGTTCATAGAGTGTTTTTAGGGATTATATTGTGTTTTTTAGGTTTTATGTAGAGTTTTGTAATGTTTATGTAGTGTTTTTTAGGGTTTATGTTGTGCTTTTAGGGTTTATGTTACAATTCTTGGGTTTATGTATTGCTTTTAGGGTTTATGTACCGTTTTTTGGTTTATTTTTCATTTTTTGGTTTATTTTGCATTTTTAGGGTTTTTGTTGCATTTTTAAAGGTTTATGTAACATTTTAGGGTTTATGTACAATTTGAAGCCTTTTTAGGGTTTTGTTGGTTCTTTATTGTTTTTAATGTTTTTAGGGGTTTTAAGGGTTGTTAACGAGTGTTTATGGTTTTTTATGGTATCTGATGGCATTTTAATGGTTTTTTGGGGTTTTTATGGGTTTATTTTTTTTGGGATTGATTGGGGTTGTTAGGGTTTTTATTGTGTTTTATATTTTGTTTAGGTATTGTAGTGGTTTTTAGGGTTTATTTAATGTGTTTTAGCATTTTTTTGGGTTCATTAGGGTTTTTAGGGTTCTTTAGAGTTTAACATGGTTCTTTTGGGTTTATTAGTGTTCTTTAGGGTTTATTATTGTTCTTTAGGATTTCTTACAGTTTATTAGTGTTTTTATAGTATATAATGGTTTTATTTGGATTTTGTAGGTATTAATAGCTTTTTCTAGGGTTTATCAACCTTTTTAGGGTAATTTATGATTTATTAGGGTTTATTAGGGTTTATTTAATTTATAAGGTTTGGTAATGTGTATTGGGGTTTATTACGATTTAATAAGGTTTATTATGATTTGTTAGGGTTTATTGGCGTTTATTAGGGAAAAGGAAGGCTCGGGTCTAGGCTATTCCTGGCACCCCCCAAAATTTATTAAATGAAGAGACACAGACACTACAGACAGGGGAGGGGAGGGATCCACCGATCCACACCCAAAACCCCTTACGACCTCAGCCCGAAGTCCACAAAAAGAGAGGAAGAAAAGAAAATAACAAAAGAAAACAAGTCAAAAAGTCCAAAAGGGAAAGCACACAAGGGTAGGATTAGTCAACATCGCCACTAAATTCCTCCAGCTCCGCACCTCGAAACCCCATGCCCACACCAAAGCCATCGCCCACATCAGCAAAGCTGATGTCTGATTCAGCACCAATGACTGTTCAGTCCCATCCAGACTCAAAATCCTCTTGCATGCCAAGACTGGATAACAGCTTCATCCAAGCCTTCTCTTGCTCTGCGGAAATTGAAAGTCGCTCTCGCTTATTCACCTTTATATTAAGTCTGAGAGCTCTTGAAGAGACCCTAGTTTCCATGGGACGTGGAAGGGCAGAGTAATCCCTATTCCGACTTCATCTCGGGGGGGGGGGGGAGTGGATCCAGTTGCAGCACCCGCCTTCGCGCAAGTGACACCATCACTGACAGCCGATGCTTCCTTCCCTTTCTTACATTCAGGTCTAGGAGTTTCAGAACCTCCTTCGATTCTTTTCTCCTTTGTCCTAGCCACAACAACGTTAATCTGGCGATCAGCCTCAGAAAACCTCTCCCCAAGCCTTTCAGCTTCATCCTCAAGCGGGAACCTTTCCCGTTCAACCCACACCATCTCATGCAACTGCACACAAAAATATTCAGCAGAGGGGACACCATGAAGGACCATAGCCCTCTGCAGATCCATGGATGGACCACCAGCGTCATCAGCATTTCCCGGCAGAGGGATAAAGAACTGGCCACTGGGAGGTTCCTCAGCACCGCTTGTACTGTCAGAGGGAGGAGGTGATCCAGGCCTCATGTCAGGTCCCCCCACACCTGGACATCCGGACAGAACCAGAGGGGAATCACACTAGTTTATGCCATTCACCATAGACCTTTCCTCAGCTGAAGACAAGCTCCACTCATCCCCAGTCTTCAGGCCCTGAGCAAGCACTGCCTCCTTCACGACATCTTCCACCAGCACATCCACCACGGCAGGCTCAGCCAAGGCTACAACCTGAGAGTTGTTTGGAGAAATCACAGCACCCTCAATTGCTGGAAAGGATCTATTAGTGATCTCATTAACCTTCAAGCCAGCTATATCATCTAATTCCAGATCCAGAGCACAGGGATAATCCACATTTTCTTTCTATACACCCATGAAAGAAGCCTTCCCTTCATCTGTCTACCTCCTAGGGGAGTCACCACACCCGTGAGCACCTTCAGCAGAAACCCGATTATCCCTCTCAGCCAGCAACACTTCCTCCTTATCAGCATTTTCGGAGCCACCATCACCTCCAGCCAGACTCACAATGAAACCACCCGAATCCATCAGGGCCACCTCCAAATCACTTCTAGCCAGCAAAGCAGGTGAGCATGGGACATCAGCATTCAGAGGTGGGGAGGAAGCCACCCCCGTTGTCCCCTTCACCTCCACCAGAGGGAGGATAATATCACCAGAGGACATGCAAGCCAGAGAACCACCACCCCTGACAGAGCTAAAGCAGCCTCCAGAGTGATCGTTGTGCCCAAAACTCCAACCATAAGAGCAGAAAACCGGCCATTTCTCAAAGATGATAGGTTGTCTCCATTTGAGATCTTCCCCCACAACAATCCAGACAGCGTCCACAGGAGACTTTGAAGTATCGATTTCTACAAAATCCCTTGGTGAAACCGAATGACAAAGAGCCCTAGTCCTACTATCCATACAAAGGAACCTCCCCACCAAATTCCCAAGCATCGAAATAATAGAGATATTTTGAAAGGGAAGGGGAAGCTCAAGAAATCTCACCCAGGTAGCAGCAATCGGGGAACTCCGCTTCAGATGAAAATCAAAGCTCCTCCGAAAGAGGGAGAAGCGAGCGCCATTGCATGACCGGGGAGCCACTGACCAGGCAAGGACCAGGTCTTCTTCCGTGGAAAATTGAATCATGATGTGGGATCTATCGAACAGGCCCACAGTCACCTGATCCCTAAGGTTCCAGAAAGCCGAAACAAACCTATCAAAAGTGACAACCGGGGGTCCCCGCATCTGGAAGCTTGCAACCAGAGTCAGGCGGAGTAGGTATGAAGCCTCATTGAACTCCCGAATTGAGAGGGGAAGCTGCGGACAACCTTCAAAAAACTCTGGAACCTTCGGGTAGAGCACCGTTCTCGGGAAAGAGGGTAACATGTCAGCAGAGGAGAGCGATGAGATGTCCTTCGAGAGAGGATCCTCCCCCATAGAGAGGGGGGAGGTGCTTCATTTGTACTGTTCTATTGGGTCTGTTAGGGTTTTTAGTGATTATTAAGGTTTATTATGGTTTAATAGTGTTTTTATTGTATATTAGGGGTTTTAGGGCTTTTGTAGTGTTTATTAGGGTCAAATAGAGATTTTTAGGCTTTATTATAGGTTATTACGATTTATTAGTGTTTATTAGGGTTTTTAGGAATTAATAGTGGGTTTTAAGTGTTATTAGGGTTTATTAGTGGTTCTTAGGGGTTATTAGTGGTTGTTAGGGTTTGTTAGGTTTTGTTAGGGTTTTTAGGGTGTGTTATGGTATGATTGAGTTATTTGGGGTTGTATGCATTTTTTTGGGTTTTATGGGAGTGTTTGGATTTTTTAGGTATTGTTACTGTTATTTTAGCATTTTTTGGGGTTTTGTTGCATTTTGTGGGTTTTGATGCATCTCTCGGTTTTTTGTAGGATTTGTTAGGGTTTATGTAGCGTTGTTAGTGGCTTAAGTGGTTCTTTAGGGGTTTATTAGTGGTTTATTAGGGTTTAATTTTTTATATTATGGTATATTAGAGTTTAATATTTTTGAGGGTTTTGAAGTGTCTTTAGGGTTTTGTAGCATATTTTAGGGTCTATGTAGAGTTTCTAGAGTTTATCTAGCATTTTTATTATTTATGTAACATTTTTAGGGTTTAGTTAGCGATTTTATGTTTTATGTATCATTTTTAGTGTTTATGTAACGTTTTAGTGTTTATGTAGTGTGTTTAGGGTTTAGGTTTTATGTAGCATTTTTTAGGGTTTATATTGCATTTTATGGGTTTATGTAGCGTTTTAAGGGGTGATGTAGCATTTATGTTGCATTTTTTAGGGTTTATGTTGCATTTTTTAGGGTTTATGTAATGTTTTTGGGGTTCCTGTAGTATTTTTAGGGTCTATATTGTGTTTTTAGGTTTTATGTAGCATTTTTAATGTTTATGTAGCGTTTTTCAGGGTGTATGTTGTGTTTTTAGGGATTATGTTACAGTTCTAGGGTTTATATAGTGATTTTAGGGTCTATGTAGCATTTTTTGGGTTTATGTTGCGTTTTTTGGTTTATGTTGCGTTTTTAGGGTTTTTGTTGCATTTTTTAGGGTTTATGTAACATTTTTAGGGTTTATGTATCTATTTGAATCCTTTTTAGGGTTTTAATGGTGGTTTATGTTTTGAAGTGTTTTTTAGGGTTTTTAAGGGTTATCAACGGGTGATTATGGTTTTTTTATAATGGTTTTTGGGGAGGGTTTATGGGTTTATTTGTTTTTTTTGGGATATATAGGGGTTGTTATTGTTTGTTAGTGTGTTTTAGGGTTTTTTTTGGGGTATTGTAGCGGTTTTTAGGGTTTATATATTGTGTTTTAGCATTTTTTTGGGTTCTTTAGGGTTTTTAGTGTTCTTTAGAGTTTAATATCATTTTAAGGGTTTATTTGGGTGTTTTAGGGTTTATTAGTGTTCTATAGGATTTGTTACAATTTATTAGCATTTTTATTGTATATTAGTGTTTTATTGGGCTTTTTAGGTATTAATAGATTTTTCTAGGGTTTATCAATCTTTTTTAGGGTTATTTAAGATTTATTAGGGTTTATTTGGGTTTATTTTATTTATTAGGGTTTAGTAACATGTATTTGGGTTTATTACAATTTTTTAGGGGTTTATGCTTTGTTAGTGTTTATTGTAGTTATTAGGGGTTTGTTATGGTTTGTTTCGGTTTGTTACAATTTATTTGGAGTTGTTTGGATTTGTTAGGTTTTATTTGGGGTTGTTAGGGTTTGTTACGATTTATTTTGGGGTTATTGGGTTTGTTAGGGTTTATTAGTGGGTTGTAGGGTTTAGTAGGCTATTATTTGGTGGTTTTTGGTAGCAATTTGTCGGGTTTGATAGAGTTTTTAGTGATTATCAGGGTTTATTATGGTTTAATAGTGTTTTTAATTTATATAAGGGGTTTTCTGGACTTTTGTAGCATTTATTAGGGTCTAATAGAGTTTGTTAGGGTTTATTACAAGTTATTACAATTTAATAGTGTTTATAAGGGTTTTAGGGTTTAATAGTGGGTTTTAGGGGTTATTAGGGTTTATTAGTGGTTCATAGGGGCAATTAGTGGTTGTTAGGGTTTGTTAGGTTTTGTTAGGGTTTTTAGGATTTTTTATGGTTTGTTTGAGTTGATTGGGGTATTATGAATTTTTGGGGGTTTTTGGTAGTGTTTGGATTTTTTATGCTTTGTTAGGGTTATTTTAGCGTTTTTTCGGGTTTTGTTCCTTTTTATGGGTTTTCAAGCATTTCTCAGTTTTTTGTAGCAATTTTTAGGGTTTATGTAGTATTGTTAGTGGCTTTAGTGGTTCTTTAGGGGTATATTAGTGGTTTATTAGGGTTTAATTTTTTATATTATGGTGTATTAGAGTTTAATATTTTTGTGCGTTTTGAAGTGTCATTAGAGTTTTTGTAGCAACTTTTAGGGTTTGGGTAGCACTGTTAGAGTTTATGTAGAATTTTTAGTGTTTATGTAGCATCTTTTTGGGTTTCTTTAGCTGTTTTAGGTTTTATGTATCATTTTAACTGTTTATTTAACATTTCTAGGGTTTATGTAGCGTGTTTAGGGTTTAGGTTTTATGTAGATTTTTTTAGGGTTTATGTTGCATTTTCTGGGTTTATGTAGCATTTTTTGGGGTGATGTAGAATTTATGTTGCATTTTTTAGGGTTTATGTAACTTTATTGGGGTTCGTGTAGTGCATTTAGGGTTTATATTGTGTTTTTAGGTTTTATGTAGTGTTTTTAATGTTTATGTTGCATTTTTTAGGGTCTATGTTGTGTTTTTAGGGTTTATGTTACAGTTCTAGGGTTTATGTAGTGATTTTAGGGGTTATATAGCGTTTTTTGGGTTTATGTTGCGTTTTTTGGTTTATGTTACGTTTTTAGGGTTTTGTTACCTTTTTTAGGGTTTATGTAACGTTTTTAGTGTTTATGTATCTATTTGAAGTCTTTTTTAGTGTTTTAAGGGTTTTTTATGTTTTGAAGTGTTTCTTAGGGTTTTTAAGGGTTGTTAACGGGTGTTTATAGTTTTTTATGGTATATGATTGCGTTTTAATGGTTTTTGGGGGGTTTATGGGTTTATTTGTTTTTTTGGGATAGATAGGGGTTGTTATGGTTTTTTAGTGTGTTTTAGGGTTTGTTTGGGTATTGTAGTGGTTTTTAGGGTTTATATAATGTGTTTTAGCATTTTTTGGGTTCTTTAGGGTTTTTTAGTGTTCTTTAGAGTTTAAGTTAGTTTTTTAGGTTTTATTAGTGTTCTATAGGATTTTTTATAGTTTATTAGAGTTTTTACTGTATATTAGGGTTTTATTGGGCTTTTTTAGGAATTAATAGCCTTTTCTATTGTTTATCAACTTTTTTTAGGGTTATTTAGGATTTATTAGGGTTTATTTTATTTAATAGGGTTTAGTAATGTGTATTTGGGTTTACTACAATTTATTCGGGGTTATTATGCTTTGTAAGGGTTTATTGCGGTTTATTAGGGGCAAGGAAGATGCGAAGGATAGGCTAATCCCAACCCCCCCAAATTTATTAAATAAAAAGACGCAGAATGACACAGAAGACAAGGGAGGGGTGGGGTCAATCAACCCACACCGAAAAACCCTTTCAAAACCAAACCCTAATATCCCAAAAAAAGAATGTTCAAATGGAAAACAAAGGAAGGAAAAGACGCAAAAGACCAAACACAACAGCAGCAGCTCCTTCTCATCCAACCCCAGCTTCCAGTTCCTTCACCCCGTAGACACCCACTTCCTCACCACTCATCCAGGCAGCAAATACCATCCTATTCCTCAGCATTCCCAACATCAACTCCCATCCAAACAACAACAAACCTCTCACATCACCATTTCCAGCCATCACCTCCTTAGAAAGCGTGTCCACCAGCAGTATTACATAATCACAATCAGCAAAAAAAATAAATCCCACCTTCAATCCAAGCAGATTCCAATAGCTCACACCCAATACGACACCTAGGAGTACATCTGCAGCCCCTCAAGTCAAGACAACAAACAACAACACTCAACAGGAACAGAGTCCAGCACCCATAGAAAGATGAAACCAAACCAGAACCTAACTCATAGACATCAACTTCAACACATCTCGACGTAGAAGCAACTGGCATCCTACACACCCGCTTCAAGAAACCAGCACCTCCTTCAGCAGATCCAAACCAAGAAATAACCAGCACCTAGCAGCTCTGTTTCTAGCTCCCAGCACCTCCAAAACAATCAGTGAGAAGAATTCCACACCCAAAAGAACAAGCATAAAGAAAAGACCACCAACCCTCTAGCCTTTCACCATTCCACAGCACCCAGACCTCCCTTTTTAAACCCCGGTCCAGATCGCCCCGCAAGCGACCCAGAAGTCACACTGGAAGGCGAAGCACCACCCAGCGCCTCAAGACAACTCCATAAATCGACAGCAGCATACAAAACCGACCAATCCAGCCAAAACCAAGATGGCCTCGACACCGCAGGGGACCCAAAACCAGAAAAGATCCCAGGAGACAATGAAACTTAAGCAGACCTGCGATAGCAGCGCAAGACAAGGCCAAGGGTCCGGAAACACGAACCTGAAAGATCTGTGCAAGCCGATGATAAACGGATCTGAAAGCGCACAAAAAGTGTTCAAATAGAGTTTTTAGGGTTTATTATAGGTTATTATGATTTATTAGTGTTTGTTAGGGGTTTTAGGGTTTAATAGTGGGTTTAAGTGGTTATTTGGGTTTATTAGTGGTTCTTAGGTATTATTAGTGGTTGTTAGGGTTTGTTAGGTTTTGTTAGGGTTTTTAGGGTTTGTTATGGTTTGTTTGAGTTGTCTGGGGTTTTATGTGTTTTTTGGGTTTTATGGGAGTGTTTGGATTTTTTATGCTTTGTTAGGGTTATTTTAGCGTTTTTTGGGGTTTTGTTGCATTTTGTGGGTTTTGAAGCATTTCTCAGTTTTTTGTAGCAATTGTTCGGGTTTATGTAGTGTTGTTAGTGGCTTTAGTGGTTCTTTAGGAGTTGATTATGGTTTAATTATTTATATTATGGTATATTAGAGTTTAATATTTTTGACGGTTTTGAAGCGTCTTAAGAGTTTTTGCAGCATTTTTTAGGTTTTGTATAGCATTGTTAGAGTTAATGTAGCATTTTTAGTGTTTATGTAGCATTTTTAGGGTTTAGTTAGCTGTTTTAGGTTTTATGTATCATTTTTAGTGTTTATGTAATGTTTTTAGTGTTTATGTAACGTGTTTAGGGTTTAGGTTTTATGTAGCATTTTTTAGGGTTTATGTTGCATTTTCTGGGTTTATGTTGCGTTTTTAGGGGTGATGTAGCATTTATGTTGCATTTTTAGGGTTTATTTAATGTTTTGGGGGTTATGTAGTGTTTTTAGGGTTTATATTGTGTTTTTAGGTTTTATGTAGCGTTTTTAATGTTTATGTTGCATTTTTAGGGTTTATGTTGTGTTTTTAGGTTTTATGTTACAATTCTAGTGTTTATGTACTGATTTTAGGGTGTATGTAGCATTTTTTGGGTTTATGTTTTGTTTTTTGGTTTATGTTGCATTTTTAGTGTTTTGTTGCATTTTTTAGGGTTTATGTAACATTTTTAGGGATTATATATCTATTTGAAGCCTTTTTAGGGGTTTAATGGTTGTTTATGGTTTGTAGTGTTTTAGTGTTTTTAAGGGTTGTTAATGGGTGTTTATGGTTTTTTTATGGTATCTGATGCGTTTTTAATGGTTTGGGGGGGGGTTATGGGTTTATTTGTTTTTTGGGATAAATAGGGGTTGTTATGGTTAGTTAGTGTGTTTTAGGGTTTGTTTGGGTATTGTAGTGGTTTTTAGGGTTTATATAATGTGTTTTAGCATTTTGGGGGTTCTTTAGGGTTTTAGTGTTCTTTAGAGTTTAATATCAATTTTTAGTGTTTATTATGGTTCTTTAGGGTTTATTAGTGTTCTTTAGGATTTTTTACAGTTTATTAGCGTTTTTATTGTATATTAAGGTTTTATTGGGATTTTGTAGGCATTAATAACTTTTTATAGGATTTATCAACATTTTTTAGGGTTATTTTGGATTTATTAGGGTTTCTTAGGGTATATTTTATTTATTAGGGTTTAGTAACATGTATTTGGGTTTATTACAATTTATTATTTTTTATTATGATTTTTTAGGGTTTATTAGGGTTTATTAGAGGTTTGTTATGGTTTGTTTCGGTTTGTTATGATTTATTTGTCATTTTTAGGATTTGTTAAAATTTATTTGGGGTTGTTAGGGTTTGTTATGATTTATTTTGGGGTTATTAGGGTTTTTAGGGTTTATTAGTGGGTTGTAGGGTTTTGTAGGCTATTATTTGGAGATTTTTGTAGCGTTTTGTCGGGTTTGTAAGGGTTTTTGTGATTATTAGGGTTTATTATGATTTAATAGTGTTTTTATTGTATATTAGGGGTTTTAGGGATTTTGTAACATTTATTAGGGTCTAATAGAGTTTTTTAGGGTTTATTACAGGTTATTACGATTTATTAGTGTTTATTAGGGTGTTTAGGGTTTAATAGTGGGATTTATGGACTATTAGGGTTTATTATTGGTTCTTAGGGGTTATTAGTGGCTGTTAGGGTTTGTTAGGTTTTGTTACGGTTTTTAGGGTTTGTTATTGTTTGTTTGAGTTGTTTGGGGTTTTATGCATTTTTTTTGGGTTTTATGGGTGTGTTTGGATTATTTATGCTTTGTTAGGGTTATTTTAGCGTTTTTTGGGGGTTTGTGGAATTGTGTGGGTTTTGAATCATTTCTCGGGTTTTTATAGTAATTGATAGGGTTTATGTAGCATTGTTAGTGGCTTTAGTGGTTCTTTAGGGTTCTTTCGGGTTTTTAGGGTTTTAGGGTTCTTTAGGGTTTATTAGGGTTTCATTTGAGTTTTTAGGGTTTACTAGAGTTTTTTTGGGGTTTTAAGGGTTTCAAAGGGTTGGTTAGGGTTTTGTTAGGCATTTTTAGGCATTTTAGGGTTTTTTGGGATTTTTAGTGGTTTTTAGGTTTTTAGTGGTTTTTAGGTTTTTAGGTTTTTAGGGTTTTTTTAGGTTTTTTTGGGGGTCTTTAGGGTTGTTTAGGATTGTTTTCGGGTTTTTTCAGTTTTTTCGGTTTTTAGGGTTTTTAGGGTTTTGTCTGTTTTTCCAGGTTTTTTGGGTTTTCTTGTGAATATTAGCATTTTGAATGGTTTAATAGTTTTTTTGTTTTATATTTGGGTTTTTAGGTATTTTGTAGCTTTTTTGGGGTCTAATAGGGTTTTTAGAGTTTATTACGGTTTATTAGTGTTTATTAGGGTTTAGTAGTCGGTTTTAGGGTTTATTAAGGTTTATTATGGTATATTATTTGTTGTTAGGGTTTTTTAGGATTTATTAGTTCTTATTAGAGTGATTTAGGGTGTCTAAGGTTTGTTAGGGTTTCTAAGTGTGTGTTAGGGTTTCTAAGGATGGGTTGGGGTTTTTATGGCTGGGTTGGAGTTTCTAAGGGTATGCTATGGTTTCTAAGGGTTTCTAAGGCTGTGTTAGGGTTTTTATGGGTGTGTTGGGGTTTCTAAGGGTGTGCAAGGGTTTGTAAGGGTTTGTTAGGGTTTCTAAGGGTTTGTTAGGCTTTCTAATGGTGTGTTAGTGTTTCTTAGGTTTGGTTACGGTTTTGTTAGGGTTTTTAGGGTTTTTAGGGTTATGTTAGTGTTTCTTATGGTTTCTTAGGACTTTTTTAGGATTAATTCAGGTTTTTTTTGTTTTTATTGGGGGGTTTTTAGTGCTTCTTGGCATTTGATAGGGCTTGTTAGCGTTTGTTAGGGTTTTTAGTGTTTGTTATGATTTTAGGGGTTTTGGGATTTGTTAGGGTTTGTTAGGGTTTGTTAGGGTTTGTTAGGGTTTGTTAGGGTTTGTTAGTGTTTGTTAGGGTTTGTTAGTCTTTGTTAGGGTTTTTTGTGGTTTTTAATGGGGTTTTAGTGTTTATGGGGTTATTCCTAGTGTTTTAGGGCTATTTAGTTTTTCAGGGTTGTCACAAATGTGTAGAGCTAGTCGAAAGCTTCAATTTGATATGTGGTTGAGGTGAAACGGACACCCAGAGTAGAAGTTATGGACATTTGGGGGACTTTAGGGAATTTTGGGCATTTATGAATGTGATAAGGTGTTACTATTGGTCACAGATGTGTAGATCTAGTCGAAAGATTCGATTTTCTATATGGTAGAGGCAAAACGGAAGCCTGGAGTAGAAGTTATGGTCTTTTGGAGCATTTAAGTACCTTTTGGGCCTTCAAGGATCTGATAAGGTGGTTTAGTGGTTATAGAAGTGTGAGTCTAGTCTTAAGCTTCAATTTGATATGTGGTAGAGGAAAAACGGACACCCATAGAAGAAGTTATTGCAAAACAGAGACCAGAAGCCAATATTTTGACCATCCAAAGGGATTTTGGGTCTTGGGGGGGGGGGGGGTGTTGAAGAATGTCAAAAAGGGTTCCAGTGGTTACCAGAGTGTGTATCTTTTCACAATCTTCGATTTGATATGTGGTAGAGCCAAAATGAACACACGTAGCATAAGTTATTGTCGTTTTAAATTGAACAACCCTCCCAGCGCCTAAAAACCTAAGAAACCCACAACTCACTAAAATAGGCATAACTTCTCGTTCAGGTGTCCCTTTGAGCGTTGTGACTAGTAAAATCGAATATCGTGAGATGAGTGAGGATGAAGTCTAATCGAAACTGTGAGAAGATCAAATAAATATAAGATGTATTAGTTATACCACTCGAAAAAAGTCCAACTTCAAACGGCCATAACATTCACTCCTGTTGTCCGTTTGTGCTCTAACACATATCAAATCAAAGGAAACGAAAAGATCTATGCAGAAGGCTAGCTTGAACAAAGTTCAAGTCATGTTTAAGACCCTAAAATCCCAAAAACTCATCAGAAGTCCCCCAATACTCCATTTCCATGTCTGGATCCCTGTCAAATTTTTCTTAAAACGGTCATAACTTCTGATCTATGTGTCCATTTGGCCTCCGACACCAGTTTTTATCGTAGTTCGTTCCATGAGATTTAGTTAGACTATTCACGGAGCAGAAATGGACACCTGAAGAAGAAGTTATGCCTTTCTTAATGACTCTGTGATTTGTTAGGTTTTTCGAGACATCATTTCTAGCACTTTTTTCATGTCTGCTGTTTTTTCAAACAACTATAACTTATTATTAATGTTATTATTATTATTATTATTATAGTCATCTCACACACGTGTGTTATTATTATATTTTTATTACCATGCACGTGTGTTATTATTATATTTTTATTTCCATGCACGTGCACAAGCAATGCACACATGTTTTTTTATTATCACATGCGTTGTTATTAATATAGTTATTATTTTTGTTGTGGTTGTTGTTGTTGTTGTTGTTGTTGTTGTTGTTATCATTACATGCAAATGCACATCCAAATTCACATACATGCACATTCAATAAACATGCATTATTCTATTATCACATGCATTGTTATTATTAATGTTATTAATATTATTTTTATTATTATCATCATCATCATCACATGGAAATCCAATGCATGAGAGTTATTATTTATTACCATACACATGCACACATAATGCACATGCAATATTCTATTATCATATGTGTTAGTACTACTACTATTATCACCACTACTACTACTATTATTACTACCACTGTTATTATTACTATCATCACATGAATATGTAGATGCACGTGCATTATTATTTATTATTTATTACCATGTACGTGCATATGCAATGCGATTGTGTAATTATTATTATTATTATTTATTATTATTATTATTATCACAGTTTTATTATTATTATTATTATTATTATTATTTTCATTATCATTATTATTATCATTATCACATGCCAATGCACATGCATGTGGATTGTTATTTATTATTTATTATCATGCATGTGCATGAGTTATTATTGTTATTATTATTACAATTAGTATTATTAATATTATCATCAAATGTAAATGCACATGCACATGCATGTGCGTTATTATTTATTATTATTTATTTATTATTTACTACTATGAACTTGCACATGAAATGCACTTGCGTTATTCTATTATTATTATTATTATTATTATTATGGTTGTTGTTGTTGTCTGTATCATCAAATACAAATACACATGCACATGCGTTGTTATTTATTATTTATTACCATGCACATGCAAGCGTCATTATCATTATCATTACATTTAAATGCACATGCACATGGGTTATTATATATTATTTTTTATCATGCACATTCAAATACAATGCACTTGCATTATTCTATTATCACATGTGTTATTATTATTGATTCTAATGCATGTGCACACACAATGCATGTGCATTAATCTATTATCACATGTGTTATTATTTATTATTTATTATCATTCACATGAAAATGCACATTCATGTGGACTTGGTTAATATATATATTTTATTACCATGCACATGCACATGCACATGCACTTGTATGTGCGTAATTATTTATTATTTATTATCATTCACATGCACATGCACATATACAAGCAATTAACATGCGTTATTATTTATAATTTATTATTTATTATCATTCACATGAAAATGTGTAGGCATATGCACATGCACGTGCGTTATGATTTATTATTTAAACCATGCACATGAATATGCACATGCACATGCATTATTACTAATATTAATATTAGAAGTATTTTTAGGGTTTACTGTGATTTTTTAGGATTTTGACGTGTTATTAACATTTATTATGGTTTGTTAGGATTTTAGGGTTTTTAATTCTATATTTGCGTTTTTAGGGTTTGGTGGGGGTTATTAGGATTTTATTAGGGTTTATTATGGTGTGTCAAGGTTTATTAGGGTTTATTAGGTATTTTTAGGCTTTTATTAGGATTGAGTTGGGTTTATTAGGGTATATTATGGTATATTATGGTATATTTGGGTATGTTTAGGATTTATTAGTGTTTATTATCGTTCATTATGGTCTATTAATTTTTAAGAGGGTATATTAGGTTTTTTAGTGTTTAGTAATGTTTATTCGGGTTTATTAGTGCTTTTAAGCTTTGTTATGCTTTATTAGCTTTTATTAGGGGTTTTAGGGCCTTTTAATGGTATATTTGTGTTTTTTAGGGTTTAGTGGGGTTTATTATGGTGTGTTAAGTTTTATTAGGGTTGATTAGGTATTTTTAGAGTTTTATTAGGGTTGAGTCAGTATCTTTAAGGTTTTATTAGGGTTTATTAGGGTTGAGTATGGTTTATTAGGGTTTGTTAGGGATTTTTAGGGTTTACTAGGGTTTGTTGGTGTTTTTATTAGGGTATATGAGTGTTTTTTAAGTTTTGTTAATATATATGAGGGGTTGTTTTGACTTTTTAGGTTTTATTAGCGTGTTTGTACTCTTTGTGAGAATTTTTAATGGTTTATTAGCTTTTATTTGAATTTATTATGGTTTATTAGGGTTTATAGGTCTTTTTAATGGTTTGTTTGCATTTTTTTGTTTATTGGGGTTTAGTTGGGTTTTATTAGGTTTTGTTATGGGTGTGACAAGGTTTATTAAGGTTGAGAAGATATTTTTAGGGTTTTATTATGGTTTAATTAGGGTTTATTAGTTTTTATTAGGGCTTGTTAGGGATTTTTAGGGTTTATTATGGTTTGTTAGGGGTTTATTAATATTTTTTTGTTTTATTAGGTTATATTAGTGTTTTTAGGACTTTTTAGACAATATAGTGTGTTTTATTATTTGTGTGTGTTTTGTTTTTGTTTTTGAGAATTTTTAGGGTTTCTTAGGTTATATTAGAGATTATTAGGGTTTATTAGGGTTTCTTGGGATTTTTAATATATATTAGCATTTTTTGTATTTATTAGGTTATATTAGTGTTTTTAGGTCCTTTTTAGGTAATATAGCATGTTTTTATTGTTTGTGATTGTTTTTTTATTGTTTGTGAGGCTTTTAGGGTTTATTTGGTTATATAGGAGTTTATCAGGGTTTCTAGGGATTTCGTAAGGTATACAAGCAATTTTTTCTTTATTAGGGTTTTATTGGGGGTTATTATGGTGTGTTAAGGTTTGTTAGGGCTGAGTAGGATTTATTTGTCTTTATTTATGGTTTATTAGGGCTTTTTAAGGTTTGTTTGGGGTTTATTAGGGTTTATTAGTGTTAATTAGTGTCTATTATGGTTGGTTAGGGTTTTTTAGGTTTTCTTAACGTGTTTTTGGGGTTTATTTGGTTTTGTTATCAGTTATTAGGGTTTATTAGGTATTTTTGGGGTTTTATTAGGGTTGAGTAGATTTTATTATGGTTTTTAGGGGTTATAAGGTGTTTTTAGGGATTATTAGAGTTTATTAGGGGTTTATTGGGGTTTAATTTTTTATATTATGGTATATTAGGGTTTAATTTTTTTGAGGGTTTTAAAGCGTCTTTAGGGTTTTTGTATTATTTTCTAGGGTTTGTGTAGCGTTGCTAGAGTTTATGTATCATTTTTAGTGTTTATGTAGCATTTTTAGGGTTTAGTTAGCAGTTTTTGATTTTATGTATCATTTTAAGGTTTATGTAACGTTTTTAGGGTTTATGTAGTGTGCTTAGGGTTTAGGTTTTATGTAGCAATTTTTAGGGTTTATGTTGCATTTTTTAGGGTTTATGTAACGTTTTTAGGGTTCATGTAGTGTTTTTTGGGTTTATATTGCGTTTTTAGGTTTTATGTAGCATTTTTTAATGATTATGTTTCATTTTTTAGGTTTTATGTTGTGTTTTTTAGGGTTTATGTTACAGTTATAGGGTTTATGTAGTGCTTTTAGGGTTTATGTAGCATTTTTTGGGTTTATGTTGCTTTTTTGGTTTATATTGCATTTTTAGGGGTTTTGTTGCATTTTTAAGGGTTTATGTTAAGTTTTTAAGGGTTTATGTATCTATTTGAAGCCTTTATATAGGGTTTTAATGGTTATTTATGGTTTGTAGTGTTTTTATGGTTATTAAGGGTTGTTAACGGGTGTTTATGGTATCTGGTGGCTTTTTAATGATTTGTTTGGCGGTTTTTGTGGGTTTATTTGTTTTTTTGGGATTTATAGGGGTTGTTAGGGTTTTTAGTATGTTTTAGGGTTTGTTTGGGTATTATAGCGGTTTGTAGGGTTTATATAATGTTTTTTTACCGTTTTTGGGTTCTTTAGGGTTTTTAGTGTTCTTTAGAGTATAATTTGGTTCTTTAGGGTTTATTAGGGTTCTTTAGGGTTTATTAGTGTTCTTTAGGATTTGTTAAAGTTTATTAGCATTTTTTATTGTATATTAGGGTTTTATTGGGATTTTGTAGGCATTAATAGCTTTTTCTAGGGTTTATAAACCTTTTTAGGGTTATTTAGGATTTATTAGGGTTTATTTTATTTATTAAGGTTTAGTAACGTGTATTTAGGTTTATTACGATTTATTAGGGTTTATTATGCTTTATTAGGGTTTATTATGGTTTATTAGGGGTTTGTTATGGGTTCTTTTAGTTTATTATGATTTATTTGGTGTTGTTAGGATTTGTTATAATTTATTTGAGGTTTTTAGGGTTTTCTACGATTTATTTTGGGGTTTTAGGGTTTTTAGGGTTTATTAGTGGGTTGTAGGGTGTTGTAGACTATTATTTGGATGTTTTTGTAGCATTTTGTCGGGTTTTGTTTGGGTTTTTAGTGATTATTAGGGTTTATTATGGTTTAACAGTGTTTTTTATTGTATATTAGTGGTTTTAGGGCTTTTGTTGCATTTATTAGGATCTAATAGAATTTGTTAGGGTTTATTATAGGTTATTACGATTTATCTATGTTTATTAGGGTTTTTAGGGTTTAATAGTGGGGTTTAGGGGTTATTAGGGATTATTAGTGGTTCTTAGGGTTTATTAGTGGTTTTTAGGGTATGTTAGAGGTTTTGATAGGGTTTTTAGGGTTTGTTACGGTTTGTTTGAGTTGTTTGGGGTTTTATAATTTTTTTGGGTTTTATGGGTGTGTTTGGATTTTTTATGCTCTGTTAGGGTCATTTTAGCATTTTTTGGTGTTTTGTTTTGTTTTGTGGGTTTTAAAGCATTTTTCTGTTTTTTGTAGGAATTGTTAGGGTTTATATAGCATTGTTAGTGTCTTTAGTGGTTCTATAGGGGTTTTAAGGTTTCTTTAGGGTTCTTTATGGTGTATTAGGGTTTATTTTGAGGTTTTTAGGGTTGGCTAAGGGGTTTTTAGGGTTTTTAATGGTTTAATAGTTTTGGTTAGGTTTTTATGCATTTTTAGGCATTTTAAGGGGTTTTAACGTTCTTAGGGGTTTTAAGGGTTTTTTGAGGTTTTTTGATGTTTTTTGAGGTTTTTTTAGGGTTTTTAGGTTTGTTTTCAGGTTTTTTCAGTTTTTTTTTGTGTTTTAGGGGTTTTATATTAGCTTAGTGTTTTTAGGGTTTTTAGGATTTTTGGGTTTATATGGTTTTTTAGGGTTTTTTGGGGGTTTTTTGGGTTTTTAGGGTTTTTAGTGTTTTGTCAGGATTTTTCTAGCTTGTTAGGGTTTTTTGTGAATATTAGCATTTTGAATGGTTTAATAGAATTTTTGTTGTATATTTGGGTTTTTAGGTTTTTTCTAGCTTTTATTGGGGTCTAATAGGTTTTTTAGGGTTTATTACAATTTATTAGTGTTTAATTGGGTTTAGTAGTGAGATTTAGGGTTTATAATGGTTTATTATTGGTTGGTTGGGTTTGTTAGGATTTATTAGTGCTTATTAGAGTGATTTAGGGTGTTTAAAGGATTGTTAGGGGTTTTAAGGGTGTGTTAGGGTTTCTAAAGGTGGGTTAGGGTTTTTTGGGTGGGTTAGGGTTTCTAAGGGTGTGTTATGGTTTCTAAGGGTTTATAAGGTTGTTTTAGGGTTTCTATGGGTGTGTTGGGGTTTCTAAGGGTGTGATAGGGTTTAAAGGGTGTGTTAGGGTTTCTAAGGGTGTGTTAGTGTTTCTTAGGTTTTCCTAGTATTTTGTTAGGGTTTTTAGGGTGTTTAGGATTATGTTAGTGTTTCATATGGTTTCCTATGGGTTTTTAGGTTTTCACCGGGTTTTTTGTGTTTATTAGGGTTTCTTATTTCATATTGCAGTTTTTTAGGGCTTGTTAGGGTTTTTTTAGGGTTTGTTATGTTTTTTAGGGTTTTTTGGGGTTCGTTAGGGTTTGTTAGGGTTTGTTAGGGTTTGTTAGTGCTTCTTGGGGTTTGTTAGGGTTTGTTAGGGTTTGTTATGGTCGTTTGGAGGCTTTAAGTACCTTTTTGGGCCTTTGAGGATTTGAGAAGGGGCTTCATTGGTTATAGGAGTTTAGTTCTAGTCACAAGTGTCGATTTGATATGTGGTAGAGGCAAAACGAACACCCATAGAAGAAGTTATTGAAAAACGAACACCAAAAGCCAATCTTTTGACCATCGAAAGGGATTTTGGGTCTTTTGGGGGTTGAAGAATGTCAGAATGGGTTCTAGTGGTTACCAGAGTGTGTATATTTTCTCAATCTTTGATTTGATATGTGGTATATCCAAAATGAACACACGTTGCAGAAGTTATTGTCATTTAAAATTGAGCTACTCTCCAAGCACCTAAAAACCTAAGAACCTCGCAACTCACTAAAATTGGCATATGTTCTCCTTCTGGTGTATTTTTTAGCACCGTGACCAGTAAAATCGAAGCTCATGAGATGAGTGAGGGTGAAGTTTAGTAGAAACTATGAGAAGATCAAAGAAATATTTGATATAATAGTTATACCACTCCAAAAAAAGTCCAACTTCAAACAGCCATAACTTTCGCATCAGTTGTCCGTTTGAGCCCTACCACATATCAAATAGAAAGTAGCGAAGAGATATATGCATAAAGATGACTTGATCATAGTTTAAGTCATGTTTGAGACCCTAAAATCCTAGAAAACCATCATAAGGCCTCCAAAACTCCATTTCCGTGTACGGATCCCTGTCATATTTTTCATAAAATGATCCTAACTTCTGATATGTGTGTCTGTTCAGCCACTGGAACCTGTTTGTATCGCACTTCATTCAATGAGATTCAGTTTGACTATTCACGGAATGTAAATGGACACACGAAGAAGAAGTTATGCCTTTTTCAATGACTCTGTGATTTGTTAGGTTTTTCGAGACCCCATTTCTAACATTTTTGTCCTGTCTACTGTTTTCTCAAACAGATATAACTTATTATTACTGTTATTATTATTATTATTATCATCATCTCATCCACATCCACATGCACATTCACATGCATTGTTATTAAATTTTTATTACCATGCATGTGCACATGCAATGCACACACGTGATTTTGTTATCACATGCATTTTTGTTATTATTGCCATTGTTATTATTCTGGTGGAGGTGGTTGTTGTTGTTGTCATCATCACTTGAAAATGCACATGAGAATGCACATACACATACATTCAATGAACCTGAATTATTCTATTATCACATGTGTTGTTATTATTAATATTATTTGTCACGACCTCCTCCCACCAAACATGCCCCTCTAGAGCTGGAAGTGGTGAAAGGGAGATAATGGCCCCCGAGTCCCACCTCCAGTAGGCCTCAGAGTGGCGAATAACACCAAGGGTATGTGTTTTCAAAAATATGGGAGGCATTACCCTTTTTATTATTCAAGATTGGGAAATAGGATAAGTCAAACACCAAAATCAAAATTAACAAGTAAATGAAAATAAACCCAAAACCAAACCCTTAAGCATGTTTTATACAATACTGAAACAAATGTACAAGTACAAGAAAAGCTCCAAAGTATGATACCAAAAAGAAGAAAGAAAAAACTACCACCATAAAAAAACCAATGCCCAACTAGCAAGGTTCCGCACGATCCCTGAAGTCCTTCTAAAAACCTGAAAGTAAACATAGGGTGAGAATACAAGTATACTCAGTAGGGAAACCTAAATCTATCATGCACAGGTGGGGAGACATCCTAATGCCCCATGAGAAAACAGAAAGAACCAAATCCTAACAAGGAATCTATACACCCAAACTCACAAGCCACGCTCACCAAATATCGCATGTCAATAGAGTAATATAGTAATATTATCAAAATATGGGTACCTCGCACCACCTTCCGACTGAATATTGCTCAAGACTTCACGCCTAACGCTCTGATGCTTCCCCCTCTTCCTGAGCTAGTGCGGAAACCTGGCCATATGAAGCTCGAGCTAGTGTCGCTACCTGGTCATACGAGGCTCATAATATTCCACCAGCACTCAATCCTTGGCCATCATATTATCCTTCCAGCACTCAATCCTTGTCCATATCCACATCACATCCCGAAGACACCTGGGAACCACATCACATCTCATCCCGAAGGCACCTGAGAACATATCACATCCTCATCCCGAATACTCTTCGGAAACATCTGTCGTAACCTGCACGAAGGATCTTGGGCAATAGATCCTGGAAGAGGGAGAACAGGGAAGAACTGTAACCAATCATCCTTTAGATGTTTGATAATCTCACCCCCCATCCCACGGGTGTTCGGCATTTAGTGCTCAACATGGGTGGGGTGCATAAAGAAACATAAAACATATAGATTTATATAATTATATCAACCACTCAGCCCATCCTAAGGCTTCTACATAAGAGATTTGAGCACATGCCTCAGTACTGCTACCTCTAAGGTATGCACACAAAAAACAGCCCCAAACCCCATTAAGCTTTTCATGTTTTAACAGTTTTAGTTTATCAGTTCCTTAACTACCGAGAAACTAACCACAACCAAACCAGATCAAACGTTCATTAAACATATCCCTTCCAACCACA
The DNA here is from genome assembly GCA_963277665.1 of Viscum album. Taxonomy (NCBI): domain Eukaryota; kingdom Viridiplantae; phylum Streptophyta; class Magnoliopsida; order Santalales; family Viscaceae; genus Viscum; species Viscum album. Next base: position 760,382,861 of record OY728167.1, read on the forward strand.
AATAATGTTAGGGAAAACACAAGAAACACAAAAACATTTTCTTTTATCAGACAATCAATTCCATTGATTTTCCATATTTAATCAACTACCATGCCCCACAATTCATTAGTTAACTATTTCACTTTTATTCATATGCACAACCCATCCCTGCAGCCCTTCTCCCAACCACCATAACCATAAACACATCAGAAACAATACTCATACCACATCATCTTCTCTTCGATACCATTTACCGCAGCTCCGCTTCCCATCACAACCATATCATACACGCCAACCCACAACCAAGAAAACCGCATCCCCGCTGCTCACCCATTCCACAACAACCCACGAAACACCCCCTTCTCATAATTAAACCCCAAACAACACCCACAAATTTCATTCTTTCAATTAGTTTAAACGGGGTGATCATACAAGGGTTCCAGGTATTCATTTAATCATCCAACTTTACAAGATTAACCAATTTCCACATTCTAAGAAACTCCATCAACAAAACAATCCATAAAAACAGGGAAACATTTAATTGTGCAAGAAAAGTCCCCCAAGGACCATGATTTTCAGTAGGAATAAGACTATTCAATTCACAACATAATCAAAGGATAAACATTGATGGAAATAAAACAACAATATCAAAAAAAAATTCCCCAAACCTGTTCATTAACCAGTTATTATCTTTATTTACTGGTTCAACCGTATCTCACAATAACAAGAGGATACCCACCCGGCATGATGCACAAGAGAGAGAGAGAGAGACGAAGGCAAGATCCCTACCACAAAGCTTTTTTACAAAACCCCCAACAAACGAAGAACGCCCCAGAAAGCCGGGTTGATTCTCCAAGAACCCGCCTTAGATCTCTCCTCCTAGAAAGATCAACACCAAACCTCATCATATTTGGTATCCACACACTTAGATCTACCCATAACAGGTGTAGATCTAAGAAACTAAGATAAGAGGAGAAGTAGATCCAAGTGGATCCATGAAACCAACCAAGAACAAGGAAGAACGAAAAAGAACGATCACATACCTCAAGAAACTAGATCCGATTCAAAAAGAGAAGCCTCCGGATCGTCTCCAAAATTTTTGGGAGAGGTTTTCCTACCTTAAAGGAAGGGTAATGCAGAGTTATGGCTACTTAGGGGCTTAAATGAACCATTTAGAGGCAAAACGAGTTAGATCCACAATTTTAGGATATAAGATTAAGTGCCCGCACGGTTAGTACGCATGGTTTAACAAACTGTGCCCTTATCATGCGTTAGCTTTTGCCTCTTTAAACACTCCTCGCACGGTTAGGCCACATGGTTAGACTAACCGTGTGCTAACTGTGCGTTAGCCACTGCCTCCAAGACCAGTCTTGGATGGTTTGGACGCACGGTTTAGGCAAACTGTGCGCTAACCATGCGAAAGAAATTTCTCTTTATCATTCCTTAAAGTTCACCCAAGCGCACCCCCAAGACACTACTCCAAAACAGAGGTAGTTAGAAACATTAAAATTACCTGAATATATAATGTGATGTTACAGTTTACAACTGTCTACTGATGAAACGGTTCATCAAAAAGGAAGATTTTGGAAAAGCATCGGGGATAAGTTATATTGACCTCCCAGAATGCCTCTAGCACCACATTTTTACAAAGTAATGTACCGGAGAGGTTCGGACCATTATATCAGATACCTCTAAAAACATTCTCATCCTCGAGAATTAAAAAAAATAGTCCATAAAAAGGGGAAAGGTTCGAACAACCACCCCGAAAGATACCTCTCAAGGCTCTCGTCATAACAAGAATCCAACCACTATCCTAATTATGTGATTCATGGAATTCATTCCCCCATGTCGTGATATTATTCGCTTTAGGTGGCACTGAATCACCTTCAAGGTTTTAATCGCATCCACATTAATGCATCTTGATTAGGGATCAGGTCCTCCTCTCCCCGCATGTTAGGACTCTTCACACACATTTAAAGGAATGAGAGAAACAACATAGCATTATAGACCCATGAAAAACAAGGTTCATGCCTAAAGCATGGGTGATAATGAGTTCCAACAAAGGAGTGTGATGCTCCCAAATTTAAACAAAACATAAACGAGAGAATTTAAGTAAAACCGAAAACATCTCTCTCGATCTCTGGCCTTTCTAGGGTTGCTGCTTCTGTTGCGTGAAACTGTCACTGTCCCACTCCTCTTCCTCTCTGTTAACATCCACCTCCTCAGCCACGTCCCGATTGGGGTCCTTGAGGAACTCCTTGTGGTTGGCCACCACTTGCTCCAGCTCCCCTTGGAGGTACTGGAGTCTGTTGCTGCTGGAAGGGTCAAGCTGAGAACTGCTACTGGGGCTAGGGCTGAACCTGTCCAGTCCTTCCATACTGAGTCTGAAAAGGGAAATATCTGCCAAGATGCCCACGATTCCCACACGCAAAGAACCTCAGTCCCTAAACCACAGAAAAAAGGAAGAAATCATGAGATTTGTATGGGACCTGTTGAAGTCTGCTCCCTGTCAGTCGAAACATGGAAGGTCCTATTGTTGGGGATCTGCTGCTGACCACCTCCTTCTTGGACAAACTTGGGTGACTCCTCTATCGTGGTGGACCTACTTGTGAGTGCATCCTATCGATTATCTCCGCCTTCATCTGTACTTCCAGGTATGTTGGTAAGGTGAAATGGGTTACCGTGCACCGAATAGAGGGGTGAAGTGCCTCCTCTAAACGTTTGGCTCAAGAATCCTCATCCGGAAAGAGATTCGGGAAAAAACGGAGGAGATCCTTGAACTTGACCCCTAGTTCCCACACGGACATGCTTCCTTGTTGGAGAGACAACAAATCCTACCTCTTTGTGGCCTTCCTCATCGAGGAAAGAAATTCCTCGCGGAACTCCTTCTCGAATTTGGCCCATAGAACTTATGTCTTCTTCCCCTCCCCAAGGAAAAGCATCTACCACTGACACGCCACTCCTCGTAGCTGGATTACTACTAGAGGAACCCAATACTCTGATGAAGCCCTGATCAGCCCAAAGGTGATCTAGAGTTCTTCCAACCAACTCTCTGATTCCATATCTGAAGTGTTTCCTTCATACTTCTTCAAGCTCTATCGTTGGAAAGCACATAACGTGCGCTGCCACAAGTCATCTTCCTCCTCTCAACCAATCCTCAGCTGATCGACCGTCTGAAACTACTGGGCCTCGAATGCCCGAGTCACCCAATAATGACGTCCAGGTGCCATAGCTGCATGGTAAACAAGGAACGCCTAAGCCCAAGTAGCAGGAGAATTTTCTAAAGATTTCATTTTATCATTTTATTTCGATTTCTTTCCCAAAACACCCAAATAAATAAAACAAAAATCATGATGATGCATGTACCTTTCCTAGGGTCCCTACCCAACAATCAATGTAGTCTTACTTGGTCGTTCGGTAAGCTCAGATTCCTTGCATCAGATCACGGGGCCCTAAAATCCAGTTTCTTAGCCGGTCTTCCTTGGCCTATGTCACGCACCAAGATCAGCCAACACTGCTGCCCTACCATCCCCTGCAATCCTCACTGTGTGTAACTCCAAACTGCATCCTATATCTCAACCATAACCTTTGATACCATTCAGTCACGACCCCTCGCACCAAAGATGCCCCTCTTGAGTTGGTAATGGTGAAAGGGAGATAATGACCCTCGAGTCCCACCTCCAGTAGGGCCCAGAGTGGCGACTAGCACCAAGGGCATGAGTTTTCACAAATATGGGAGGCATTACACTTTTTATTATTCAAGATTTGGAAATAGGATGAGTCAAACACCAAAAGGAAAAGGAACAAGTAAATGAAAATAAACCCAAAACCAAACCCTTATGCATGTTTTATACAATACTAAAACAAAAGTACAAGTACAAGAAAAGCTCCAAAGTACAATAGCAAAAAGAAGAAAGCAAAAACTGCCACCAGCAAAACTTCAATGCCCAACTAGCAAGGTCCGACACAGTCCCTGAAGTCCTCCTGAAAACCTAAAAGTAAATGTAGGGTGAGCATACAAGTATACTCAGTAGGGAAATCTAAAGCACTCATGCTCAGATGGGGAGACATCCTAATGCCCCGTGAGAAAATAGAAAGAACAAAATCCTAACAAAAAATCTGTCCACCCAACCTCACAAGCCACGCTCACCAAATATCGCAAGTCAATAGTGTAGTATAGTAATATTTTCAAAATATGGGTACCCCACACCACCTTCCCACTGAATACTTCTCAAGCCCTCACGCCTAACGCTATGATGCTTCCCCTCTTCCCGAGCTAGTACCGCAACCTGGCCATACGAACCTTGAGCTAGTGCCGCAACCTGGCCATACGAAACTCATAGTATTCCGCCGGCACTCAATCCTTGGCCATCATAGTAACCCACCGACACTCAATCATCGGCCATAACCACATCATATCCCGAATACACCTAGAAACCACAACACATCTCATCCCGAAGAAACTTGGGAACATAGCACATCATCATCCCAAATACTCATGGGAAACATCTGTCGTATACTGGCCAAAGGATCTTGGGTTATAGAACCTAGAAGAGGGAGCACAGGGAAGAACAGTTACCAGCTATCCTTTAGATGTTTGAGAATCTCACCCCCAGTCCCACAGGTGTTCGGCACGTAGTTCTCATCATGGGTGGGGTGCATAAAGAAACATAAAATGTACATATTTATATAATTATATCAACCACTCAAACCATCCTAAGGCTTATACACAAGATATCTGAGCACATGCCTCAACACTGCTACCTCGAAGGTATGCACAAAATAAACTGCCCCAAAACCCATTAAGATTTTCATGTTTCAACAATTTTAGTTTATCAGTTCCTTAACTACCGAGCAACTAACAACAACCAAACCAGATCTAACATTCGTAAAACATATCCTTGCCAAACACAAATAAGGTTTGGGAAAACACAAGCAACACAAAACCATTTTCTTTTATCATCCAATCAATTCCATTGATTTTCTGTATTTAATCAACTACCATTCCCAACAATTCATCAGTTAAATCTTCCACTTTTATTCATATGCACAACCCATCCCTGCATCCCTGCTTCCAACCACTATAACCACAAACACATTGGAAACAATACCCGTACCACATCATCATCTCTTCGATACCATTTACCGCAGCTCCGCTTCCCATCACAACCATATCATACATGCCAACCCACAACCAAGCCAACCGTAGCCCCGTTGCTCCCCCGTTCCACAACAACCCATGAAACAACCCCTTCACATAATTAAACCCCAACCAGCACCCAAAAATTTCATTCTTTCATTTAGTTTAACCGGGGTGATCATACAAGGGTTCCAGGTATTCATTTAATCATCCAACTGTACATGATTAACCAATTTCCACATTCTAAGAAACTCCATCCTGAAAACAATATAGAAAAGAAGGGAAACATTTAATTACGCAAGAAAAGGACCCCAACGACTATGATTTTCAGTAGGGATATGCCTATTAAATTCACAACATAATCAAAAGATAAGCATTGATGGAAATAAAACAACAATACCAAAAAAAATTCCCCAATCCCGTTCTTTAACTAGTTATTATCATTATTTACTGGTTCAACTGTATCTCAAAAAAAGTGAGAGATACGAAGGTAAGATCCCTACCTCAAAGCTTTTTGATGAAACCCCCAACAAACGATGGACGCCCAAGAAAGCCGGGTGGATTCTCCAAAAACCTGCTTTAGATATCTCTTCCTAGCAAGATCAAGACCAAAGATCATCATATTTGGGATCCAGACACTTAGATATACCCATAAAGGGCGTAGATCTATGAAACCGAGAGAAGAGGAGAAGTATATCCAATTGGATCTAAGAAACCAACCAAGAACAAGGAAGAACGAAGAAGAACGATCACATACCTTAAGAATCCGGCATTGATTCGCGAAAATAAGCGTTCGGATCACCTCCAAAACGTTTGGGAGAGGTTCTCCTACCTTAAAGGAAGGGTAATCCTGAGTTATGGCTGCTTAGGGGATTATATGAACCATTTAGAGGAAAAACGAGTTAGATCGAAAATTTTAGGATCTAAGATTAAGTGCCTGCACGGTTAGTCCACACGGTTTATCAAACCGTGTGCTAACCGTGCGTTAGCTTCTTCCTCTTCAAACACTCCTCGCATGGTTAGGACGCACGGTTAGACAAACCGTGCGCTAACTGTGTGTTATCCACTGCATCCAAGACTAGTCTTGCATGGTTTGCCCGCACAGTTTAGGAAAACCATGCGGTAACTATGCGAAAGCTATTTCCCTTTAGATTTCCTTAAGGATCACCCAAGCGCACCCCCGAGCCACTACTCTAAAACAGAGGTAGTTAGAAACATCAAAAGTACCTGAATACGTAACGTGATGTTATAGTTTACAATTGTCTACCATTGAAACTGTTCATCAAAAAGCAAGATTTTGGAAAAGCGTTGGGGATAAGTTATCTTGACCTCCCGGAATGCCTCTAACACCACATTTTTACAAATTAATGGACCGGAGAGGTCCGGGCCATTACATTATTATTATCATCATCACATTCAAATGAAATGCACGAGCATTATTATTTATTACCATGCATGTGCACATGTAATGCACATGCATGTTCATTATTATTTATTATTTATTACCATGCACGTGCATGCACTATTATTATTATTATTATTATTACAATTAGAATTATTAATATTATCTTCAAATGTAAATGCACAAGAACATGCATGTGCCTTATTATTTATTATTATTTATTTATTATTTAATACTATGCACATGCACATGAAATGAACTTGCGTTGTTCTATTATTATTATTATTATTCTTGTTGTTGTTGTTGTTTCTATCATCAAAAGAAAATACACATGCACGTGCGTTGTGATTTATTATTTATTACCATGCCCGTGCATGCGTCATTATCATTATCATTACATGTAAATGAAGATTCACGTGCGTTATTATATATTATTTATTATCATGCACTTGCAAATGCAATGCACTAGTATTATTCTATTATCACATGTGTTATTTTTATTTATTCAAATGCATGTGCACACGCAATGCACGTGCGTTATTCTATTATAACATGTGTTATTATTTATTATTTATTATCATTCACATGAAAATGGACATTCATGTGGAATTGTTTATTATTTATTGTTTATTACCATGCACATGCACATGCACATGCACATGCACATGCACATGCACTTGTATGTGTGTAATTATTTATTATTTATTATCATTCACATGAACATGCACATACACATGCAATTCACATGCATTATTATTTATAATTCATTGTTTATTATCATTCACATGCAAGTGTGCAGGCATATGCACATGCATGTGCGTTATGATTTATTATTTAAACCATGCACATGCATATGCACATGCACGTACGTTATTACTACTATTATTAGAGGCATTTTTAGGGTTTACTATCATTTTTTACGATATTTAGGTGTTATTAATATTTATTATGGTTCGTTAGGGTTTTTAATGGTATATTAGCATTTTTTAGGGTTTCGGGGAGGTTATTAGGATTTCATTAGGGTGTATTATGGTGTGTCAAGATTTATTATGGTTTATTAGGTATTTTTAGGGTTTTATTAGGATCGAGTTGGGTTTATTAGGGTATATTATGGTATATAATGGTATATTTGGGTATGTTTTGGATTTATTAGGGTTTATTATGGTTTATTACGGTTTATTAATTTTTAAGAGTGTATATTAGGGTTGTTTAGTGTTTAGTAGTGTTATTTAGGTTTATTAGCACTTTTATGCTTTGTTATGTTTTATTATCATTTATTAGGGGTTTTAGGGCTTTTTAATGGTATATTTGCATTTTTTTAAGGGTTTAGTGGGGTTTATTATGGTGTGTTAAGGTTTATTAGGGTTGAGTAGGTATTTTTAGGGTTTTATTAGGGTTGAGTAAGTATATTTAAGGTTTTATTAGGGTTTATTAGGGTTGAGTACAGTTTATTAGTGTTTGTTAGGAATTTTTAGGGTTAACTAGGGTTTGTTAGTTTTTTTATTAGGGTATATGAGTGTTTTTTAGTTTTTTTAATATATATGAGGGGTTGTTATGACTTTTTAGGTTTTATTAGTTCCTTTTTAGCATTTGTGAGAATTTTTAATGGTTTATTAGCTTTTATTTGAATTTATAATGGTTTATTAGGGTTTCTAGGAATTTTTAATTGTTTGTTTGCATTTTGTTTTGATTATTGGGGTTTAGTTGGGTTTTATTAGGTTTTGTTATGGGTTTTCAAGGTTTATTAGGGTTGAGAAGGTATTTTTAGGGTTTTACTATGGTTTTATTAGGGTTTGTTAGTTTTTATTAAGGAATTTTAGGGATTTTTATGGCTTATTAGGGTTTGTTATGGGTTTATTAGTTTTTTTTGTTTTATTATGTTGTATTAGAGTTTGTTAGGTATTTTTAGATAATATAGCGTGTTTTTATTATTTGTGAGAGTTTTGTTTTTGTTTGTGAGAATTTTTAGGGTTTCTTAGGTTATATTAGAGTTTATTATGGTTTATTAGGGTTTCTAGGGTTGTTTAAGGTATAATAGTGTTTGTATGTCTTTATTAGGTTATATTAGTGTTTTTAGGTCTTTTTAGGTAATATAGTGCGTTTTTATTGTTTGTGATCGGTTTTTTATTGTTTTTGAGCATTTTAGTTTTTTATTGGGTTATATTATATTTTATCACGGTTTCTATGGATTTTTAAGGCATACTAGCATTTTTTTCTTTATTAGGGTTTTTAGGGTTTTATTTGGGGTAATTAAGGTGTGTTAAGGTTTGTTAGGGTTGAGTAGGGTTTATTTGGCTTTATTTATCGTTTATTAGGGCTTTTAGGGTTTGTTTGTGGTTTATTAGGTTTTATTAGTGTTTATTAGTGTCTATTAGGGTTGGTTAGGGTTTTTTAGGTTTTCTTAATGTGTTTTAGGGTTTATTTGGTTTTATTATCATGTATTTGGGTTTATTAGGTATTTTTGGGGTTTTATTAGGGTTGAGTAGAGTTTATTAGGGGTTTTAGGGATTATAAGGCACTTTTAGGGATTATTAGAGTTTATTAGGGGTTTATTAGGGTTTAATTTTTTATATTATGGTATATTAGGGTTTAATATTTTTGAGGGTTTTGAAGTGTCATTTGGGTTTTGTAGCATTTTATAGGGTTTGTGTCATGTTGATAGAGTTTATATAGAATTTTTAGTGTTTATGTAACGTTTTTAGGGCTTAGTTAGTAGTTTTAGATTTTATGTATCATTTTTAGGGTTTAGGTAATAGTTTTATGGTTTATGTAGCATGTTTAGGGTTTAGTTTCTATGTAGCATTTTTTAGGGTTTTGGTTTCATTTTCTGGGTTTATGTAGAATTTTTAGGGGTGATGTAGCATTTATGTTGCATTTTTTAGGGTTTACGTAATGTTTTTAGGGTTCATGTAGTGTTTTCAGTGTTTATATTGTGTTTTTAGGTTTTATGTAGTGTTTTTTATTGTTTATGTTGCATTTTTTAGGGTTTATATTGTGTTTTTTATGGTTTATGTTGCAGTTCTAGGGTTTATGTTGTGCTTTTAGGGTTTACATAGCATTTTTGGGTTTATGTTGCATTTTTTGGTCTGTGTTGCGTTTTTAGGGTTTTTGTTGCATTTTTAAGGGTTTATGTAACGTTTTTACGGTTTATGTATCTATTTGAAGCCTTTTTAGGTTTTAATGGTTGTTTATGTTTTGTAGTTTTTTAGGGTTTTTATGGGGTTTTAACGGATGTTTATGGTTTTTTATGGTATCTGATGGCTTTTTAATGGTTTTTAGGGGGGGTTATGGGTTTATTTGTTTTTTTGGGGATTGATAGGGGTTGTTAGGGTTTTTTAGTGTGTTTTAGGGTTTGTTTGGATATTATAGTGGTTTTAGGGTTTATATATTGTGTTTTAGCGTTTTTTGGTACTTTAGGGTTTTTTAGTGATCTTGAGAGTTTAATGTGATTCTTTAGGGTCTATTAAGGTTCTTTACGGTTTATTAGTGTTATTTAGGATTTTTTATAGTTTATTATTGTTTTTGTTGTATATTAGGGTTTTATTTTTCTTTTGTAGGCCTTAATAGATTTTTCTCGGGTTTATCAACCTTTATTAGGGTTATTTATGATTTATTAGGGTTTATTGGGGTTTATTTTATTTATTAGGGTTTAATAACTAGTATTTGGGTTTATTACGATTTATTAAGGTTTATTATGATATGTTATGGTTTATTGTGGTTTATTAGGGGTTTGTTATGATTTGTTCCAGTTTGATAAGATTTATTTGGAATTGTTAGGATTTGTTATGATTTATTTGGGGTTGTTAGGGTTTGTTACGATTTATTTTGGGGTTATTAGGGTTTGTTAAGGTTTATTAGTGGGTTGTATGGTTTTTTAGGTCATTATTTGGAGGTTTTTTAGTGTTTTGTCGGGTTTATTAGGGGTTTTAGTGATTATTAGGGTTTATTCTAGTTTAATAGTGTTTTTTATTGTATATTAGGGGGTTTGGGGATTTTGTAGAATTTATTAATGTCTAATAGTGTTTGTTAGGGTTCATTAATGGTTACTACAATTTATTAGTGTTTATTAGGTTTTTAGGGTTTAATAGTGGGTTTTAGGGGTTATTAGGGTTTATTAGTGGTTCATAGGAGTTATTATTGGTTGTTAGGGTTTGTTAGGTTTTGTTAGGGTTTTTAGGGTTTGTTACAGTTTGTTTGAGTTGTTTGGGGTTTTATGCGGTTTTTGGGTTTTATGTGTGTATTTGGATTTTTTATGGATTGTTAGGGGTATTTTATCATTTTTGGGGTTTGGTTGCATTTTGTGTTTTTTGAAGCATTTTTCAGTTTTTGTAGCAATGGTTATGGTTTATGTAGCGTTGTTAGTGGATTTAATGGTTCTTTAGGGTCTTTATAGTGTATTAGGGTTTATTTTGAGGTTTTTAGGGTTTTCTAGGTGTTTTTTAGGGGTTTTAAGGGTTTCATAGAGTTAGTTTGTGTTTTCTTTCGCATTTATAGGCTTTTCGGATTTTTTTAGCATTTTTAGGGTTTTAGGGTTTTTATTGTTTTTGGAGGTTTTTTTGAGATTTTTTTTAGGGTTTTTTGGTTTGTTTTGGGGTTTTTTTGGTTTTCTGTCTTTTTAGGGGTTTTAGGATTTTTTAGGGTTTTTAGGGTTTTTAGGGTTTTTAGGATTTTTTTAGGGTTTTTAGGGTTTTTTAGGGAATGGAAGAAATAAGGGTGAGGTAGTTCCTGACCCCACTAAATATATAATGAAAAATATGTGGTAGACAAGGGAGGGAAGGGGTCAAACGGCCCACACCCAAAACCCTTAATGACCCAAAAAAAAGAAAGATCATGAAAAAACAAACATAAAATGTCCAAAAGAAAAGACACACACAAAAAAGAGCGTCAGTCAATATCACAACCAAAATCATCTATCACCGCATCACACGTCCTCCCATCCATAGGGGTCCCCGTCTGCACCATACCTAGAGGAGGCATCCAAGTCCACCATCTCCCATTCAGATGACTCATACTGCTTGAGGAAGTCAGTGCAATACCTCCTGAGTTGCTTCTTTTCTAGCTTCCTATCCACTCGGTCCTCGGCAAGGGTGTCCTCCACAGCTTTGGAAGCCTTCGAGGAGGCCTTTGTTTCCATTGGTTTTGGAAGGGATGAATAGTCTCTCAATTCCCTCCTCTTGGAAGGGGAAGCACTCCCCTCCTCTTGCTGTGAAGGACATCATCAGCACTCACCACCTTGGGGCTCCCCTCCAGCCTAGAATCAATAGCTGCGGGCTCAGACCCTCCTCTTGGATCCGAGTCAGGATGGACTGGTCCATCCATCAAGGTCCTCCTCCTCCAGTTCTTGGGCATGTTCGCATTAATGAATTCATTGCGGTCCCCAAAGACAAAATCATATTTAACAACCTCATCAATGTTATCGCAGTGAAACCTCACCTTCAGTTTAGGCTGCTGCAAAATCTCACGTTGGTGTTGCTCAAGGGAAATTTCCAAACCATCCAGCATGATCATATAAGCGAGTTCAACATAGGGAGGTAGCTTTTCAAAGACCACAATCTCCATTCCTAAACTCTGTTTCACCACAGTCCGCTCAGCAGTAGAAGGGGTCGCATCATGCAGCTCCTGTTCCAGCAAATGAACAGATGGGGTGGCCTTGGCACCACCAAAATCATCACCCAGGGTATTTAAGGTCGTCTCTTCTAAGTGGATGTCAGAGACCTTCCGCTCCTCATCAGCATGGGAATCAGCCAGTGATTCCGGGCACTCCCCCCCCCCCCTCTGGATCAAGCACTGCAAATGGATTCGAAGTGAGAACCGGGTCATGTTCTAACTCATGACCATTAGCCTCGGCAGAAGCAGCATTCGTCAGCAACCCCTCCATCCTCATCCCCTCAGAGCCTAGACTGGGGATGTCACTGCAAAACCCACTATAAACCATCTACAAGAAGTCATCAGCCGCCATATCTTCCACAGTAACCACCTCCACCACCCCGCTGGACTAAGGGGTAGCACTTTCCCTTCCTAAATCAGCCTTCAACTGATTGAAATAGTCCTTTACCAAGTCGTATGGGTTAAGCTCCGCCTCATTTTTATCTGGGCATCATCCATCCCCACGGTCAGAAGCCAGGTCCAGCCATGGGGGGTGGAACAAACATCACTCTCAGAAGCCAAGCGATCCCTGCCCCCATGAAGACACACCTGTTTTCCATGACCAAGAGTCAGACAAGATTCATAGTAATTCACCTAGGATTTGAAAACCACAAGTTGCTTCGAATTCAGCCCTCGCCAATCCCAATATTGACAAGATCAACTGGTTTCTTGGAAAAATCAACCTCAATACAGAATCTCAGAGCATCCAGATGACAGGGGGCTTGTGTTTGGCTATCCACACACAGAAATCTTCCAACCAGATTTCCCAGCATTGTAAGAATTGACAGATTTTGAAAGGGAAGAGGGAGTTCAGGGAATCGTAGTGAAATGGAAACTAAAGGCGAGTCCCTACGTAAATGAAGATCAACGCTCCACCTAAAGAGAGAAAAGAGCGCACCGTCACATCTGTGAGGGGCAGCGGACCAGGCCTGGATAAGTTCTTCCTAAGAAGCAAAGAGAATCAAAATATGGTAGGCATCAACCAAGCCCACCGTCTCCCTATCCTGGAGATCTTAATGTTCGAACACAAATCTATGAAAAACATCCACCGGAGGGCTCCGGTTAGAGAATCGAGCCACCAAAGTCCGATTATGCAACGCCAAAGCCTCGTTGAACTCTGAAAGTGACAATTGCAGCTTCGGATGACCTTCAAATAGACCCGACACCTTAGGGATGAGAGTAATACGTGTAAAATAGGGAAGAGAATCAAGATTCGAGAACATAATGAAGGCTCTGATTTCATCAAGAACCTGCAAGGACCCCTCCCCCTTGGGGGGGAGGCCAAGTCACGGAGGTCGCCGTTGTCTTTTATCTGGCGGAGGACCATCACAGAGCGGAGCGGGAGTGGGCAGATCATCCATCCCCTCAATCGTTGGATTCTTTCTGTGTTTTTTCAGGGTTTTTTGGGATTTTAGGGATTTTAGGGTTTTTAGGGTTTTTTTAGGGTTTTTTCTGGTTTTGCTGGGTTTGTTAGGGTTTTTTGTGAATATTAGCGTTTTGAATGGTTTAATAGCATTTTTGTTGTATATTTGGGTTTTTAGGTATTTTGTAGTTTTTATTGGGGTCTAATAGGGTTTTTAGGATTTGTTATGAATTATTAGTGTTTATTAGGGTTTAGTAGTGGGATTTAGGGTTTATTATGGTTTATTATGGTTTATTATTGGTTGGTTGGGTTTGTTAGGATTTAATAGTTCTTATTAGAGTGATTTAGGGTGTCTAAGTGTTTGTAACGTTTTCTAAGGGTGTGTTAGGGTTTCTAAAGGTGGGATAGGGTTTTTTATGGGAGGGTTAGGGTTTCTAAGTGTGTGCTATGGTTTCTAAGGTTTTTTAATGTTGTGTTAGGGATTATATGGGTTTGTTGGGGTTTCTAAGGGTGTTCTAGGGTTTCTAAGGGTGTGTTAGGGTTTCTATGGTTGTGTTAGAGTTTCTAAGGGTGTTTTAGTGTTTCTTAGGTTTTCATAGTGTTTTGTTAGGGTTTATAGGGTTTTGTTATGGTTTATTATAGTTTCATAGGGGTTTTAAGTGTTTCTTTTGGGTTTTTTCAGTTTATTGGGGTTTCTTAGTGCTTCTTGGGGTTTGTTAGGTCTTGTTAGGGTTTCTTAGGGTTTTTTATGTTTTTAAGACTTTTTGGGGATTTTTAGGGTTTGTTAGGGTTTGTTAGGGTTTGTTAGTGTTTGTTAGGGTTTGTTAGGGTTTTTTAGTGTCATTCATGGTTTTTAATGGTTTTTAGTGTTTATGGGATTTTTAATGGTTTGTTACTGTTATTTAGTTGATCATGGTTGTCACAAATGTGTAGAGCTAGTCGCAAACTTCAATTTGATATGTGGTAGAGGTTAAACAGACACCCAGGATAGAAGTCATCATCATTTGGAGAACTTAAGGGCCTTTTGGGACTTTTAGAACATGATAGAGTGTTCCTATTGGTCACAGATGTGTAGATCTAGTTGAAAGCTTTGATTTGATATATTGTAGAGGCAAAACAGACTCCCAGAGTAGAAGTTATGGTCTTTTGGAGAGTTTAAGCACCTTTTTCGGACTTCAAGGATGTGAGATGGTGCTTTTGGGGTTATTGGAGTGTATATCTAGTCGAAAGCTTCGATTTGATAAGTGGTAGAGGCAAAACGGCCACCAGAAGCGAATCGTTTGACCATCCAAAGGGATTTTGCGTGTTTTAGGGGGTTGAAAAATGTCAGAAAGGGTTCCAGTGGTTACCAGATTTTGTATCATTTCACAATCTTCGATTTTATATGTGGTAGATCCAAACTGAACGCACGTAGTAGAAGTTATTTTCGTTTTAAATTGAGCAACTCTCCCAGTGCCTAAAAACCTAAGAAACCCACAACTCACTAAAATAAGCATAAATTCCCCTTCGAGTGTCGGTTTGAGCATTGTGACCAGTCAAATCAAAGCTTGTGAGATGATTGAGGACCAAGTTTAGTAGAAACTATGAGAAGATCAAATAAATATATGATATATTAGTTATACCACTCCAAAAAAAGTCCAACTTCAAATGGCCATAACTTTCACTCCGGTTGTCCATTTGAGCTCTACCACATATCAAATATAAAGTAGGGAAGAGATCTACGCAGAAGGATGACTTGAACAAAGTTCAAGTCATGTTTGAGACCCAAAAATCTGAGAAAACCATTAGATGGCCTCCAAAACTCCTTTACCATGTATGGATCCCTGTCAAATATTTCTTAAAATGGTCATAACTTTTGATTTGTGTGTCTCTTCGTCCTTCGACACTTGTTTTTATCGTAGTTCGTTCCATGAGATTGAGTTTGACTATTAACGGAGTAAAAATGGACACTCGAAGAAGAAGTTTTTATTTTTTCAATGACTCTGTGATTTTTTAGGTTTTTCAAGACCCTATTTCTATCATTTTTGTCCTCTCTTCTGTTTTTTCAAACAACTATAACTTATTATTACTGTTATTATTATTATTATCATCATCTCATACACATGCACATACACATGAATGTGCATTATTATTATATTTTTATTACCATGCATGTGCACATACAAATGCACACACGTTATTTTATTATCACGTGCGTTGTTATTATTATTGTTATTATTATTATCATGGTTGTTGTTGTTGTTGTTGTTGTTGTTATCATCACATGCAAATGCACATGCGAATGAAAATACACACACATTCAATGCACATGTGTTATTCTATTATCAAATGTGTTGTTATTAATAATAATATCATCATCATCATCATCATCATCATGTGCAAATGCAATGCACGAGCGTTATTATTTTTTACCATGCACATGCACACGTAATGCATATGGAATATTCTAAAATCCCATGCATTGGTACTACTACTATTATCACCAGTACTACTACTAGTTTTACTACTGCTGTTATTATTACTATCATCACATGAAAATGTAGATGCACATGCGTTATTATTTATTATATATTACCATGCACGTGCATATGCAATTCACTTGTATTATTCTTTTATTATTATTATTATCATCACAATTATTATTATTATTATTATCATCATCATCATCATCATTATTATTATCATTATCACATGCAAATTCACATGCATGTGTGTTGTTATTTATTATTTTTTACCACGCACGTGCATGCGTTATTATTATTATTATTACAATTAGTATTATTAATATTATCATCAAATGTAAATGCACATGCAGATGCATGTGCGTTATTATTTATTATTATTTATTTATTATTTACAACTATGCACGTGCAGGTGAAATGCATTTGTGTTATTCTATTATTATTATTGTTGTTGTTGTTGTTGTTGTTTTTGTTTGTATCATCAAATAAAAATGCACATGCACGTCTATTGTTATTTATTATTTATTACCTTGCATGTGCATGGGTCATTATCATTATCATTACATGTAAATTCCCATTCACGTGCGTTATTATATATTATTTATTATCATGCACGTGCAAATGCAATTCACTAGCATTATTCTATTATCACTTGTGTTATTATTATTTATTCTCATGCATGTGCACACGCAATGCACGTGCATTATTGTATTACCACATGTGTTATTATTTATTATTTATTATCATTCACATGCAAATGCACATTAATGTGGAATTTGTTATTATTTATTGTTTATTACCATGCTCATGCACATGCACATGCACATGGATGTTTGTTATTATTTATTACTTATTATCATTCACATGCACATGTACGTACACATGTAATTCACATGCATTATAATTTATTATTTATTATTTATTATCATTCATATGCAAATGCGCATGCATATGCACATGCACGTGCGTTATTATTTAGTATTTAAACCATGCACATTCATATGCACATGCATGTGCGTTATTACTATTATTATTAGAGGTATATTTTGGGTTTACTAGCATTTTTAGAATTTTTTGGTGTTAGTAACATTTATTATGGTCTAAAAGGGTTTTAGGGTTTTTAATGGTATATTAGAATTTTTTAGGGTTTGGTGAGGGTTATTAAGATTTTATTAGGGTTTACTAGGGTGTGTTAAGGTTTATTAGGGTTTATTAGGTATTTTTAGGGTTTTATTAGGATTGAGTTGTGTTTATTAGGGTATATTATGGTATATTATGGTATATTATGGTATATTTGGGTATGTTTAGGATTTATTAGGGTTTATTATTGTTCATTATGGTTTATTAATTTTTAAGAGGGTGTATTAGGGTTTTTAGGGTTTAATAGTGTTTATTAGGGTTTATTAGTGCTTTTAAGCTTTGTTAGGTTTTATTAGCATTTATTAGGGGTTTTAGAGCTTTTTAATGGTATATATGCATTTTTTAGGGTTTAGTGGGGTTTATTATGGTTTATTATAGTATGTTTTCGTTTATTAGGATTGAGTAGGTAGTTTTAGGGTTTTATTAGGTTTGAGTAGGTATCTTTAGGGTTTTATTAGGGTTTATTAGGGTTGAGTAGTGTTTATTAGGGTTTCTTAGGGATTTTTCGTGTTTGTTAGTGTTTGTTAGTGTTTGTTAGTGTTTTTATTAGGGTATATGATTATTTTTTAGTTTTTGTAAATATATTTGAGGGTTTGTTAGGACTTCTTAGGTTTTATTAGCGTGTTCTTAGTGCTTGTGAGCATTTTTTATGTTTTGTAAGGTTTTATTAGAATTTATTATGGTTTATTAGGGTTTCTAGAGATTTTTAATGGTTTGTTTGCGTTTTTTTATTGGGGTTAATTGGGTTTTATTAGGTTTTATTATGTTGTGTAAAGGTTTATTATTCTAGAGAAGGTACAGTTAGGGTTTATTATTGTTTTATTAGGGTTTATTAGTTTTTATTAGGGTTTATTAGGGATTTTTAGGGTTTTAGGGTTTCTGAGGGGTTTATTAGTTATTTTGTTTTATTAGGTTATATTATTGTTTGTTAAGTCTTATTAGATAATGTAGTGTTTTATTGTTTGTGAGTGTTTTGTTTTTGTTTGTGAGCATTTTTAGGGTTTCTTAGGTTATATTAGAGTTTATTAGAGTTTATTATGGTTTATTATGGTTTCTAGGGGTTTTTATGGTATACTAGAATTTGTTTTCATTATTAGGGTTTTGTAGGGTTTTATTAGGGGTCATTATGGTGTGTTAAGGTTTGTTAGGTTTGAGTAGGGTTTATTTGGATTTATTTATGGTTTATTAGGAATTTTTACAGATTTTTAGGGTTTATTATGGTTTATTATTGTTTATTATTGTTTATTAATGTCTATTAGGGTTGGTTAGTGTTGTTTAGGTTTTCTTAACATGTTTTTATGGTTTATTATGTTTTTTTTATCATTTATTAGGGTTTATTAGGTATTTTTGGGATTTTATTAAGGTTGAGTAGAGTCTCTTAGGGTTTTTAGAGATTATATGGTGTTTTCAAGGATTATTAGAGTTTATTAGGGGTTCATTGGGGTTTGATGTTTTATATTATGGTATATTAGGGTTTAATATTTTTTAGGGTTTTGAAGCGCCCTTAGGGTTTTGAGGTGTTTTTTAGTGTTTTTGTAGCATTGTTTGAGTTTATGTTATATTTTTAGTATTTATGTAGCACTTTTACGGTTTAGTTAGTGGTTTTAGGTTTTATGTAGAATTTTTTAGGGTTTATGTAATGTTTTTAGGGTTTATGTAGTTTTTTAGGGTTTAGGTTTTATGTAGCATTTTTTAGGGTTTATGTAGCGTTTTATGGGTTTATGTAGAATATTTAGGGGTGATGTAGTGTTTGTGCTGTATTTTTTAGTGTTTATGTAATTTTTTTAGGGTTCATGTAGTGTTTTTAGGGTTTATGTTGTGTTTTTAGGTTTTATGTAGAATTTTTTAATGTTTATGTTGTGTTGTTTAGGGTTTATGTTATGGTTCTAGGGTTTATGTAGTGATTTTTGGGTTTATGTAGTGTTTTTTGGGTTTATGTTGCGTTTTTTTGGGTTTATGTTGTGTTTTTAGGGTTTATGTTTCATTTTTAGTGGTTATGTAACGTTTTTGGGTTTATGTGTCTATTTGTTTCCTGTTTTAGGGTTTTAATTGTTGTTTATGGTTTGTAGTTGTTTTTAAGGTTTCCAAGGGTTGTTAAATGGTGTTTATGGTTTTTATGGTATATGATTGGTTTTAAATGGCTTTTTTTGGGGGGTTTAAGGGTTTATTTGTTTTTTCAGGATTGATAGGGGTTGTTAGGGTTTTATAGTGTGTTTTAGGGTTTGTTTGGGTATTGTAGTGGTTTTTAGGGTTTATGTAATATGTTTTAGCGTTTTTTGGGCTCTTTAGGGTTTTTTAATCTTCTTTAGAGTTTATTATGGTTCTTTAGGGTTTATTAGTGTTCTTTAGGATTTGTTACAGTTTATTAGCATTTTTATTGTATATTAGGGTTTTATTGGGATTTTGTAGGCATCAATAGTTTTTTATATGGTTTATCAACCTTTTTAGGGTTATTTAGGAATTATTAGGGTTTCATAGTGTTTATTTTATTTATTAGGATTTATTAACATGTATTTGGGTTTACTACGATTTATTAGGGTTTATTATGATTTGTAAGGGTTTATTGCCGTTTATTAGGGGTTTTTTAGGGTTTGTTTTAGTTTGTTACGATTTATTTGGCATTGTTAGGATTTGTTACGATTTATTTGGGGTTGTTTGGGTTTGTTACAATTTGTTATGGTGTTATTAGGGTTTTTAGGGTTTATTAGCGGGTTGTAGGGTTTGTAGGCTATTATTTGGTGGGTCTTGTTGTGTTTTGTCGAGTTTGATAGGGTTTTTAGTGATTATTAGGATTTATTATGGTTCAATAGTGTTTTTATTGTATATTAGAGGTTTTAGCGCATTTTTAGCATATATTAGAGTCTAATAGGGTTTTTAGGGTTTATTATAGGTTATTATGATTTATTAGTGTTTAATAGGGTTTTAGGGTTTAATAGTGGGTTTCAGGTGTTATTTGGGTTTATTAGTGGTTCCTAGGGGTTATTAGTGGTTGTTAGGGTATGTTAGGTTTTGTTAGGGTTTGTTAGGATGTGTGTTTTTCTATTATCACACATGTTATTATTTTCATTATTATCATTATCATTGTTATCATTATAATTATTATAATTATCATTATTGTTATTACTATTATTATTATTATTATTGTCATCACATGCAATTGCAGATTCACATGCGTTATTATTTATTATATATTTTTTATTTCCATGCACGTGAATATGTTGTTGTTATTGTTGTTATTATTATTATTATTACTATTATTATTATTATTATTATTATTATTATCATCACATGCAAATGCACATGCACGTCCGTTATTATTTATTACCATGCACGCACACATGAAATGCACTAACATTATTCTATTATCACATAAATTTTTATTGTTATTGTTATTATTACTATTATTGTTATTATCGTTATTATCATCAAATGCAAATGAAAATGCACGTGCATTATTATTTTTTACCATACATGCGCACATTCATTACATGTGTGTTATTCTATTATCACATGCCCTATTATTATTAATATTACTATTACTGTTATTATTATCATCACATGCGCTATGAGTTATTATTCATTATCATGCACTACACATGCAATGCACGTGAATTATTCTATTATCACATGCGTTGTTGTTGTTATTATTATTATTATTATTATCATCTCATGCACATGCACATGAACATGCACGTGCATTGTTATTAACTTTTTATTACCATGCATGTTCACATGCAATGCACACATGTTATTTTTGTATCACATACGTTGTTATTATTATGGTTATTATTATTATTGTGGTTTTTGTTGTTGTTGTTGTTGTTATTGTTATTATCATCACATGAAAATGCACATGCAAATGCACATGCAAATACATAAACACGCACATTCATTGCACATGCGTTATTCTATTATCACATGCGTTGTTGTTGTTGTTATTATTATTATTATTATTGTTATTATTGTTATTATCATCGTCATCATGATCACATGAAAATGCAATGCACGCGCATTATTATTTATTACTACGCACGTGCACACGTAATGCACATGCAATGTTCTATTATCACATGCATTGGAACTACTACTATTATCAGTACTACTACTACTGCTATTATTATTATTAATCTCATCACATGCAAATGCAGATGCACGTGAGTTATTATTTATTACTTATGAAAATGTACGTGCATATGCAATGCACTTGTATTATTCTTTTATTATTATTATTATTATTCTTGTAGTTTTTTTATTATAATTATAATTATTATCATTATCATTATTATTATCAATATCACATGCAAATCCACATGCATGTGCGTTGTTATTTATTATTTATTACCATGCACGTGCATGCATTATTATTATTATTATTACAATTAGTATTATTAATATTATTATCAAATGTAAAGGCACATGCACATGCATGTGCGTTTTTATTTACTATTATTTATTTATTATTTACTACTACGCACGTGCACATGCAATGCACTTGTGTTATTCTATTATTATTATTATTATTATTATTATTATTATTTGTATCATCATATACAAATTCACATGCATGTGCGTTGTTATTTATTATTTATTACCATGTACGTGTATGCACCATTATCATTATAATTATATGTAAATGCACATACACGTGGGTTATTATATATTATTTATTACCATGCACATGAAAATGCAATTAACTTGTGTTATTCTATTATCAAATGTGTTATTATTATTTATTCTAATGCACATGCACACGCAGTGCACCTGTGTTATTCTATTATCACATGTTTTATTATTTATTTTTTATTATCATTCACATGAAAATGGACATTCATGTGGACTTTGTTATTATTTATTTTTTATTACCATGCACATGCACTTGCATATGCACATGCACTTGGATGTGCGTTATTATTTATTATTTATTATCATTCACATGCACATTCACATACACATGCAATTCACAAGCGTTATTATTTAGAATTTATTATTTATTATCATTCACATACAAATGCATATGCATATGCACATGCATGTGCGTTATGGTTTATTATTTAAACCATGCCCATGCATATGCACATGAACATGCGTTATTATTACTATTATAATTAGAGGTATTTTTAGGGTTTATTATCATTTTTTAGGATTTTTATGTGTTATTAATATTTATTATGGTTGGTTAGGGTTTTAGGGTTTTTGATGTTATATAAGTGTTTCTAGGGTTTGCTGGGGGTTATTTGGATTTTATTAGGGTTTATTATGGTGTATCAAGGTTTATTAGGGTTTATTTCGTATTTTTCGTGTTTTATTGGGATTGAGTTGGGTTTATTAGGGTAAAGTATGGTATATTTGGGTATGTTTAGGATTTATTAGGGATTATTATGATTCATTATGGTTTATTAAATTTTAAGAGGGTATATTAGGGTTTTTAATGTTTAGTAGTGTTTATTCGGGTTTGTTATCACTTTTATGCCTTGTTAGGTTTTATTAGCATTTATTAGGGGTTTTAGGGCTTTTTAATGTTATATTTGCATTTTTAGGGTTTAGTGGGGTTTATTAGGGTTTATTATGGTGTGTTGAGGTTTATTAGGGTTGAGTTGGTTTTTTTAGGGTTTTGTTAGTGTTAAGTCAGTATGTTTAAGGTTTTATTAGGGTTTATTAGGGTTGAGTATGGTTTATTAAGGTTTGTTAGGGATTTTTAGGGTTTACTAGTGTTTGTTAATGTTTTTATTAGGGTATATCAGTGTTTTTTAGTTTTTATTAATATATATGAGGGGTTGTTATGACATTTGAGGTTTTATTTGCATGTTTTTAGTGTTTGTGAGCATTTTTAATGGTTTATTATCTTTTCTTTGAATTTCTTATTGTTTATTAGGGTTTCTAGGGATTTTTAATTGTTTGTTTGCTTTTTTTGTTTACTGGGGCTAGTTGGGCTTTATTTGGTTTTGTTATGATGTGTCAAGGTTTATTAGGATTGAGAAGGTATTTTTAGTGTTTTATTAGGGTTCTATTAGGATTTGTTCGTTTTTATTAGGATTTATTAGGGATTTTTAGGGTTTATTAGGGTTTGTTAGGGGTTTATTAGTTTTTTTTTTGTTTTATCAGGTTATATTAGTTTATGTTACTTTTTTAGATAATATAGCGTGTTTCTATTGTTTGTGAGTGTTTTGTTTTTGTTTGTGAGTGTTTTAGGGTTTCTGTGTTTATATTAGAGTTTATTATGGTTTATTAGGGTTTATAGGGATTTTTAAGGTATATTAGCGTTTTTTGTCTTTATTATGTTATATTTGTGTTTTTAGGTCTTTTTAGGTAATATAGCGTGTTTTTATTGTTTGTGATCATTTTTTATTGTTTGTGAGCATTTTTAGGGTTTATTAGGTTATATTAGAGTTTATCAGGGTTTTTAGGGATTTTTTAAGGTATACTAGTGTTTTTTTTATTATTAGGGTTTTATGAGGGGTTATTATGGTGTGTTAAGGTTTGTTTGGGTTTAGTAGGGTTTATTTGGCTTTATTTATGGTTTATTAGGGCTTTTCAGGGTTTGTTTGGGGTTTATTAGGGTTTATTAGTGTTTATTAGTGTCTATTAGGGTTGGTTAGTGTTGTTTAGGTTTTCGTAACATATTTTTAGGGTTTATTAGTTTTTATTATCATTTATTTTCTTGTATTAGGTATTTGTGGGGTTTTATTAGGGTTGATCAGACTCTCTTAGGGTTTTTAGGGATTATTAGGTGTTTTTAGGGATTATCAGAGTTTATTTGGGGTTTATTTGGGTTCAAGTTTTTATATAATGGTATATTAGGGTTTAATATTTTTGAGGGTTCTAAATCCTCTTTAGGGTTTTTAGCGTTTTTAGTGTTTGTGTAGCGTTGTTAGAGTTTATGTAGCAATTTTAGTGTTTATGTAGCGTTTTTAGGATTTAATTAGTGGTTTTAGATTTTATGTATCTTTTTTAGGGATTATGTAACATTTTTAGGGTTTATGTAGAATTTTTAGGTGTGATGTAGCGTTTATGTTTCATTTTTTTGGGTTTATGTAACGTTTTTAGGGTCCATGTAGTGTTTTAGGGTTTATATTGTGTTTTTAGGTTTTATGTAGCATTTTTTAATGTTTATGTTGCGTTTTTTAGGGTTTATGTTTTGTTTTTTAGGGTTTTTGTTATAGTTTTAGGGTTTATGTAGTGTTTTTAGGGTTTATGTTGCGTTTTTTGGGTTTATATTGCATTTTTTGGTTTATGTTGGGTTATAAGGGTTTTTGTTGCATTTTTTAGGGTTTATGTAACGTTTTTAGTGTTTAGGTATCTATTTGAAGCCTTTTTTAGGGTATTAATAGTTTTCTATGGTTTGTAGTGTTTTTTAGGGTTTTTAAGGGTTTTTAACGGGTGGTTGTGGTTTTTATGGTATCTGATGGCTTTTTAAAGGTTTTTTTTGGGGGGGGGGGGGTTTATGGGTTTATTTTTTTTGGTATTGATAGGGGTTGTTAGGGTTTTTAGTGTGTTTTAGGGTTTGTTTGGGTATTGTAGCGGTTTTTAGTGTTTATATAATTTGTTTTAGCATTTTTTGGGTTATATAGGGTTTTTTAGTGTTCTTTAGAGTTTAATATGGTTATTTAAGGTTTATTAGGGTTCATTGTGGTTTATTAGTGTTCTTTAGGATTTGATATAGTTTATTGTCATTTTTTTATTGTATATTAGGGTTCTATTGGGATTTTGTAGCCACTAATAGCTTTTTCTAGGGTTTAACAACCTTTTTTAGTGTTATTTAGGATTAATTAGGTTTTATCTTATTTATTAGTGTTTAGTAACGTGTATTTAGGTTTATTACGATTTATTACAGTTTATTATGATTTTTAGGGTTTCTTTAGATTTATTAGTGGGTTTTTATGGTTTTTTTCAGTTTGTTATGATTTATTTGGCGTTGTTAGGATTTGTTAAGATTTATTTGGGGTAGTTAGGGTTTATTACAATTTATTTTGGGGTTATTAGGGTTTGTTAGGGTTTATTAGTGGGTTGTCGGGTTTTGTAGGCTATTATTTGGATGTTTTTGTAGAATTTTGTCAGGTTTGTTAGGGTTTTTAGTGATTATTAGGGTTTATTATGGTTTAATAGTGTTTTTTATTGTATATTAGGGGTTTTAGAGTTTTTTAGCGTTTATTAGGGTCTAATAGAGTTTGTTATGGTTTATTACAAGTTATTACAATTTATTAGTGTTTATTAGGGTTTTAGGGTTTAATAGTGGGTTTTAGGGGTTATTAGGGTAGATTAGTGGTCCTTAGGGGTTATTAGTGGTTGTTTGGGTTTGTTAGGTTTTGTTAGGGTTTTTAGAGTTTGGTACAGTTTGTTTGAGTTGTTTGGGGGTTTATGCGATTTTTAGGGTTTTATGGGTGTGTTTGGATTTTTTATCCATTTATAGTTATTTTAGCGTTTTTTGTGTTTTTTTGCATTTTATGGGGTTTGAAGCATTTTTTGGTTTTTTGTAGCAATGGTTAGGGTTTCTGTAGCATTGTTAGTGGCATTAGTGGTTCATTTGGGGGTTTTTAGGGTTTTTTATGGTGTATTAGGGTTTCTTTTGAGGGTTTTAGTGTTTCCTAGGGGGTTTTAGGGGTTTTAAGGGTTTTATAGGGATTTTAGGGGTTTTTTATACATTTTAGGTTTTTTAGGGTTTTTAGCATTTTTTGAGGCGTTTTTTGAGGTTTTTTAGGGTTTTTAGGTTTGTTTTAGGGTTTTTAGGGTTTTTTCATGTTTTTAGGGATTTTAGGGTTTTTTGGGTTTTTTGGGTTTTTAGGGTTTTGTCACGTTTTCCAGGTTTGTTAGGGGTTTTTTGAGAATATTAGCATTTTAAATGGTTTAATAGCTTTTTTGGGTATATTTTGGTTTTTAGGTTTTTTGTAGCTTTTATTGGGGTCTAATAGGGGTTTTAGGGTTTATTACGATATATTAGTGTTTATTAGGGTTTAGTAGTGGGCTTTAGGGTTTATTAGGATTTATTATGGTTTATTATTGGTTGGTAGGGTTTGTTAGGATTTATTAGTGCTTATTAGAGTGATTTAGGGTGTCTAAGGGTTTGTTATGGTTTCTAAGGGTGTGTTAGGGTTTCTAAGGGTGGGATAAGTTTTTTATGGGCGGGTTAGGGTTTCTAAGGGTGTTATATGGTTTCTAAGGGTTTCTAAGGTTGTGCTAGGGTTTTTATGGGTGTGTTGTGGTTTCTAAGTGTGTGCTAGGGTTTCTAAGGGTGTGTTCGGGTTTCTAAGGGTGTGTTAGGGTCTCTAAGGGTGTGATAGTGTTTCTTAGGTTTGATTAGGTTTTTTTTAGTGTTTTTAGGGTTTCTTGTGGTTTCATAGGGGTTTTTAGGGTTTCGTCAAGTTTTTTGGGGTTTATTGCAGTTTCTTAGTGCTTCTTGGGGTTTGATAGGGCTTTATAGAGTTTGATAGGGTTTGTTAGTGTTTTTTTTTGTTTTTAGGGGTTTGTTAGGGTTTTTTAGGGTTTGTTAGGGTTTGTTAGGGGTTGTTAGGGTTTGTTAGTGTTAGTTAGGGTTTTTAGGGTTTTTCATGGTTTTTAATGATTTTTAGTTTTTATGGGGTTATTCATGGATTTTTAGAGTTATTTAGTTGTTCACAATTTGCATAGATGTGTAGATCTAGTTGCAAGATTCAATTTGATATCTGGTAGAGGTGAAACGGACACCCAGAGCTGATGTTATAGTCATTTGGAGGACTAAAGGGCCTTTTGGGACTTTAAGAATGTGATAATGTGTTCTTATTGGTCATAGATGTGTATATATAGTTGAAAGCTTCAATTTGATATATGGTAGTGGAAAAACGGACATCCGGAGTAGAAGATACGAACTTTTGGAGGGTTTAAGTACCTTTTGGTCCTTCAAGGATGTGAGATGGTGCATCAGTGGTTATAAAAGTGTAGGTCTAGTCTCAAGCTTCGATTTGATATGTGGTAGAGGCAAAACGAACACCCATAGAAGAAGTTATTGCAAAACGGACACCAGAAGCCAATCTTTTGACCATCCAAAGCGATTTGGGGACTTTTGGGGGGTTGAAGAATGTCAAAAAGTGTTCTAGTGGTTACCAGAGTGTGTATCATTTCACAATATTCGATTTGATATGTGGTAGAGCCAAAATGAACACACATAGAATAATTTACTGTCGTTTTAAATTGAGCAACTCTCCTAGCGCTTAAAATCCTAAGAAACCCACAACTCACTAAAATAGGCATAACTTCTCCTTTGGGTGTCGGTTTGAGCATTATGACCAGTAAAATCGAAGCTCATGAGATGATTGAAGACTAAGTTTAGTATAAACTGTGATATGATCAAATAAATATAAGATATATTAGTTATACCACTCCAAAAAAAGTCCAACTTCAAACAACCATAACTTTCACTCCGGTTGTCCGTTTGAGCTCTACCACATATCAAATAGAAATCAGCGAAGAGATATACGTAGAAGGATGACTTGAAAAGAGTTAATGTCATGTTTGAGACCCTAAAATCCCAGAAACACATTAGAAGGCCTCTAAAACTCCATTTCTGTGTATGGATCCCTGTCAAAAGTTTCTTAAAATGGTCATAACTTTTGATTTGTGTGTCTGTTCGGCCTCCAGCACCAGTTTTTATCATTTTTAATTCCATGAGATTCAGTTTGACTATTCACAGAGTGGAAATGGACACCCAAAGAAGAAGTTATGCCATTTTCAATGACTCTAGGATTTGTTAGGTTTTTCAAGACCCCATTTCTAGCATTTTTGTCATGTCTGCTATTTTTCAAAACAAATACAACTTATTATTACTATTAAAATTATTATTATCATCATCTCATCCACATGCATATGCACATGCACATGCATTATTATTATATTTTTATTACCATGCACGTGCACATGCAATGCACACATGTTATTTTATTATCACATGTGTTGTTATTATTATTGTTATTATTATTATTGTGGTTGTTGTTATTGTTATTGTTATTTTTATTGTCATTTTCATCACATGAAAATGAACATGCGTTATTATTATTATTATTATTATTATTATGGTTTTTGTTGTTTTTGTTGTTATTGTTATTATCACTTGCGTTGTTATTTTATTATTATTATTATTATTATGGTTGTTGTTGTTGTTGTTGTTGTTGTTGTTGTTGTTATCATCACTAGAAAATGCACATGAAAATGCACATACACTCACATTCAATGCACGTGCATTATTCTATTATCACATGCGTTGTTATTATAAATATTATTATTATTATTATTATCATCATCATCATCACATGAAAATGTATTGCACGGGCATTATTATTTATTACCATTCACGTGCACACATAATGCACATGAAATATTCTATTATCAAATTCATTGGTACTACTAATATTATCTCTATCACTACTACTATTGTTACTACTTCAGTTATTATTAATATCATCACATGAAAATGTAGATGCATGTGTGTTATTATTTATTATTTATTACCATGCACCTGCATATGCAATGCACATATATTATTCTTTTATTATTATTATTATTATCTCAATTATTATTATTATTATTATCATTATCATTATTATTACCATTATCACATGAAAATGCGCATGCATGTGCGTTGTTATTTATTATTTATTACCATGCACGTGCATGCGTTATTATTATTATGTGCACATGAAATGCACTTGCGTTATTCTATTATTATTATTATTGTTGTTGTTGTTGTTGCTGTTGTTGTTATTGTTGTTGTTTGTATCATCAAATACAAATGCACATGCACGTGTGTTGTTATTTATTATTTATTACCATGCACGTGCAAGCGTCATTATCATTATCATTACATGTAAATGCACATGCACGTGCGTTATTTTTTATTATTTTTTATCATGCACATGAAAATGAAATGCACTTGCATTATTCTATTATCACATGTGTTGTTATTATCTATTCTCATGCATGTGAACATGCAATGCAGGTGCATTATTCTATTATCACATGTGTTATTATTTATTATTTATTATCATTCAAATGAAAATGCACATTCATGTGGACTTGGTTATTATTTATTTTTTATTACCATGCACATGCACATTCACATGCACATGAACATGGACATGCACATGCACTTGGATGTGCATTATTGTTTATTATTTATTATCATTCACATGCACATGTGCATACACATGGAATTCACATGCGTTATTATTTATAATTTGTTATTTATTATCATTCACATGCAAATGCACATGCATATGCAAATGCATGTGCGTTATTATTTATTATTTAAACCATCAACATGCATATTCACACGCACATGCGTTATTACTATTATTATTATTAGAGGCATTTTTAGGGTTTACTAGCATTTTTTAGAATTTTTAGGTGTTATTAACATTTATTATGGTTTCTTAGGGTTTTAGGGATTATTAAGGGTATATTAGCATTTTTAGGGTTTGGTGGGGGTTATTATGATTTTATTAGGGTTTATTATGGTGTGTTAAGATTTATTAAGGTTTATTAGGTATTTTTAGGGTTTTATTAGGATTGAGTTTGGTTTATTAAGTTATATTATGGTATATTATGGTATATTATGGAATATTTGGGTATGTTTAGGATTTATTAGGCTTTGTTATCGTTCATTATGGTTTATTAATTTTTAAGAGGGAATATTAGGTTTTTTAGGGTTTAGTAGTGTTTATTAGGGATTATTTGTGCTTTTAGGATTTGTTAGGTTTTATTAGCATTTATTTGGGGTTTTAGGGATTTTTAATGGTATATTTGCGTTTTCAGGGTTTAGTGGGGTTTATTATGGTTTATTATAGTGTGTTAACGTTTATTAGGTTTGAGTAGGTATTTTTAGGGTTTTATTAGGGTAGAGTAGGTATATTTAGGGTTTTATTAGGGTTTATTTGGGTTGAGTAGTGTTTATTAGGGTTTGTTAGGGATTTTTAGGGTTTACTAGGTTTTTTAGTTTTTTTAAAAGTGTATATGAGTGTTTTTTAGTTTTTGTTAATATATATGTGGTGTTGTTAGGACTTTTTAGGGTTTATTAGAATGTTTTTAGTGTTAGTGAGTATTTTTTATTGTTTATTAGGTTTTATTAGAATTTATTCTGGTTTATTAGGTTTTCTAGGGCTTTTTAATGGTTTGTTGGTGTTTTTTTGTTTATTGGGGTTTAGCTGGGTTTTATTAGGTTTTATTATGGGGTGTCAAGGTTTATTTGGACGGAGAAGGTATTTTTTGGGTTTTATTGTGGTTTTATTAGGGTTTATTGTTTTTTTATTAGGGTTTATTAGAGATTTTTAGGGTTTATTAGGGTTTGTTAGCAGTTTATTAGTTTTTTGTTTTATTAGGTTATATTAGTGTTTGTCAAGTCTTTTTTAGATAATATAGCGTTTGTTATTGTTTGTGAGCGTTTTGTTTTTGTTTATTATAATTTTTAGGGTTTCTTAGTTTATATTAGAGTTTATTATGGTTTATTATGGTTTTTGGTGATTTTTAAGGTATATTAGCATTTGTTATCTTTATTAGGTTATGTTAGTGTTCTTAGGACTTTTTAGGTAATATAGCATGTTTTTATTGTTTTTGATCATATTTTTATTGTTTGTGAGTGTTTTTTGGGTTTATTAGGTTATATTTGAGTTTATCAGGGTTTCTAAGGATTTTTTAAGGTGTACTATCATTTTTTTCATTTTTAGGGATTTATAGGGTTTTATTAAGGGTCATTATGGTGTGTTGAGGTTTGTTAGGGTTGAATAGGGTTTATTAGGATTTTTATGGTTTATTAGGGATTTTTAGGGTTTTTGGGGGGTTTATTATGCTATATTTGTGTTTATTAGTGTCTATTAGGGTTGGTTAGGGTTGTTTAAGTTTTCATAACATGTTTTTAGGGTTTATTAGATTTTATTATCATTTATAAGGGTTTATTAGGTATTTTGGGGGTTTTATTAGGGTTGAATAGAGTCTCTTAGGGTTTTTAGGGATTGTAATGCGTTTTTAGGGATTATTAGTGTTTATTAGGGGTTTATTAGGGTTTAATGTTTTATATTATGGTATATTAGGGTTTAATATTCTTGAGGGTTTTGAAGCATCTCTTAGGGTTTTTGTGTCATTTTTTAGTGATTGTGTAGCATTGTTTGAGTTTATATAGCATTTTTAGTGTTTATGTAGAGCTTTTAGGGTTTAGATAGCGGTTTTAGGTTTTATGTATCATTTTTTAGGGTTTATGTAATGTTTTTAGGGTCTATGAAGCATCTTTAGGATTTAGGTTTTATGTATTATTTTTTAGGGTTTATGCTACATTTTCTGGGTTTATGTAGCATTTTTAGGGGTGATGTAGCATTTATGTTACATTTTTTATGGTTTATGTAACATTTTTAGGGTTCATGTAGTGTTTTTAGGGTTTATGTTGTGGTTTTTGGTTTTATGGATCATTTTTTAATGTTTATGTTGCATTGTTTAGGGTTTGTGTTACGGTTCTAGGGTTTATTTAGTGATTTTTGGGTTAATGTAGCGTTTTTAGGGTTTATGTTGCGTTTTTTGGGTTTATGTTGTGTTTTTAGAGTATATGTTCCATTTTTAGCGTTTATGTAACATTTTTTGGGTTTATGTATCTATTTTTTTCCTTTTTTAGGGTTTTAATGGTTATTTATGGTTTGTAGTTGTTTTTAGGGGTTTTAAGGGTTTTTAATGAGTGTTTATAGTTTTTATGGTATTTGATGGGTTTTCAATGGTTTTTTGGGGGGTTTTAATGGTTTATTTGTTTCTTCAGGATTGATTGGGGTTGTTAGGGGTTTTTTACCTTTTAGGGTTTGTTTGGGTATTGTAGTGGTTTTTAGGGTTTATGTATTGTGTTTTACCATTTTTTGGGTTCTTTAGGGTTTTTATTGTTCTTTAAAGTTTATTATGGTTCTTTAGGTTTTATTAGTGTTCTTTATGGTTTCTGTAGCACCCCAAACATTTTATGGTATGTTTCTCTTAAATACACTGTATTTATCACTAATCCCCTATGGAACAAAACATGGTTACATATAGGAGGTAGCCATAATATAGAAACTAAACTTAAATTTACCAGCTCTGTGATTTGAATTTTAAAAATCTGAGACACACGGTTGTGTTCAAGATGATATTTAGCGTCTGATAGAATTAACTAAATTTTCAGTTAATAGTAACCTACCCTTATGAATAGTAACCTACACTTAGGAAAAGTAACTTACCCTTATGAATATTAATATGACTCTTATGAATGGTATCAATGACCTTGAATGTATAAATGAATTTAGGCACCTTAAAAATGAAGATGAATAATTTAAGTGTTTATATTTTTTGATTAAATAACTATTCTAACTAAATATTTAATTAATCATATTTAAAAAAATTATTTTTGAAAAATGGACTTTATTTTTGGATTCTACACATCGAAAAATGGTCAGGTTGAATGTTTGGGACTTTTCTAAAATACATGAATTTTTTATGAATAATGACCTCCCATAAATTACAAAATTAAGATAAATACACTAATTATAGAGTCATGTGTGATGTTTTGATGATGTAAGCCCAATTTGTTCGGTATCACATGATAAAATTACTATTCTGGGTCATGGAATACTCACTATTCCTTTTCTTGAGGAGAAATAATAAATTAATGAGTTTTATATTAATAAATCCCCTCTCTCATCCACTATAAAACCCCCTCACCCCCTTCCATTCACTCCTCTCAAGCCTTGTGCCTTCCCCAAATTTTTTCCAAATACCTTCACAACCTCCTCCCCCACGTCCAACAAGATTTGGTCTCATAAAAATACCAAAAACTCACCCCTTAAGAGGTTCTCAAAGGATGAAGTCTCAGGGGGTAAAGTCCTCCTTCAAATCCCTTCCTTTCTTTTAAGTTCTTTTATTTTTGTTTCTTTTCTCACCCCCCTTCACCAAAATAGTTTGATAAATCCAGTAACATACATGTACTGGAATGTTTTCATGCTAATGGTATATATTCCAATATCTTCTATCCTTTGCCCACATTTATTTGAATGAAATGAATGCACCGTTCAAGATGTGCTAATTTAGCACATTCAAGGACAATAGTTTATCGATTTCTATTATAATCATTAATTTTGGTCAGGAAACCATTTTTGTTATGGCTGAACCATATTATTAGGTAATATATCATATTATTAGTTCTATAATACTTTTTTGAATATGGTATTAAGTTATAAAGAAAAAAATGTTCATCGTAATCAAACCCACTGATTAACCAAAACAACTATCACTAAGGTTATATATATATATATATATATATAAATTGGAAGTCAATTTAAGTAACAAAAATTATATTTAAAACCATGTAATCTCATGGATGTTCACTAATAGTGTATAACATCATTTCTGGACAACCACATCCATCTAATATATTTATCCGAACTTGAATATAAGTGAACCTATCATTTAAAACCAAGTAACACAAAAAAGCACAAACAATGAAATTGAAACTTATAACCAATAAAAAAGGACTAGAATGAAATATAAAGGATTATAATAAATAATTTACATGTAAAAGATTTTATGGACTTATGAATTAATAATCCTCATTTGTTTATTCAGGTCTTTAATAACAAGTCAAAAACACCTTCAAGCTTAAGGTAAGGGATTCTCTCTTTCACTTTTATTCAATAATCCACCCTATCTTGTGTACTTTTGATTTTAATTTCTAATGATGGGGTATGTTTTCTCACCTCCCCCATACTTCCCTTATGACATATAAATAATGGGATACCCCTTTATCCCTCATTAAGACCTTGCAATAACACTCGCTATCATGCCAAAATATTTGTAATAGGTTTTCTCAT
The DNA here is from genome assembly GCA_963277665.1 of Viscum album. Lineage (NCBI taxonomy): Eukaryota > Viridiplantae > Streptophyta > Magnoliopsida > Santalales > Viscaceae > Viscum > Viscum album. Next base: position 760,416,822 of record OY728167.1, read on the forward strand.
CTCACGTTCAATTCTGTGGGATTTTCATTGTTCGCCTCTTATTTATTATATATGGTATAGGTTTACTTCCATTTGACATATGTTATCATGGTTAACATTATATAAATTTTATTTTGTGACACTTTTGGTGGTTATTAACTTTTTTCATATGACTCAATTGAATACAACATGGTAACAAGCTTTGTCTCAATTTTCACTTCATTGTGACTTGCTTAGTAATTGTGCACCTACTCATTCTTATGTGGTGTACCTACTACCCATTTGAGATAACTTTTAAATTGAAATTATATTCCATTTAAATATCCATATTCTCATACCATGGATATTATTATTTTCTAAGTCGTATACCATTTTGCATAAGGTATTTAGTTTGAATGTTGTTTTGACAGTGAAAATATTAATAAATATATATCCTATCTTCTATACGGTTAATTTAAATACATATTACTCTTGTATTGAATCTATGTAGAGAATTATTGGATGTATAGGTGGGTGGTTCCCCCTACAGCCCCTCGATGCATTGGTAGGTCTCATGAGACAAAACAATTTGGTGACAGACCCTTTGAGTTTGTTTCCAAAAATCGGACAGGTTTCTACCTGTGGAACTAAACCATTTTTACGCTATTATGGTCCATGTGCCAGATACATGACATACAATTAAAAAGCATTCTATTTATTCATTGTCAGTTGTAATTTTATCCATGAGTTTTTCACCATGATAAAATCTATGGATGCAGTTTCATTCTCAGTTTATTAATGGAATTAGTTATTCATTTATTCAGTATGCCATATTGATTATGTCAGATTGATTGTGATTCACTTATTATTGTACTATTTCTTCCACTATTTTTAACACTTGCTAATTTTTTGAGCTCACCCCTTTCATTATTTACCTTCAAGAGGTTATGAAGAGGAGGTCAATTATTGAGTGCTTGTGGATGCAGTTTTTGTTTTTCATTATGTATTGTATCTTGTAACCTTATCCAATGTAATTTGTTTTAAATCTATGTATCTAGTTTCATAAAGACTACTAAAATGAACGTTCCTTCTAGATTTTAATTCCTTCAAACCATGCCAATATCACAAGTAATACACCAGATCCAGCTTAGAGGGGTCGGGGTGTTACAGTTTATTAGTGCTCTTAAGATTGGTCACGGTTTATTAGCGTTTTTATTTTATATTAGGGTTTTATTGGGCTTTTGTAGGCATTAATAGCTTTTTCTAGGGTTTAACAACCTTTTTAGGGTTATTTAGGATTTATTAGGGTATCTTAGTGTTTATTTTATTTATTAGGGTTTATTAACGTGTATTTGGGTTTATTACAATTTATTTGGTTGTATTATGATTTGTTAGGGTTTATTGCAGTTTATTACGTGTTTGGTATGGTTTTTTCTAGTTTGTTACGATTTATTTGTCATTTTTAGGAATTTTTACTATTTATTTAGGGTTGTTAGGGTTTTTTATGATTTATTATGGGGTTATTAGGGTATGTTAAGGTTTATTAGCGGGTTTTCGGGTTTTGTAGGCTATTATTTGGTGGGTTTTGTTGTGTTTTGTTGGGATTGTTAGGGTTTTTAGTGATTATTAGGATTTATTATGGTTGAATAGTGTTTTTTATTGTATATAAGGGGTTTTATGGATTTTTTAGCATTTATTAAAGTCTAATAGGGTTTTTAGGGTTTTTACAGGTTATTATGATTTATTAGTGTTTATTAGGGTTTTTAGGGTTTAGTAGTGGGTTTCAGGTGTTATTTGGGTTTATTAGTGGTTCTTAGGGGTTATTAGTGGTTGTTAGGGTTTGTTAGGTTTTTTTAGCATTTGGTAGGACGTGTGTTATTCTATTATCACTCATGTTATTATTATCTTTATTATCATTATCATTATTATCATTATCATTATTATAATTATCATTATTTTTATTACTATTATTATTATTATTATCATCAAATTAAAATGTAGATACACATGCGTTATTATTTATTATTTATTATATATTATTTATTTCCATACACATGCATATGTTGTTTTTGTTGTTGTTATTATTATTATTATTACTAATAATAATATTATTATTATTATCATCACATGAAAATGCACATGCCCGTCCGTTATTATTTATTACCATGCATGCACACACACAATGAACCTACATTATTCTATTATCACATGCATTTTTATTGATATTGTTATCATTAAAATTATTGTTATTATTTTTTATCATCAAATGTAAATGCAAATGCATGTGCGTTATTTTTTATTACCATACACGGGCACATTCAATACATGTGCGTTATTCTATTTTCACATGCGCTATTATTATTAATATTACTATTATTGTTATTATAATCATCATGTGCGCTTGGAGTTATTATTTATTATCATGCACTGCACATACAATGCACATGCGTTATTCTATTATCACATGTGTTGTTGTTGTTGTTGTTGTTGTTGTTGTTGTTGTTGTTGTTATTATTATTATCATATCATGCACATGCACGTGCATTATTATTTATTTTTTATTACCATGCATGTGCACATGCATTTCACACAAGTTATTTTATTACCACATATGTTGTGGTTATTATTGTTATTATCATCACATGCAAATGTACAAGCAAATGCACATGAAAATGCACATGCAAATGCATAAACATGACCATTCAATGCAGGTGTGTTATTCTATTATCACATGATTTGTTATTATTAATATTAATATTATTAATATTATTATCATCGTCATCATCATCACATGCAAATGCAATGCACGCGCGTTATTATTTATTACCATGTATGTTTACATGTAATGAACATGCAATATTCTATTATAACATGCATTGGTACTATTACTATTATCACTACTACTACTACTACTACTGTTATTATTATTATAATCACATGCAAATGCAGATGCATGTGCGTTATTATTTATTACCATGCACGTGAATATTCAGTGCACTTTTATTAGTCTTTTATTATTATTATTATTATTATTATTATTATTATTATTATTATTATTATTATTACTATTATTTTCACAGTTTTTATTCTCTTTATTATTTTTATTATTATTATCTTTATCATTATTATTATCATTATCACATGAAAATCAACATGCATGTGTATTGTTATTTATTATTTATTACCTTGCATGTGCATGCGTTATTATTATTATTATTACAATTAGTATGATAATATTATTATCAAATGTAAAGGCACATGCACATGCATGTGCGTTCTTATTTACTATTATTTATTTATTATTTACTACTATGCACGTGCACATGCAACGAACATTCATTATTCTATTATTATTATTATTACAATTTTTATTATTATTACAATTATTATTATTATTATTATTTACATTATCCGTATAGAATAAAGGATACAGATTCATCAACATTTCCACATTCAAAAAAACATTCAAAATAAATACCGTATGTAAAATGGTATACGACTTAGATAATGATAATATCCATGATATGAGAATGTGGATATTTATATGGAATATACTTTCAATTGAAAAGTGATATCAAATGGGTAGTATGTACACCACATAAGAAAGAGTAGGAGCACAATTACTAAGCAAGACACAAGGAAGTGTAAATTGAGACAAAGCTCGTTACAGTGTTGTATTAAAATGAGTCGTATGACAGAAAGTTAATAACCACCAAAATAGTCATAGAATACAATTAATATAATGAGAACCATGATAACATATTCCAAATGGAAGTAAACCTATACCACATATAAGAAAAAAGAGGTGGACAATGGAGATCCCAATGAATTGAAGGTGAGATGAGAAAACCTCTTACAAATATTTTGGCATGGTAACCAGTGTTATTGCGAGGGCTTAATGAGAGATAAAAGGTTATCTCATGATTTATATATCATAAGGTCAATATGGGGGAGATGAGAAAACATACCCCATCCTTTGAAATTAAAAACAAAAGCACATGAGATAGGGTGGATTCTTGAATAAAAGTGAGAGAGAGGATCCATTTCCTTATGCTTGAAGGTGTTCTTGACTTGTTATTAAAGAACTGAATAAACAAATTAGGATTATTAATTCATAAGTCCATAACCTCTTTTATATGTAAATGATTTTCTATAATCCTTTTTTAGTTCATTCTAGGCCTTTTTGATTGGTTATAAGGTTCAATTTCATTGTTCGGACTCATTTGTTTACTTGTTTTTAAATGATAGGTTCACTTATATTCTTGTTCGGATAAATATATAAGATGGATTTGGTTGTCTACAAATGAAGCTATACACTATTAGTTAACATCCAGAACACGCCCTTTTTGATTGGTTATAAGGTGCAAATGCATAAACATGCCCATTTGTACAAAAGTAGTACAGAACTAAAAATAGGATATATTACCTAATAATATGGTTCAACCATAACACAAATGGTTTCCTGACCAGAATTAAAGATTATAAAAGAAATCGATAAACTTTTGTCCTTGAATGTGCTAAATTAGCACATCTGAAACGGTGCTTTAATTTCTTCCAAATAAAAGTGGGGAAAGTAGAGAAGATAATGTAATATACACCATTAGCATGAAAACATTCCAGAAAATTTATGTTACTCGATTTATCATACTATTTTGGTGAAAGGAGGTGTGAAAAGAAACAAATAATAAAAGAACTTAAAAGAAAAGTAGGGATTTGAAAGGGTAGTTTACCTCTTGAGACTTTGTCCTTTGAGAACCTCTTAAGGGGAGAGGTTTTGGTCTTTTTATGAGGAAAAATATTGATGGACGTGGGGAGAGGGTTGGAAAGGTATTTGGATAGAATTTGGAGAAGGAAAAAGGCTTGAAAGGAGTGAATGGAAGGGGGTGAGAGGGGGTTTTTATACTGGAGGGGAGAGGGGATTTCTTAATATAAAACTCATTAATTTATTATTTCCTCTCAAGACAACCAAAAGTGAGTATTCCATTATCAAGAACAGTAATATATGCATGTTAATTCGAACCAATTTTGCTTACATCAGTAAATCATCATCAATGACTCAATTAATCCATTATTTAGTGTTAATTGTGAATTATCGGATTTTACTATTCACAAAAAATTCATGTATTTCAAAAAAATCCCAAAAATTCACCCTAACCATTTTTCGACGTGTAGAATCCAAATATTAAGTCCATTTTTCAAAAATAATTTTCTAAATATGATTAATTAAATATTTAATTAAATCATTATTTAATTGAAATATATAAACACTTAGAAAATTCATCTTCATCTTTAGGGTGTCTAAATTCATTTATACACTCAAGGGTATGGATACCATTCATAAGAGTCATAATAATATTCATAAGGGTAAGTTACTCTTCCTAAGGGTAGGTTACTATTCATAAGGGTAGGTAACTATTCATCAAAAATTAAGTTAATTCTATCATACTCTAAATATCATCTTGAGCACAACCGTGTATATCAAATTTTTTAAATTCAAAACATAGAGGTGGTAAATTTTAGTTTAGTGGATAATTTATGGATATCTCCTATAAATAACCATGTTTTGTTCCATAGAGGCTTAGTGATTCATGAAATATAGGCTACCTAATGAATAGAGTGTATTTAAGAGAAACATACCATAAAATGTTTGGGGTGATATATTATTCCCTCCTTCAGAAATTTCAACCTCGAAATTTTTATGTATAAATCCCACCAAAAAGATATGGGTGATTCTTTTTCATAACATCCTCAGGTTCCCAAGTTGCTTCCTTCATATTCTGGTTTCTCAAAAGAACCTTCACTAGGCGAGTTGTCCGATTTCTCAATTCTTGTTCCCTTGTGTCAAGAATCCCAATAGGCTTTTCACAATATGAAAAATCAGGTTCCAGTTCAATTTCTTCATATGTGAGAACATGCGTTGGGTCTGGCATGTACTTCTTTAACAATGAATCATATAACACATCATGAACTCTAGAGAGATTTGGCGTCATCGCTAGACGTTAAGCTACAGCTCCAATTCATTCCAGAATTTCAAATGGCCCGATGTACCTGGGGCTCAGTTTCCCGTTCTTACCGAACCATAGGACACCCTTCCATGGAGATTCTTTCAGGAAGACATGATCTCCCACTAGGAATTCCAAATATTTTCTCCGATTGTCAGTATAACTCTTCTTCTTACTTTTTCCTACCTTAATATGGGCTTGAATTTTCATTAACTTGGTCGTGGTCTCTTAAATAAGTTCCGGGCCTATAAGATTCCTCTCACCAACTTCATCCCAACAAGTTGGAGTTCAACATATCTTTCCATACAATGATTCATATGGAGCCATTTGAATAATAGAATGGGAACTATTGTTGTAAGAAAATTCCACGAAAGGAAAGTATTGATCCGACATACCTTGGAAGTCAAGAGAGCATGACCTCAGCATGTATTCTAGAGTTCGTATTGTCCTTTCAGACTACCCGTCGATTTGGCGGTGATATGCGGTAATCATACGAAGCGCAGTATTCAAAGCCTTCTGGAGGCTTTTCCCGAATTTTGATGTAAACCGAGGATCTCGATCGGATAAAATTGATAGAGGTGCACCGTAAAGTCTTATTTATTACCATCCACGTGCATGCATCATTTTCATTATCATTACATGTTAATGCACATACATGTGTGTTATTATATATTATTTATTACCATGCACAAGAAAATGCAATGCACTTGCATTATTCTATTATCACAGGTGTTATTATTATTTACTGTCATGCACGTGCACATGCAATGAACTTGTGTTATTCTATTATCAAATGTGTTATTATTTATTATTTATTATCATTCACATGCATTATTATTTATAATTTATTATTTATTATCATTCACATGCAAATGTGCATTCATATGCACATGCACATGCACATGCACGTGCTTTATGATTTATTATTTAAACCATGCACATGAATATGAACATGCACATGCCATATTAATACTATTATTATTAGAAGAATTTATAGGGTTTACTCTCATTTTTTAGGATTTTTAGTTATTAAAATTTATTGTGGTTTGTTAGGGTTTTAGGGTATTTAATGGTATATTAGCGATTTTTAGGGTTTGGTGGGGGTTATTATGATTTATTAGGGTTTATTATGGTGTGTCAGGGTTTATTAGGTATTTTTAGGGTTTTATTAGGATTGAGTTGGGTTTATTTGGGTATATTATGGTATATTATGGTGTATTATGGTATATTTGGGTATGTTTTGGATTTATTAGGGTTTATTATGGTTCATTGTGGTTTATTAATTTTTAAGAGGGTATATTAGGATTTTTTTTGTGTTTAGTAGGGTTTTATTTGGTTTTATTAGTGCTTTTAAGATTTTTTATTTTTTATTAGCATTTATTATGGCTTTTAGGGCTTTTTAATGGTATATTTGTATTTTTTAGGGTTTAGTGGGGTTTATTATGGTTTATTATGTTGTGTTAAGGTTTATTAGGGTTGAGTAGGTATTTTTAGGGTTTTATTATGGTTGTGTAGGTATCTTTATGGTTTATTAGGGTTTATTAGGGTTTATTAGGGTTGAGTACAGTTTATTAGGGTTTGTTAGGGATTTTTAGGGTTTACTAGGGTTTGTTAGTGTTTTTATTAGTGTATATGAGTATTTTTCTAGTTTTTATTAATATATATGAGGGGTTGTTAGGACTTTTTAGGTTTTATTAGCGTGATTTTAGTGTTTGTGAGCATATTAAATGGTTTATTAACTTTTATTTTAATTTATTATGGTTTATTAGGGTTTCAAGGGTTTTTAATGGGTTGTTTGTGTTTTTTTGTTTATTAGGGTTTATTTGGGTTTTATTAGGTTTTTTATGGTGTGTCAGGGTTTATTAGGGTTCAGAAGGAATTTTTAGGGTTTTACTAGGGTATTCTTAGGGTTTATTCATTTTTATTAGGGTTTATTACTGATTTTTAGGGTTTATTAGGGTTTGTTAGGGGTTTATTAGTTTTTTTGTTTTATTAGGCTATATCCGTGTTTGTTAGCTGTTTTTAGATAATATATCATGTTTTTATTGTTTGTGAGCATTTTGTTTTTTTTGTGAGCGTTTTTAGGGGTTTTTTTGTTATATTACAGTTTATTATGGTTTATTAGGGGTTCTAGGGATTTTTAAGGAATATTAGCATTTTTTATCTTTATTAGGTTATATTAGTGTTTTTAGGTCTTTTTAGGTATTATAGCGCATTTTTATTATTTTGGATTGTTTTTTTATTGTTTCTGAGTGTTTTTAGGGTTTATTAGGTTATATTAGACTTTATCAGGATTTCTAGGGATTTTTTAAGGTTTACTAGCAATTTTTTCATTATTAGGGTTTTGTAGGGTTTTATTAGGGGTTATTATGTTGTGTTAAGGTTTTTTACGGTTGAGTAGGGTTTATTTGGCTTTATTTATGGTTTATTATGGATTTTAAGGGGTTTTTTGGGGTTTATTAGGGTTTATTAGAGTTTATTAGTGTCTATTAGGGTTGGTTTGGGTTTTTTAGGTTTTCTTAACATGTGTTTAGGGTTTACTAGGTTTTATTATAATTTATTAGGGTTTATTAGGTATTTTTGGGGTTTTATTAGGGTCGAGTAGAGTTTATTAGGAATTTATGGATTATAAGGTGTTTTTAGGGATTATTAGAGTTTATTTGGGGTTTATTAGGGACTAATATTTTATATTATGGTATATTAGGGTTTAATATTTTTGAGCGGTGTCAAGAGTCTTGAGGGTTTTTGTATCATTTTTTAGGGTTTGTGTAGTGTTGTTAGAGTTTATGTAGCCTTTTTAGTGTTTATGTATCGTTTTTAGGGTTTAGTTAGTGGTTTTAGATTTTATGTATCATTTTTAGGGTTTATTTAAAGTTTTTAGGGTTTATGTATCCTGTTTAGGGTTTAGGTTTTATGTAGCATTTTTAGGGTTTATGTTACGTTTTTCGGTTTATGTAGCATTTTTAGGGGTCATGTAGCATTTATGTTGCATTTTTAGGGTTTATGTAACATTTTTAAGGTTCATAGAGTGTTTTTAGTGTTTATATTGTGTTTTCAGATTTTATGTAGCGTTTTTTATTGTTCATGTAGCGTTTTTAGTGTTTATGTTGTTTTTTTAGGGTTATATTACAGTTCTAGGGTTTATGTATTGCTTTTGGTGTTTATGTAGCGTTTTTTGGGTTTATGTTACGTTTTTTGGTTTATTTTTCATTTTTAGGGTTTTTTTGCATTTTTTAAGATTTATGTAATGTTTTGAGGGATTATGTATCTATTTGAATCCTATTTTGAGTTTTAATGGTTATTTATGGTTTTTAGTGTTTTTAGGGGTTTTAAGAGTTGTTAACGGGTGTTTATGGTTTTTATGGTATCTGATGGCTTTTTATTGGTTTTTGGGGTTTTTATGGGTTTTCTTGTTTTTTTTGGATTTATAGGGGTTGTTAGAGTTTTTAGTGTGTTTTAGAGTTTGTTTGGGTATTGTAGCGGTTTTTAGGGTTTATTTAATGTGTTTTAGCATTTTTTGGGTTCATTAGGGATTTTTAGTGTTCTTTAGAGTTTAATATTGTTCTTTAGGGTTTATTAGTGTTCTATAGGGCAAGGAAGGCTCAGGGCTAGGCTATTCCTAGCACCCCCAAAATTTATTAGCAAAAAGACACGAAGACACTACAGACAAGGGAGGGGCGGGGTCAATCAACCCACAATTAAAAGCCCTTATCAAACACACACCCAAAGACCACAAAAAAAAGAAAATTCAAAAGAAGAAAATACACAACGCCAAACGCACAATAGCTTCAGCACCATCTCAGCCAATTCCAGCAGTCGGCAGCTCCATCACCCCTTTATCACTTCTCGTTGAAGATGTCGTCGCTCTCTCCTGGTCTCTCCCGCTCGACGCGACGATCTTCAAGGTTCCCTCTCAGAACCCTTCTCTTCGGCTCTGTGGATCACTTCCAGACCAAGATTTGTGATGCGGATAGAGTTCAGAGGCTTTCTTCCCTGGTGCAATGGTGGAAGATGAGGCAGATACTTGTTGGAAGAGGGATCTGGTGGGTTGTGGCTGGGAAAGGCGATGACGATTTGGTCTGGTTTGGAGCAGATCTGGTAGATCTGGACCTTCCTATTCCTTGGATGCTATCTTTGTTTCTCTATGGTGGCGGTAATGATGGTTTCCCGATGGTTTGGGTAAAGTCTGCGAGGTCGACGTCGAAGTCAACCTTGGCTCCAGATCTGAAATTACGATGTATTTTCTTTGTCTTGCTGCTTCGCTACTTGGTTTCGTCCCTGATGGCGCTCCGATTCTGGTACGTTGTCTCCTCCGAGGTTTGGATTCTTCTTTTTTTGGGAGTACCAGTGGCTTGTGTTTTCCAATGGAAAGAGCTTGGTGGGCTTTTTCTTGTTCTGCTACTATGGCTTGTTCTGCTTGTGGAATGGCTTGATGGTTGGGCATGCCCATTGGTTAGGGGTCTGCTCGAGTCTCTGGTTATGATGGTTCTGGTTTTATCGATGATTTTTTTGCTGCTGGGGAATTCGATGTGTACTAGTGCGAGATTTAGGGTGCTTGGCATTGCTGTTTTGTGTGGTGCGGAAGGAGAGTTTGTTTTCCGTAACTGGTGATATCGGTTACTGATTGCTACACGGCTAGGGAGCGATAAAGCTATTGGTTTTAGGTTTGGTGTTGGAGTTTCCAAGTTGATGGAAATGGTTCTTATTGGCGGGGAGGTGCTAGAAGATATGGATGATTTTGGGTTCGCACTGATGTTGGTTGATCTTCTTAAATAGAAGACGTTTTTTGCTGGAAAAACTACTATGGATTGGTTGTTTTTTGGATGCAATGCAATGAAGATTGTGGGTCGGAATTTGGTGTTGTTGGTTCTATGGTGCATGTGATGTGCCTTATTGGTAGGGAGGTGTTGGATTCTAGGTTTTGTGAATAAGGAGGATGGTTGTTGTCTGGATGTGAATTCTGGTCACTGGTGGTTGTGTGTTTTTGGTGATGGTGGTTATGTGTTGTTGGTGGTAACTTGTTTTGGTGTGAAGGTGCTAGTTTTTGGTTCTTGTGAGATTGGATGCTGGTTGTTGTTTGGTGGCGATCTGCTGAATGCTGGTGAAGGTGAGGCTTGTAATTTTGATGCTGGTGGTTCGGTGGTGTTGGATGCTGGTGGTTCTATGCTGTTGGATGCTCGTTGTTCTGGATGCTGGATACTACTGGGATGGGAGATACTGAAGGTGATGTGTTTGCATTACTGCTGGTTGCTGATTGGCTGGGAGATGCTGCTGGATGCTGGTTGATGATGGTGATGATGATGGTCGCTCCTTGATGTTGTCTTTTTTCTGTTTGGGTTGGTTTTTCTTCTTTCATTTTTTGATTTTTCTTTTTAGGTGTTGGTTGTAAGGGGTTTTTTTGGGTGTGGGTTGTTTGACCCCTCCCCTCCCTTTTCTGTTGGGTCTCTTTTTTTCTTTCAAATAAATTTGGGGGGGGGGGGGATAGCCCAACCCTCGCATCGTCCTTGCCCTTTATCACTTCTCGTCCAAGCAGAAACCAGCATCCAAAGCTCACATTCATGCAGAAAACAACATACAATCTCACATGTTCCAGCATACAACACCTTCAGCACCTCCCATACAAGTAGCAACCATTTACCAGCTTCACTGTCTTCAACCTCAATGACCTCCTCGGCAATCATATTCACTTCACCGCCTCGTAGTGAGGCAACGATCAGCACCAAACAGCATCATCTTTCTTCACACCCACCGCTAGGAACACATCCACAACACACAATAGCAAGACAGCATCCATCACCATTAATCAGTAACAAAATCCAACATCCATGTTGATACACAACTAATCTAGCTACATCTCCAAAATCACCAGCTCTCACTTCAGCCCACACCACCACGCTGGGTAGGTCCATATTCATCACAATAGAACCACCAGTAGTAGATACAAGATCGAAATTTTCCTCACATTTCAGCCAAGTCCCAACTAACATTCCAGCATAACGCACCCACCAGCTCAGCCAGGGGTATAGAACAACTAGCATCAACGAAGGGTCAAACTAGAAGTAACACGAACCTAAAGCATCTGCGGCCTCTAGCACCTCCTCACCAAGGAGAGTCACTGGCTGCAACTTAAAGCCACCAGCACCAAACTCATAAACGACAACTTCATCACGTCTCATCCCTGTAGCAAGTAGTAACCAATGCCACCAATTCTGGAAATCTCCTTCCGCACCCCGCAAACCAGCAAAGACAACCTGCCAATCACCCATAGAAGTACACACTGATTCCACCAGAAGCATCAAAAACATAAAAAATTACAGAGCCATCTTAAACAGAGACTTAGACAGCCCTCTAACCGAATGGTATTCCCAGCCATGAAGCCGCTCCACAGGCAGAACAAATAGTAGCAGCATCCCGAACGAACACCCACAAAGCTGTAGCAACTGGAAAGCAGAATCCACCGGTGGACAAAAAAAATACGGGGTTCACAAAGTAGGAGAAACAACATACCAGAACCTCTAAGATCTGATCCTCAGCAGCTGTGGAAAGCAAGAATCGGCCTGAACCACAGGCACCAGCTCGACCCACCCATGCGAAGTCTCCTCCACAGATCCAAGAAACCACCGAGGAGTGACGTCTGAAAAAGAAGATCTGAGTCGAAGCGCCGAAACCGAGCCAGAACAAAGCCACCGCCTTGAAAACTAGATCTGAGCCATCATCATCCAAGAACCATCATGCGAAGTCATCAGCCACCTCAGATGAGACCCAGATCCGAGGTCAACAAATGGGGTTGCCAAAGCACGCAAACCCTTCCTCTTTGAAAATTTGATATCGTAACCCACCAAACGCCAAACGCCCATCATCAGCCACCAAGGACCTTCACCATCGAGGGTCGGACGACCTTGCCAAAGTGCCACTGAAGGAAGCTGAGAAGAAAACGCAGGAAGAAGGGGATGGCGGCGATGTGGAACCCTAGCATATGGAGAGTGAAAACCAGGATAATCGGGAGCCATCCCCTTAGGATTTTTTTCTTAGTGTTCTTTAGGGTTTATTATTGTTCTTTATGATTTCTTACAGTTTATTAGCATTTTTTATTGTATATTAGGGTTTTATTTGTCTTTTGTATGTATTAATAGCTTTTTCTAGGGTTTATCAACCTTTTTAGTGTAATTTAAGATTTGTTAGGGTTTATTTTATTTATTAGGGTTTAGTAACGTGTATTTGGGTTTATTATAATTTATTAGGGTTTATTATGATTTGTTAGGGTTTATTGCGGTTTATTAGGGGTTTGTTTCAGTTTGTTACGATTTATTTGGCATTGTTAGGATTTGTTACGATTTATTTGGGGTTTTTAGGGTTTGTTACGATTTATTTTGGGGTTATTAGGGTTGTTAGGGTTTATTAGTGGGTTGTAGGGTTTTATAGGCAATTATTTGGAGGTTTTTGTACAGTTTTGTTGGGTTTGTTAGGGTTTTTAGTGATTATTAGGGTTTATTATGGTTTAATAGTGTTTTTATTTCATATTAGGGGTTTTAGGGATTTTTTAGAGTTTATTAGGGTCTAATAGTGTTTGTTAGGGTATATTATAGGTTATTACGATTTATTAGTGTTTATTAGGGTTTTTAGGGTTTAATAGTTGGTTTTAGGGGTTATTAGGTTTTATTAGTGGTTCTTAGGGTTTATTAGTGGTTGTTATGGTTTGTTAGGTCTTGTTAGGGTTTTTAGGGTTTGTTATGGTCTGTTTTAGTTGTTTGGGGTTTTATGCGTTTTTTGGGTTTTATGGGAGTGTTTTGATTTTTTATGCTTTGTTATGGTTATTTTAGCGTTTTTTGGGGTTTTGTTGTGTTTTGTGGGTTTTTAAGCATTTCTCGATTTTTTGTAGCAATTTTTTTGGGTTTATGTACCGTTGTTAGTGACATTAGTGGTTCTTTAGGGGTTTATTAGTGGTTTAATAGTGTTTAATTTTTTATATTATGTTATATTAGAGTTTAATATTTTTGAGGGTTTTGAACCGTCTTTAGGGGTTTTGTAGCATATTTTAGGGTTTGTGTAGCGTTTTTGAGTTTATGTAGAATTTTTAGTGTTTATATAGCATTTTTAGGGTATAGTTAGCGGTTTTAGGTTTTATGTATCATTTTTAGTGTTTATGTAACGTTTTTAGGGTTTATGTAGCGTGTTTAGGGTTTAGGTTTTATGTATCATTTTTTAGGGTTTAAGTTGCGTTTTCTGGGTTTATGTAGCATTTTTAGGGGTGATGTAGCATTTATGTTGAATTTTTTAGGGTTTATGTATAATTTTTGGGGTTCATGTAGTGTTTTTATGGTTTATATTGTGTTTTTATGTTTTATGTAGCGTTTTTAATATTTATGTTGTGTTTTTAGGGTTTATGTTGTGTTTTTAGGGTTTATGTTACAGTTTTATAGTTTATTTAGTGATTTTAGGGTTTATGAGCATTTTTGGGGTTTATGTTGTGTTTTTTGGTTTATGTTGCATTTTTAGGGCTTTTGTTGCATTTTTTAGGGTTTATGTAACGTTTTTAGGATTTATGTATCTATTTGATGCGTTTTAGGGTTAAATGGATGTTTATGGTTTGAAGTGTTTTTTAGGGTTTTAAGGGTTATTAAAAGGTGTTTATGGTTTTTTATGGTATCTGATGGGTTTTTAATGTTTTTTGGGGGTTTTTATGGGTTTATTTGTTTTTTGGGATAGATAGGGGTTGTTATGGTTTGTTACTATGTTTTAGGGTTTTTTTGGGTATTGTAGCGGTTTTTAGGGTTTTTATTTTGTGTTTTAGCATTTTTTGGGTTCTATACGGTTTTTAAGCATTCCTTAGAGTTTAATATCATTTTTATGAGTTTATTAGGGTTCTTTAGGGTTTATTAGAGTCCTATTGGATTTTTATAGTTTATTAGCATTTTTTATTGTATATTAGGGTTTTATTAGGCTTTTTTAGGAATTAATAGCTTTTTCTAGGGTTTATCAACATTTTTAGAGTTATTTTGGATTTATTAGGGTTTATTATGGTTAATTTTATTTATTAGGGTTTAGTAACATGTATTTGTCTTTATTAGAATTTATTAGGGGTTATTTTGCTTTGTTAGGGTTTATTGTGGTTTATTAGGGGTTTGTTATGGTTTGTTACTATTTATTTGGAGTTGTTAGGATTTTTTATGATTTATTTGGGGTTGTTAGGGTTTTTTATGATTTATTTTGGGGTTATTACGATTTGTTAGGGTTTATTAGTGGGTTGTAGGGTTTAGTAGGATATTATTTGGAGGATTTTCGTATCGTTTTTCGGGTTTGATAGTATTTTTAGTGATTCTTAGGGTTTTTTATTATTTAATAGTTTTTTTAATGTATATTAGGGGTTTTAGGACTTTTGTAGCATTTATTAGGGTCTAATATAGTTTTTTATGGTTTATTACAGGTTATTACGATTTATTAGTGTTAATTCGGGTTTTTAGGGTTTAATAGTGGGGTTTAGGGGTTGTTAGGGATTATTAGTGTCTCTTAGGGGTTATTTGTGGTTGTTTGGGTTTGTTAGGTTTTGTTGGGGTTTTTAGGATTTTTTATGGTTTGTCTGAGTTGTTTGGGGTTTTATGCGTATTTTGGGTTTTTTGGGAGTGTTTGGATTTTTTATGCTTTGTAATGGTTGTTTTAGCATTTTTTGGGGTTTTGTTGCATTTTGGGGGTTTTGAAGCATTTACCGGTTTTTTGTAGCAATTTTTAGCATTTATGTAGCGTTGTTAGTGGATTTAGTGGTTCTTTAGGGGTTTATTGGTGGTTTATTTGCGTTTAATTTTTTATATTATGGTATATTAGAGTTTAATATTTTGAGGGTTTTGAAGCGTCCTTAGGGTTTTTGTAGCATCTTTTAGGGGTTTTGTAGCGTTTTTAGAGTTTATGTAGCATTTTTAGTGTTTATGTAGCATATTTAGGGTTTAGTTAGTTGTTTTAGGTTATATATATCATTTTTAGTGTTTATTTAATGTTTTTAGGGTTTATGTAGCGTGTTTATAATTTAGGTTTTATGTAGCATTTTTAAGGGTTTATGTTTTGTTTTATGGGTTTATGTAGCGTTTTTAGGGTTGATGTAGCATTTATGTTTCATTTTTAGGGCTTATGTAACGTTTTTGGGGTTCATGTAGTGTTTTTAGGGTTTATATTGTGTTTTTAGGTTTTATAAAGCATTTTTAATGTTTATGTTGCATTTTTAATGGTTTATGTTTTGATTTTAGGGTTTATGTTATAGTTCTAGGGTTTATGTAGTGATTTTAGGGTTTATGTAGTGTTTTTTGGGTTTTTGTTGTGTTTTTTTGTTTATGTTGTGTTATTAGGGTTTTTTGTTGCATTTTTTAGGGTTTATGTTACTTTTTTAGGGGTTTTGTATTTATGTGAAGCATTTTTGAGGGTTCTAATGGTTGTTTATGGTTTGAAGTGTTTTTTAGGTTTTTAAGGGTTGTCAATGGGTATTTATGGTTTTTAGGGTATTTGATGGGGTTTTAATGGGTTTTGGGGGGTTTTATGGGTTTATTTGTTTTTTTGGGATAGATAGGGGTTTTTATGGTTTGTTAGTGTGTTTTAGGGTTTGTTTGGGTATTGTAGCAGTTTTTAGGGTTTATATAATGTGCTTTAGATTTTTTTTGGGTCCTGTAGGGTTTTTTATTGTTCTTTAGAGTTTAAGATCATTTTTAAGGGTTTATTCAGGTTCTTTAGGGTTTATTAGGGTTCTATAAGATTTGTTACAGTTTATTAGCATTTTTATTGTATATTAGGGTTTTACTGGGCTTTTACAGGCATTAATATATTTTTCTAGGGTTTATCAACCTTTTTAGGGTTATTTAGGATTTATTAGGGTTTATTAGGGTTTATTTTATTTATTAGGGTTTAGTAACGTGTATTTTGGTTTGTTAAAATTTATTAGGGGTTATTATGCTTTCTTAAGGTTTATTGCAGTTTATTAGGGGTTTGTTATGGTTTGTTTCAGTTTGTTACAATTTATTTGGAGGTGTTAGGATTTCTTACGATTTATTTGTGGTTGTTAGGGTTTGTTATGATTTATTTTGGGGTTATTGGGGTTTGTTTGGGTTTATTTGTGGGTTGTAGGGTTTTGTAGGCTATTATTTGGTGGGTTTTGGTAGCATTTTTTCTGGTTAGATTGAGTTTTTAGTGATTATTAGGGTTTATTATCGTTTAATAGTGTTTTTTAATGTATATCAGGGGTTTTAGGACTTTTTTTCTCATTTATTAGGGTCTAATATAGTTTTTTAGGGTTTCTTAGAGGTTATTACAATTTATTAGTGTTTATTAGGGGTTTTAGGGTTTAATAGTGGGTTTTAGGGGTTATTAGGGGTTATTAGTGGTTCTTAGGGTTTGTTAGGTTTTATTAGGGTTTTTAGGGTTTTTATGGTATTATTGAGGTGTTTGGGGGTTTATGCATTTTTTTGGGTTTTAGTGGAGTGTTTGGATTTTTTATGCTTTGTTAGGGTTCTTTTAGTGTTTTTTGGGGTTTTGTTGCGTTTTGTGGGTTTTGAAGCATTTCTTGGTTTTTTGTAGCAATTGTTAGGGTTTTTGTAGTGTTGTTAGTGGGTTTAGTGGTTCTTTAGGGGTTTATTAGTGGTTTATTAGGGTTTAATTATTTATATTATGGTATATTAGAGTTTAATATTTTTGAGGGTTTTGAAGATTCTTTCGAGTTTTTATAGCATTTTTTATGTTTTGTATAACATTGTTAGAGTTTATGTAGCATTTTTAGTGTTTATGTTGCATTTTTGGGGTTATGTTAGAAGTTTTAGGTTTTATGTATCATTTTTAGTGTTTATGTAATGTTTTTAGGGTTTATGTAGCGTGTTTAGGGTTTAGGTTTTATGTATCATTTTTTAGGGTTTATGTTGCGTTTTCTGGGTTTATGAAGCATTTTTAGGGGTGATGTAGCATTTATGTTGCATTTTTTAGGGTTTATGTAACGTTTTTGGGGTTCATGTAGTGTTTGTAAGTTTTATGTACCGTTTTTAATGTTTATGTTCCAATTTATGGGGTTTATGTTTTGTTTTTAGGGTTTTTGTTACGAATCTAGGGTTTATGTAGTGATTTTAGTGTTTATGTAGCGTTTTTTGGGTTTATGTTGTGTTTTTTGGTTTATGTTTAATTTTTAGACTTTTATTGCATTTTTTAGGGTTTATGTAACGTTTTTAGGGTTTATGTATCTATTTGAAGCCTTTTTAGGTTTTTAATGGTTTAGGGGGCGTTATGGGTTTATTTGTTTTTTTCGGATAAATAGGGGTTGTTATGGTTTGTTAGTGTGTTTTTGGATTTATTTGGGTATTTTAGCAGTTTTGGGGGTTTATATAATGAGTTTTAGCATTTTTTTCGGTTCGTTAGGGTTTTTTAGTTTTCTTTATAGTTTAATATCATTTTTAGGGTTTATTAGGGTTCTTTAGAGTTTATTGGTGTTATTTAGGATTTTTTACAGTTAATTAGAATTTTTTATTATATATTAAGGTTTTATTAGGATTTTGTAGGCATAAATAGATTTTTATAGGGTTTATAAACCTTTTTAGGGTTATTTAAGATTTATTAGAGTTTATTTTATTTATTAGGGTTTAGTAACATGTATTTGGGTTTATTACTTTAACACCCCGAACCCACTAGCCTAGAGCCGGTGAATTACTTGTGATATTGGCATGGTTATAAGGAATGAAAATCCCAAAGTAACGATCAGTTTAGTAGTCTTGAAGAAACTAGATACATAGATTTAACACAAATTAGATTGGATATGGTTACAAGATATAGTACATAATGAAAAACAAAAACTGCATCCATGAGCACTCAATAAATGACCTCCTCTTCATAACCTATTGATGGTAAACAATGAAAGGGGTGAGCTCAAATGATCATTAAGGGATAGAAATAGAGGAAGCATGAGTACAATAATAGGTGAATCACAATCAATCTAACACAATCAATATGGAATAGTGAATAAATGTATAACTAATGCCATTAATAAACTGAGAATGAAAATGCATCCATAGATTTTGTCATGGTGAAAACCTCATGGATAATAATAATAACTAACAATGAATAAAGAGACTGATTATTAATTAGACGTCAGGTATCTGGAACCTGAACCATAATATCATAATAATATTTTAGTTCTATAGGTAGAAACCCGTCAGATTTTGGGAAACAAACTCAAAGGATCTGTCGCCAAACTGTTTTGTCTCATGAGACCTACCGATGCATCGAGGGGATGTAGTGGGCCCCAAACACCTCTACATCCAAGAATTATTTATAAATAGATTCAATACAAGAGAAATATGTATTTACATTATCCGTATAGAATAAAGGATACAGATTCACCATCATTTCCACAGTCAAAACAACATTCAAAATAAATACCTTATGTAAAATGGTATACAGCTTAGACAATGATAATATCCATGATATGAGAATATAGATATTTAAATGGAATATACATTAAATAGAAAATTTATATCAAATGGGTAGTTGGTACACCACATAAGAAAGATTAGGACCATAATTACTAAGCAAGTCACAACAAAGTGAAAATTGAGACAAAGCTCGTTAGTGTGTTGTATTCAATTGAGTCGTATGAAAAAAAGTTAATAACCACAAAAAGAGTCACATAATACAATTAATATAATTATTACCATGATAACATATGAAAAATTTTAGTAAAACTATGCCACATATAATAAAAAATAGGTGAAAAATGGATATCCCACAGAATTGAAGGTGAGATGAGAAAACCTCTTACAAATATTTTGGCCTGGTAACGAGTGTTCTTGCGAGGGATTGATGAGAGATAAAAGGTTATACCATGATTTATATATCATAATTTCATTATTGTGGATATGATAAAACATACCCCATCATTTTAAATTGAAAACAAAAGCACACAAGATATGGTGGATTCTTTAATAAATGTGAGAGAGTGGATCCCTTACCTTATGCTTGAAGGTGTTCTTGAATTGTTATTAAAGACCTGAATAAAAAAATTAGGATTATTAATTCATAAGTTAAGAACCTCTTTTATATGTAAATAATTTATTATAATTCTTTTTAGTTCATTCTAGGCCTTTTTGATTGGTTATAAGGTTCAATTTCATTGTTCGGACTCGTTTGTTTACTTGGTTTTAAAAGATTGGTTCACTTATATTCAAGTTCGGATAAATATATAAAATGGATGTTGTTGTCTAGAATTGAAGTTATAAACTATTAGTGAACATCCAGGATATTACATGGTTTTAAATTTAACTCAGGTTACTTAGATTGAAGTCGAATTTTTATATATATATATATGACCTTAATGATAACTGTTTTGGTTAATCGGTGTGTTTGATTACGATGAACCTGTTCTGCTTTATAACTTAATACCATATGTACATAAAGTATTACAGAACTAAAAATAGGATATATTACCTAATAATCTGGTTCAACCATATCACAAATGGTTTCCTGACCAGAATTAATGATTATAATAGAAATCGATAAAACGTTGTCCTTGAATGTGCTAAATTAGCACATCTCAAACGGTGCATTAATTTCTTTCAAATAAAAGTAGGGAATGGAGAGAAGATAATGGAATATATTCCATTATCATGAAAAATTTACAGAACATGTATGTTACTGGATTTATCATACTATTTTGGTGAAGGGAGGTGTGAAAAGAAACAAAAAATAAAAAAACTTAAAAGAAAAGAACTGATTTGAAAGAGGAGTTTACCTCTTGAGACTTCCTCCTTTGAGAACCTCTTAAGGAGAGAGGTTTTGGTATTTTTATGAAAACAAAGATTGATGGACAAGGGGGAGGAGGTTGGGAAGTTATTTGGACAGAATTTAGAGAAGGAAAAAGGATTTAAATGAGTGAATGGAAGGGGGTGAGAGGGGGTTTTTATAGTGGAGGGGAGAGGGGATTTCTTAATATAAAACTCATTAATTTATTATTTCCTCTCAAGACAACAAATAGTGAGTATTACATAATCAATAACAGTAATATATTCATGTGAATTTGAACCAATTGGGCTTACATCAGCAAATCATAATCAATGACTCAATTAATCCATTATTTAGTGTTAATTGTGAATTATCAGATTTTACTATTCACCAAAAATTAGAGTATTTTAGAAAAATCCCAAAAATTCACCCTAACCATTTTTTAACATGTGGAATCCAAAAATGACGTCAATTTTTTAAAAATAATTTTCTAAATATGATTAATTAAATATTTTATTAAATCATTATTTAATTGAAATATATAAACACTTAGAAAATTCATCTTCATCTTTTGGGTGTCTAAATTCATTTATACACAGAAGGGTATGAATACCATTAATACGAGTCATAATACTATTCATAAGGCTAAGTTAATATTCCTATGGGTAGTTTACTATTCATAAGGGTAGGTTACTATTCACCAAAAATTAAGTTAATTATATGAGACTATAAATATCATCCTGAGCCCAACTGTGTATATCAAATTTTTAAAATTCAAAACACAGAGCTGGTAAATTTAAGTTTAGTGGCTAAGTTATGGTTATCTCCTATAAGTAACCATGTTTTGTTCCATAGGGGATTAGTGATTCATGAAATATAGGCCACCTAATGAATAGAGTGTATTTAAGAGAAACATACCATAAAATGTTTGGGGTGCTACATTATTCCCTCCTTCGGATATTTCTTCCTCGAAATTTTTATGTATAATGCCCACCAAAAAGATGTGGGTGATTCTTTTTCATAACATCCTCAGGTTCCCATGTTGCTTCCTCTATATTCTGGTTTCTCTAAAGAACCTTCACTAGGCGAGTTGTCCGATTTCTCAATACATGTTTCCTTGTGTCAAGAATCCCAATAGGTTTTTCACAATATGAAAAATCAGGTTCCAGTTCAATTTCTTCATATGTGAGAACATGTGTTGGGTCTGGAATTTACTTCTTTAAAAATGACACATGGAACACATCCTGAACTCTAGAGAGATTTGGCGTAATCGCTAGACGGTAAGCTATAGCTCCAATTCATACCAAAATTTCAAATGACCCAACGTACCTGGGGCTCAGTTTCCCATTCTTACCAAACCTTAGGACACCCTTCCATGGAGATACTTTCAGGAAGACATGATCTCCCACCAGGAATTCCAAATCTTTTCTCTGATTTTCAGCATAACACTTCTGCCTACATTGGGTTTCTTTAATATGGGCTTGAATTTTCTTTACCCTGGTCATGGTCTATTCGATATGTTCTGGGCCTATAAGTTTTCTTTCACCAACTTCATCCCAACAAGTTGGAGTTCAACAAATCATTCCATACAATGCTTCATATAGAGCCGTTTGAATACTAGAATGGGAACTATTGTTGTAATAAAATTCCACCAAAGGTAAGTATTCATCCCACATACCTTGGAAGTCAAGAGATCATGACCTCAGCATGTACTCTAGAGTTTGTATAGTCCTTTCAGACTGCCCGTCAGTTTGGGGGTGATATGCGGTACTCATACGAAGCTCAGTATTTAAAGCCTTCTGGAGGCTTTTCTAGAATTTTGATGTAAATCGGGGATCTCGATCGGATAAAATTGATAGAGGTTCACCGTGAATTCTTATTGATTACCATCCATGTGCATGAATCATTTTCATTATCATTACATGTTAATACACATACATGTGTGTTATTATATATTATTTATTACCATGCACATGAAAATGCAATGCACTTGCATTATTCTATTATCACAGGTGTTATTATTATTTATTCTCATGAATGTGCACATGCAATGCACTTGCATTATTCTATTATCACACGTGTTATTATTTATTATTTATTATCATCCACATGCAAATACACATTCATGTAGACTTTGTTATTATTTATTGTTTATTACCATGCATATGCACATGCACATGCACTTGGATGTGCATTATTATTTATTATTTCTTATCATTAACATGCCTTATTATTTATAATTTATTATTTTTTATCATTCACATGAAAATGTGAATGCATATGCACATGCACGTGCTTTATGATTTATTATTTAAACCATGCACATGCATATGCACATGCACATGCCTTATTAATACTACTATTATTAGAAGTATTTTTAGGGTTTACTCTCATTTTTAGTATTTTTAGGTGTTATTAAAATTTATTATAGTTTGTTAGGGTTTTAGGGGTTTTAATGGTATATTATAATTTTTTAGGGTTTGGTGGGGGTTATTAAGATTTATTAGGGTTTATTATGCTCTGTCATGGTTTATAATGCTTTATTAGGTATTTTTAGGGTTTTATTAGGATTGAGTTGGGTTTATTTGGGTATATTATGTTATATTATGGTATATTATGGTATATTTGGGTATGTATAGGATTTATTATGGTTTATTTTGGTTCACTGTTGTTTATTAAATTTTAAGAGGGTAATTGTGCACCTACTCTTTCTTATGTGGTGTACCTACTTCCCATTTGAGAACACTTTTAAATTGAAATTATATTCCATTTAAATGTCCATATTCTCATATCATGTCTATTATTATTTTCTAAGTCATATACCATTTTGCATATGGTATTTAGTTAGAATGTTGTTTTGACAGTGAAAATATTGATGAATCTGTATCCTATCTTCTATACGGTTAATTTAAATACATATTACTCTTATATTGAATCTATGTAGAGAATTCTTGGCTATAGAGGTGGGTGGGGACCCCTACAACCCCTTGATGCATCAGTAGGTCTCATGAGACAAAACAGTTTGGCGACAGACCCTTTGAGTTTGTTTCCAAAAATCAGACAGGTATCTACCCATAGAACTAAACCGTTATTACACTATTATGGTCCATGTGCCAGATACATGATGTCAAATTAATAAGAATTCTATTTATTCATTATCAGTTGTAATTATTATCCATGAGTTTTTCACCATGATAAAATCTATGGATGCAGTTTCATTCTCAGTTTATTAATGGCATTAGTTATTCATTTATTCACTATGCCAAATTGATTATGTCAGATTGATTGTGATTCACTTATTATTTTACTCATGATTCCGCTATTTGTAACACTTACTGATTTTTTGAGCTCACCCCTTTCATTTTTTACCTTCAACATGTTATGAAGAGGAGGTCATTTATTGGGTTCTTGTGGATGCAGTTTTTGTTTTTCATTATGTATTGTATCTTGTAACGTTATCCAATGTAATTTGTTTTAAATCTATGTATCTAGTTTCATGAAGACTACTAAACTGATTTTTCCTTCCAAATTTTCATTCCTTCAAACAATTCCAATATCACAGGTAATACATCAGATCCAGCCTAGAGGGGTTGGGGTCTTACAATTTATTAGTCCTCTTAAGGATTGGTCACGTTTTATTAGTGTTTTTATTTTATATTAGGGGTTTATTGGGATTTTGTAGGAATTAATAGATTTTTATAGGGTTTATCAACCTTTTTTAGGGTTATTTAGGATTTATTAGGGTATCTTAGGGTTTATTTTATTTATTAGGGTTTATTAACATGTATTTGGGTATATTACAATTTATTAGGATTTATTATGATTTGTTTGGGTTTATTGCAGTTTATTACGGGTTTTTTATGGTTTGTTTTAGTTTGTTACGATTTATTTGGCATTTTTAGGATTTGTTACGATTTATTTAGGGTTTTTAGGGTTTGTTACGATTTATTATGGGGTTATTAGGGTTTGTTAAGGTTTATTATAAGGTTGTAGGGTTTTATAGGCTATTATTTGGCGGGTTTTGTTGTGTTTTGTTGGGATTGGTAGGGTTTTTAGTGATTATTAAGATTTATTATGGTTCAATAGTGTTTTTATTGTATATTAGGGGTTTTAGGGATTTTTTATCATTTATTAAAGTTTAATAGGGTTTTAGGGTTTTTTACAGGTTATTATGATTTATTAGTGTTTATTAGGGTTTTAGGGTTTAGTAGTGGGTTTCAGTTGTTATTTGGGTTTATTAGTGGTTCTTAGGAGTTATTAGTGGTTGGTAGGGTTTGTTAAGTTTTTAGGGTTTGGTAGGACGTGTGTTATTCTATTATCACACATGTTATTGTTATCATTATTATCATTATCATTATTATCATTATAATTATTATAATTATCATTATTGTTATTACTATTATTATTATTATCATTACATAAAAATGTAGACGCACATGCATTATTATTTATTATTTATTATGTATTATTTATTTCCATACACGTGCATATGTTGTTGTCGTTGTTATTATTATTATTATTATTACTATTATTATTATTATTATTATCATCACATGAAAATGCACATGCCCGTCTGTTATTATTTATTACCATGCACGCACACACACAATGAACCGACATTATTATATTATCACGTGCATTTTTATTGTTTTTGTTATCATTAATATTATTGTTATTATTTTTTTATCATCAAATGAAAATGTGAATTCACGTGCGTTATTTTTTATTACCATACATGGGCACATTCAATACAAGTGTGTTATTCAATTTTCACATGCGCTATTATTATTAATATTACTATTATTGTTATCATAATCAACATGTGCGCTTGGAGTTATTATTTATTATCATGCACTGCACATGAAATGCATGTGCGTTATTCTATTATCATGTGCATTGTTGTTGTTGTTGTTATTATTATTATTATTATTATCATCTCATGCACATGCACGTGCATTATTTTTTATTTTTTATTACCATGCATGTGCACATGCATTGCACACACGTTATTTTATTACCAAATATGTTGTTATTATTATTTTTATTATTATTATTATGGTTTTTGTTATTATTGTTATTATCATCACATGAAAATGTACAAGCAAATGCACATACAAAGGCACATGCAAATGCATAAACACGCCCATTCAATGCACGTGCATTATTCTATTATCACATGCGTTATTATTATTATTAATATTATTATTATTATTATTATTATCGTCATCATCATCACATGCAAATGCAATGCACGCGCATTATTATTTATTACCATGTACGTGCACATGTAATGCACATGCAATATTCTATTATAACATGCATTGGTACTATTACTATTATCACTACTACTACTACTACTGTTATTATTATTATCATCACATGAAAATGCAGATGCATGTGCGTTATTATTTATTATTTATTACCATTCACGTGCATATGCAGTGCACTTGTATTATTCTTTTATTATTATTATTATTATTATTTTCACAGTTTTTATTATCTTTATTATTTTTATTATTATTATCTTTATCATTATTATTATCATTATCACATGAAAATCCAGATGCATGTGCGTTGTTATTTATTATTTATTACCATTCATGTGCATGCGTTATTATTATTATTATTACAATTAGTATGACAATATTATTATCAAATGTAAATTCATATGCACATGCATGTGCCTTCTTATTTACTATTATTTATTTATTATTTACTATTATGCACCTGCACATGTAATGCACTTGAATTATTCTATTATTATTATTATTACAATTATTATTATTATTATTCCAATTATTATTATTATTATTTACGTTATCTGTATAGAATAAAGGATATAGATTCATCAACATTTCCACAGTCAAAAAAAAATTCAAAATAAATACCGTACGTAAAATGGTATACGACTAAGACAATGATAATATACATGATATGAGAATGTGGATATTTATATGGAATATAATTTCAATTGAAAAGTGATATCAAATGGGTAGTATGTACACCACATAAGAAACAGTAGGAGCACAATTACTAAGCAAGTCACAATGAAGTGTAAATTGAGACAAAGCTCGTTTCCGTGTTGTATTCAATTGATTCGTATGGCAGAAAGTTAATAACCACAAAAAGAGTCATAGAATACAAATAATATAATGAGAACCATGATAAAAAATTCCAAATGGAAGTAAACCTATACCACATATAAGAAAAAAGAGGTGAACAATGGAGATCCCACAGAATTGAAGGTGAGATGAGAAAACCTCTTACAAATATTTTGGCATGGTAACGAGTGTTCTTGTGAGGGATTAATGAGAGATAAAAGGTTATATCCTGATTTATATATCATAAGGTAAGTATGGGGGAGATGAGAAAACATACCCCATCATTTGAAATTAAAAACAAAAGCACACGAGATAGGGTGGATTCTTGAATAAAAGTGAGAGAGAGGATCCCTTACCTTATGATTGAAGGTGTTCTTGACTTGTTATTAAAGAACTGAATAAAAAAATTAGGATTATTAATTCATAATTCCATAACCTATTTTATATGTAAATGATTTCTTATAATCTTTTTTAGTTCATTCTAGTCCTTTTTGATTGGTTATAAAGTTCAATTTCATGGTTCAGACTCATTTGTTTACTTGGTTTTAAATGATAGGTTCACTTATATTCAAGTTTAGATAAATATATAAGATGGATGTGGTTGTCTAGAAATGAATCTATACACTATTAGTGAACATCCATAAGATTACATGTTTTTAAATTTAATTCAGGTTACATATATTGATGTCGAATTTATATATATATATGACCTTAGTGATAACCGTTTTGGTTAATCAGTGGGTTTGATTACAATGAACAAGGTTTGCTTTATAACTTAATACCATTTGTACAAAAGTATTAAAGAAATAAAAATAGAATGTTTTACCTAATAATATGGTTCAACCATAACACAAATGTTTCCTTACCAGAATTAATGATTATAATAGGAATCGATAAACTGTTGTCCTTGAATGTGCTAAATTAGCACATCTCAAATGGTGCTTTCATTTCTTTCAAATAAAAGTGAGGAAAGGAGAGAAGATAATGGAATATATACCATTAGCATGAAAACATTCCAGATCATTTATGTTACTTGATTTATCATAGTATTTTTTTGAATGTAGGTGTGAAAAGAAACAAATAATAAAAGAACTTAAAATAAAAGAAGGGATTTGAAAGAGGAGTTTACCTCTTGAGACTTCCTCCTTTGAGAACCTCTTAAGGGGAGAGGTTTTGGTATTTTTATGAGGAAAAAGATTGATGGACGTGGGGAGGAGGTTGGGAAGGTATTTGGATAGAATTTGGAGAAGGAAAAATGCTTGAAAGGAGTGAATGGAAGGGAGGTGAGAGGGGGTTTTATAGTGGAGGGGAGAGGGGATTTCTTTATATAAAACTCATAAATTTATTATTTCCTCTCAAGAAAACCAATAGTGAGTATTCCATTATCAAGAATAGTAATATAGGCATGTGACTTCGAACCAATTTGGATTACATCAGCAAATCATCCTCAATGACTCAATTAATCCATTATTTAGTGTTAATTGTGAATTATCGGATTTCACTATTCACCAAAAATTCATGTATTTCAGAAAAATCCCAAAAATTCACCCTAAGCATTTTTCGGCATGTAGAATCCAAAAATGAAGTCCATTTTTCAAAAATAATTTTCTAAATATGAATAATTAAATATTTAATTAAATTATTATTTAATTAAAATATATAAACTCTTAGAAAATTCATCTTCATCTTTAGGGTGTCTAAATTCATTAATACACTCAAGGGTATGGATACCATTAATAAGAGTCATAATACTATTCATAAGAGTAAGTTACTATTCCTAATGGTAGGTTACTATTCATAAGGGTAGGTAACTATTCATCAAAAATTAAGTTAATTCTATCAGACTCTAAATATTACCTTGAGCACAATCTTGTATATCAAATTTTTAAAATTCAAAACATAGAGCTGGTAAATTTAAGTTTAGTGGATAAGTTATGGATATCTCCTATAAGTAACCATGTTTTGTTCAATAGGGGCTTAGTGATTCATGAAATATAGGCTACCTAATGAATATAGTGTATTTAAGAGAAACATACCATAAAATGTTTGGGGTGCTACATTATTCTCTCCTTCGGAAATTTCATCCTCAAAATTTTTATGTATAAATCCCACCAAAAAGATGTGGGTGATTCTTTTTCATAACATCCTCAGGTTCCCAAGTTGCTTCCTCCATATTCTGGTTTCTCTAAAGAACCTTCACTAGGCGAGTTGTCTGATTTCTCAATACCTGTTCCCTTGTGTCAAGAATCCCAATAGGCTTTTCACAATATGACAAATCAGGTTCCAGTTCAATTTCTTCATATGTGATAACATGCGTTGGGTCTGGCATGTACTTCTTTAACAATGAAACATAGAACACATCATGAACCCTAGACAGATTTGGCGTCATCGCTAGACAGTAAGCTACAGCTCCAATTCATTCCATAATTTCAAATGGCCCGATGTACATGGGGCTCAGTTTCCCTTTCTTACTGAACCATAGGACACCCTTCCAGGGAGATTCTTTCAATAAGACATGATCTCCCACTAGGAATTCCAAATATTTTCTCCGATTGTCAGCATAACTCTTCTTCCTACTTTGGGCTGCCTTAATATGGGATTGAATTTTCATTACCTTGGTCGTGGTCTCTTCAATAATTTTTTGAGCCTATAAGATTTCTCTCACCAACTTCATCCCAACAAGTTGGAGTTCTACATATCTTTCCATACAATGATTCATATGGAGCCATTTTAATACTAGAATGGGAACTATTGTTGTGAGAAAATTCCACCAAAGGTAAGTATTGATCCCACATACCTTGGAAGTCAAGAGATCAAGACCTCAGCATGTATTCTAGAGTTCGTATAGTCCTTTCAGACTACCCATCGGTTTGCGGGTGATATGCAGTACTCATACGAAGCACAGTATTCAAAGCCTTCTAGAGGCTTTTCCAGAATTTTGATGTAAACCGGGGATCTCGATCAGATAAAATTGATAGAGGTGCACCGTAAAGTCTTATTTATTACCAGCCACGTGCATGCGTCTTTTTCATTATCATTACATGTTAATGCACATACATGTGTGTTATTATATATTATTTATTACCATGAACAAGAAAATGTAATGCACTTGCATTATTCTATTATCACAGGTGTTATTATTATTTATTATCATGCACGTTCACATGAAATGCACTTGTTTTATTCTATTATCACATGTGTTATTATTTATTATTTAATATCATTCACATGAAAATGAACATTCATGTGGAATTTGTTATTATTTATTGTTTATTACCATGCACATGAACATGCACATGCACATTCACTTGGATGTGCATTATTATTTATTATTTATTATCATTCACATGCATTATTATTTATAATTTATTATTTATTATCATTCACATGAAAATGTGCATGCATATGCACATGCACATGCACGTGCTTTATGATTTATTATTTAAACCATGCACATGGATATGCACATGCACATGCCTTATTAATACTATTATTATTAGAAGTATTTATAGAGTTTACTCTCATTTTTTAGGATTTTTAGGTGTTATTAAAATTTATTATGGTTTGTTAGGGTTTTAGGGTATTTAATGGTATATTAGCAGTCTTTAGGGTTTGGTGGGGGTTATTAAGATTTATTACGGTTTATTATGGTGTGTCAGGTTTTATAATGGTTTATTAGGTATTTTCAGGGTTTTATTAGGATTGAGTTGGGTTTATTTGGGTATATTATGGTATATTATTGTATATTGTGGTATATTTGGGTATGTTTATGATTTATTAGGGTTTATTGTGGTTAATTGTGGTTTATTAATTTTTAAGAGGGTATATTGGGGTCTTTTAGTGTTTAGTAGGGTTTTTTTGGGTTTATTAGTGCTTTTAAGCTTTTTTATTTTTTATTAGCATTTATTAGGGGTTTTAGGGCTTTTTAATGGTAAATTTGTATTTTTTAGGGTTTAGTGGGGTTTATTATGGTTTATTATGTTGTGTTAAGGTTTATTAGGGTTGAGTAGGTATTTTTAGGGTTTTATTATGGTTGAGTTGGTATCTTTAAGGTTTATTAGGGTTTATTAGGGTTGAGTACAGTTTATTAGGGTTTGTTAGGGATTTTTATGGTTTACTAGGGTTTTTTAGTGTTTGTTTAGTGTATATGAGTATTTTTTAGTTTTTATTAATATATATGAGGGGTTGTTAGGACGTTTTAGGTTTTATTAGTGTGATTTTAGTGTTTGTGAGCATTTTAAATGGTTTATTAACTTTTATTTTAATTTATTATGGTTTATTAGGGTTTCATGGGTTTTTAATGGGTTTTTTGTGTTTTTTTTGTTTATTTTGGTTTAGTTGGGTTTTATTAGGTTTTTTATGGTGTGTCAAGGTTTATTAGGGTTGAGAAGGAATTTTTAGGGTTTTATTAGGGTATTCTAAGGGCTTATTCATTTTTATTAGGGTTTATTAGTGATTTTTAGGGTTTATTAGGGTTTGTTAGGGGTTTATTAGTTTTTTTGTTTTATTAGGCTATATTCATGTTTGTTAGGTGCTTTTAGATAATATATCACGTTTTTATTGTTTGTGAGCATTTTATTTTTTTTTGTGAGCGTTGTTAGGGTATTTTTGTTATGTTAGAGTTTATTATGGTATATTAGGGGTTCTAGGGATTTTTAAGGAATATGAGCATTTTTTATCTTTATTAGGTTATATTGGTGTTTTTAGGTCTTTTTAGGTATTATAGCACATTTTTTTTGTTTTTGATTGTTTTTTATTGTTTGTGAGTCTTTTTAGGGTTTATTAGGTTATATTAGAGTTTATCAGGATTTCTAGGGATTTTTTAAGGTTTACTAGCATTTTTTTCTTTATTAGGGTTTTGTAGGGTTTTATTAGGGGTTATTATGTTGGGTTAAGGTTTTTTAGGGTTGAGTAGGGTTTATTTGGATTTATTTATGGTTTATTAGAGATTTTAAGGGTTTTTTGGGGTTTATTATGGTTTATTAGAGTTTATTAGTGTCTATTAGGGTTGGTTTGGGTTGTTTAGGTTTTATTAACATGTGTTTAGGGTTTACTAGGTTTTATTATAATTTATTAGGGTTTATTAGGTATTTTTGGGGTTTTATTAGGGTTGAGTAGAGTTTATTAAGAATTTATGGATTATAAGGGGTTTTTATGGATTATTAGAGTTTATTTGGGGTTTATTAGGGATTAATATTTTATATTATGGTATATTAGGGTTTAATATTTTTGAGGGGTGTCAAGAGTCTTGAGGGTTTTTGTAGCATTTTTTAGGGTTTGTGTACTGTTGTTAGAGTTTATGTAGCCTTTTTAGTGTTTATGTATTGTTTTTAGGGTTTAGTTAGCGGTTTTAGATTTTATGTATCATTTTTAGGGTTTATTTAACGTTTTTAGGGTTTATGTATCCTATTTAGGGTTTAGGTTTAATGTAGCATTTTTAGGGTTTATGTTACGTTTTCTGGGTTTATGTAGCATTTTTAGGGATGATGTAGCATTTTTGTTGCATTTTTAGGGTTTATGTAACGTTATTAAGGATCATAGAGTGTTTTTAGGGTTTATATTGTGTTTTTAGATTTTATGTAGCATTTTTTATTGTTCATGTATTGTTTTTAGTGTTTATGTTGTGTTTTTAGGGTTATATTATAGTTCTAGGGTTTATGTATTGCTTTTAGGGTTTATGTAGCGTTTTTTGGGTCTAGGTTGTGTTTTTTGGTTTATTTATCATTTTTAGGGTTTTTGTTGCATTTTTTAAGATTTATGTAATGTTTTTAGGGATTATGTACCTATTTGAATCCTATTTTTAGTTTTAATAGTTCTTTATGGTTTATAGTGTTTCTAGGGGTTTTAAGTGTCGTTAACGGGTGTTTATGGTTTTTATGGTATCTGATGGATTTTTATTGGTTTTTGGGGTTTTTATGGGTTTTCTTGTTGTTTTGGGATTGATAGGGGTTGTTAGAGTTTTTAGTTTGTTTTAGAGTTTGTTTGGGTATTGTAGCGGTTTTTAGGGATTATTTAATGTGTTTTAGCATTTTTTGGGTTCATTAGGGTTTTTTGTGTTCTTTAGAGTTTAATATGGTTCTTTTGGGTTTATTAGTGTTCTTTAGGGCAAGGAAGGCTCGAGGCCAGGCTATTCCTAGCACCCCCAAAATTTATTTGAAAAAAGACACGAAGACACTGCAGACAAGGGAGGGGCGGGGTTAGTCAACCCACACCCAAAAGTCCTTAACAGACACACACCCAAAGACCGCAAAAAAAGAAAACTCAAAAGAAGAAAAGACACAGCGCCAAACTCATAGTAGCTTCAGCACCATCTCAGCCAATTCCAGCAGTCAGCAGCTCCATCACCCCTTTATCACTTCTCATCCAAGCAAAAACCAGCATCCAAAGCTCACAGCCATGCAGCGACCAGCGTACAATCTCACATGTTCCAGCATCCAACACCATCAGCACCTCCCATCCAATCAACAACCATTTACCAGCTTCACTGTCTCCAGCCTCAATCACCTCCTCAGAAATCATATTCACTTCACCGCCTCGTAGTGAGGCAACATTCAGCGCCAAGCAGCATCATCTTTCTTCACACCCACCGCTAGGAACACATCCACAACACCCAATAGCAAGACAACATCCAACACCCTTAATTAGTAACAAAAGCCAACATCCATGCTGATACACAACTAGTCTAGCTACATCTCCAAAATCACCAGCTCCCACTTCAGCCCGCGCCACCATGCTGGGCAGGTCCATCTTCATCACAACAGAACCACCAGCCGTAGAAACAAGATCAAAATTTTCCTCACATTTCAGCCAAGTCCCAACTAACATTCCATCATAACGCACCCAGCAGCTCAGCCAGGGGTATAGAACAAATTGCATCAATGAAGGGTCAAACCAGAAGTAACACGAACCTAAAACATCCACGGCCTCTAGCACCTCCTCACCAAGGAGAGTCACTAGCTGCAACTTAAACCCACCAGCACCAAACTCATAAACGATAGCTTCATCACGTCTCATCCCTGCAGCAAGTAGTAACCAATGCCACCAATTCATGAAATCTCCTTCCGCACCCCGCAAACCAGCAAAGACAACCCACCAATCACCTGTAGCAGTACACACTTATTCCCCCAGCAACATCAAAAACATCAAAAATTCTAGAGCCATCTTAAACAGAGACTCAGACAGCCCTCTAACCAAATGGCATGCCCAGCCATCAAGCCACTCCAAAGGTAGAACAAATAGTAGCAGCAGCCCGAACGAACACCCACAAAGTTGTAGCAACTGGAAAGAAGAATCCACCGTCGCACCAAAAAAATGCGGGGTTCACAACGTAGGAGAAACAACATACCAGAACCTCCGAGATCTGATCCTCAACAGCTGTGGAAAGAAAGAATCGGCCTGAACCACAGGCACCAGCTCGACCCATCCATGCGATGTATCCTCCACAGATCCAAAAAACCACCGAGGAGTGACATCTGAAAAAGCATATCTGAGTCGAAGCGCCGCAACTGAGCCAAACCAATGACGCCGCCTTGAAAACTCGATCAGAGCCATCATCTTCCAAGAACCATCGCGCGAAGTCGTCAGCCACCTTAGATGAGACCCAGATCCGAGGTCAACAAACGGGGTCGCTAAAGCACGCAAACCCTTCCTCTTTGAAAAGTCGATGTCATAACCCACCAAACGCCAAACGCCCATCATCAGCAGCCAAGGACCTTCACCATCGAGGGTCGGACGACATCGCCAAAGCGCCACTGAAGGAAGCCGAGAAGAGCAAACAGGAAGAAGGGGACGACGGTGCCGTGGAACCCTAGCGCGGGGAGAGAGCAAACTAGGAGAATCGGGAGCCATCACCTTAGTATTTTTTTCTTAGTGTTCTTTAGGGTTTATTATTGTTCTTTAGGATTTCTTACCGTTTATTAGCGTTTTTTATTGTATATTAGGGATTTATTTGTCTTTTGTAGGTATTAATATCATCTTCTAGGGTTTATCAACCTTTTTAGTGTAATTTAAGATTTATTAGGGTTTATTTTATTTATTAGGGTTTAGTAACATGTATTTGGGTTTATTACGATTTATTAGGGTTTATTATGATTTACAAGGGTTTATTGCGGTTTATTAGGGGTTTGTTATGGTTTGTTTCAGTTTGTTACGATTTATTTGGCATTGTTAGGATTTGTTATGATTTATTTGGGGTTGTTAGGGTTTGTTACGATTTATTTTGCGGCTATTAGGGTTGTTAGGGTTTATTAGTGGGTTGTAGGGTTTTGTAGGCTATTATTTGGAGGTTTTTGTACCGTTTTGTCGGGTTTGTTAGGGTTTATATTGATTATTAGAGTTTATTATGGTTTAATAGTGTTTTTATTGCATATTAGGGGTTTTAGGGATTTTTTAGAGTTTATTAGGGTCTAATAGAGTTTGTTAGGGTTTATTATAGGTTATTACAATTTATTAGTGTTTATTAGGGTTTTTAGGGTTTAATAGTGGGTTTTAGGGGTTATTAGGTTTTATTAGTGGTTCATAGGGTTTATTAGTGGTTGTTATGGTTTTTTAGGTTTTGTTAGGGTTTTTAGAGTTTGTTAGGGTATGTTTTAGTTGTTTGGGGTTTTATGCGTTTTTTGGGTTTTATGGGAGTGTTTTGATTTTTTATGCTTTGTTAGGGTTATTTTAGCGTTTTTTGGGGTTTTGTTGTGTTTTGTGGGTTTTTAAGCATTTCTCGATTTTTTGTAGAAATTTTTTGGGTTTATATAGTGTTGTTAGTGGCCTTAGTGGTTCTTTAGAGGTTTATTAGTGGTTTAATAGTGTTTAATTTTTTATATTATGTTATGTTAGAGTTTAATATTTTTTAGGGTTTTGAAGCGCCTTTTGGGTTTTTGTAGCATCTTTTAGGGTTTGTGTAGCATTGTTTGAGTTTATGTAGCATTTTTTGTGTTTATGTAGCATTTTTATGGTATAGTTAGCGGTTTTAGGTTTGATGTATCATTTTTAGTGTTTATGTAACGCTTTTAGGGTTTATGTAGTGTGTTTAGGGTTTAGGTTTTATGTAGCATTTTTTAGGGTTTAAGTTGCGTTTTCTGGGTTTATGTAGCGTTTTTAGGGGTGATGTTGCATTTATGTTGAATTTTTTAGGGATTATGTAACATTTTTTGGGTTCATGTAGTGTTTTTAGGGTTTATATTGTGTTTTTAGGTTTTATGTAGCGTTTTTAATGTTTATGTTGTGTTTTTAGGGTTTATGTTGTGTTTTTAGGGTTTATGTTATAGTTTTATTGTTTATTTAGTGATTTTAGGGTTTATGTAGCGTTTTGGGGTTTATGTTGCATTTTTAGGGCTTTTGTTGCATTTTTTAGGGTTTATGTAACATTTTTAGGATTTCTGTATCTATTTGAAGCGTTTTAGGGTTTTAATGGTTGTTCATGGTTTGAAGTGTTTTTTAGGGATTTAAGGGTTGTTAACAGGTGTTTATGGTTTTTTATGGTATCTGATGGGTTTATAATGTTTTTGGGGGGTTTTTATGGGTTTATTTGTTTTTTGGGATAGATAGGGGTTGTTATGGTTTGTTACTATGCTTTAGGGTTTTTTGGGTATTGTAGCGGTTTTTAGGGTTTTTATTTTGGGTTTTAGCATTTTTTTGGGTTCTATACGGTTTTTTAGTGTTCTTTAGAGTTTAATATCATTTTTATGAGTTTATTAGGGTTCTTTAGGGATTATTAGAGTCCTATTGGATTTGTTACAGTTTATTAATATTTTTTATTGTATATTAGGGTTTTATTAGGCTTTTGTAGGCATTAATAGCTTTTTCTAGGGTTTATCAACCTTTTTAGTGTTATTTAGGATTTATTAGGGTCTATTATGGTTTATTTTATTTATTAGGGTTTAGTAACATGTATTTGGGTTTATTACAATTTATTAGGGGTTATTATGCTTTGTTAGGGTTTATTGCGGTTTATTAGGGGTTTGTTATGGTTTGTTTCGGTTTGTTACGATTTATTTGGAGTTGTTAAGATTTTTTACGATTTATTTGGGGTTGTTAGGGTTTTTTAAGATTTATTTTGGGGTTATTAGGGTTTGTTAGGGTTTATTAGTGGGTTGTAGGGTTTAGTAGTCTATTATTTGGAGGATTTTGGTAGCATATTTTCAGGTTTGATAGAGTTTTTAGTGATTCTTAGGGTTTATTATGATTTAATAGTGTTTATTAATGTATATTAGGGGTTTTAGGACTTTTGTAGCATTTATTAGGGTCTAATAGAGTTTGTTAGGGTTTATTACAGGATATTACGATTTATTAGTGTTAATTAGGGTTTTTAGGGATTAATAGTGGGTTTTAGGGGTTGTTAGAGATTATTAGTGGCTCTTAGGGGTTATTAGTGGTTATTAGGGTTTGTTAGGTTTTGTTAGGGTTTTTACGGTTTGTTATGGTTTGTCTGAGTTGTTTGGGTTTTCTGGGAGTGTTTGTATTTTTTATGCTTTTTTAGGGTTATTTTAGCGTTTTTTGGGTTTTTGTTGCGTTTTGGGGGTTTTGAAGCATTTCTTGATTTTTTGTAGAAATTTTTAGCATTTATGTAGCGTTGTTAGTGGCTTTAGTGGTTCTTAATGGGTTTATTAGTGGTTTATTTGCGTTTAAATTTTTATATTATGGTATATTAGAGTTTAATATTTTTGAGGGTTTTGAAGCGTCTTTAGGGTTTTTGTATCTTATTTTAGGGTTTGTGTAGCGTTTTTCGAGTTTATGTAGCATTTTTAGTGTTTATGTAGCATTTTTAGGGTTTAGTTAGTTGTTTTAGGTTTTATGTATCCTTTTTAGTGTTTATTTAACGTTTTTAGGGTTTATGTAGCGTGTTTAGGGTTTAGGTTTTATGTAGCATTTTTTAGGGTTTATGTTGCATTTTATGGGTTTATGAAGCGTTTTTTAGGGGGGGTGTAGCATTTATGTTGCATTTTTTAGGGCTTATGTAACGTTTTTGGGGTTCATGTAGTGTTTTTATGGTTTATATTGTGTTTTTAGGTTCTATAAAGCATTTTTAATGTTTATGGTGCATTTTTTATGGTTTATGTTTTGTTTTTAGGGTTTATGTTACAGTTCTAGGGTTTATGTAGTGATTTTAGAGTTTATGTAACGTTTTTTGTGTTTTTGTTGCGTTTTTTTGTTTATGTTGTGTTATTAGGGATTTTTGTTGCATTTTTAGGGTTTATGTTACATTTTTAGGGTTTATGTATCTATTTGAAGCATTTTTTAGGGTTCTAATGATTGTTTATGGATTGAAGTGTTTTTTAGGTTTTTAAGGGTTGTTAATGGGTGTTTATGGTTTTTTATGGTATCTAATTGGTTTTTAATGGTTTTTGGGGGGTTTTATGGGTTTATTTATTTTTTTGGGACAGATAGGGGTTGTTATGGCTTGTTAGTGTGTTTTAGGGTTTGTTTGGGTATTTTAGCGGTTTTTAGGGTTTATATAATGTGTTTTAGAATTTTTTTGGGTTATATTGGGTTTTTTAGTGTTCTTTAGAGTTTAAGATCATTTTTAAGAGTTTATTAGGGATCTTTAGGGTTTATTAGGGTTCTATAAGATTTGTTACAGTTTATTAGCATTTTTTATTGTATATTAGGGTTTTACTGGGCTTTTGCAGGCATTAATATATTTTTCTAGGGTTTATCATCCTTTTTAGGGTTATTTAGGATTTATTAGGGTTTATTAGGGTTTATTTTTTTATTAGGGTTTAGTAACATGTATTTTGGATTGTTACAATTCACTAGGGGTTATTATGCTTTCTTAAGGTTTATTGCGGTTTATTATGGGTTTGTTATGGTTTGTTTCAGTTTTTTATGATTTATTTGGAGGTGTTAGGATTTCTTACGATTTATTTGTGGTTGTTAGGGTTTGTTATGATTTATTTTGGGGTTATTAGGGTTTGTTAGTGTTTATTAGTGGGTTTTAGGGTTTAGTAGGCTATTATTTGGTGGGTTTTGGTAGCGTTTTTTCAGGTTTGATAGAGTTTTTAGTGATTATTAGGGTTTATTATCGTCTAATAGTGTTTTTAATGTATAAAAGTGGTTTGAAGACTTTTATATCATTTATTAGGGTCTAATAGAGTTTGTTAGGCTTTCTTATAGGTTATTACAATTTATTAGTGTTTATTAGGGGTTTTAGGGTTTAATAGTGGGTTTTAGGGGTTATTAGGGGTTATTAGTGGTTCATAGGGTTTGTTAGGTTTTGTTAGGGTTTTTATGGTTTTTATGGTATGATTGAGTTGTTTGGGGTTTTATGCATTTTTTTGGGTTTTATGGGAGTGTTTGGATTTTTTATGCTTTGTTAGGGTTCTTTTAGTGTTTTTGGGGTTTTGTTGCGTTTTGTGTGTTTTGAAGAATTTCTTGGTTTTTTGTAGAAATTGTTAGGGATTATGTAGTGTTGTTAGTGGTTTTAGTGGTTCTTTAGGGGTTTATTAGTGGTTTATTAGGGTTTAATTATTTATATTATGGTATATTAGAGTTTAATATTTTTGAGGGTTTTGAAGCATCTTTAGAGTTTTTGTGGCATTTTTTATGTTTTGTGTAGCATTGTTAGATTTTATGTAGCATTTTTAGTGTTTATGTAATGTTTTTAGGGTTTATGTAGTGTTTTTTGGGTTTAGGTTTTATGTAGCATTTTTTAGGGTTTTTGTTGCGTTTTCTGGGTTTATGTAGCATTTTTAGGGGAGATATAGCATTTATGTTGCATTTTTTAGGGTTTATGTAACGTTTTTTGGGTTCATGTAGTGTTTTTAAGTTTTATGTAGCATTTTTAATGTTTATGTTCCATTTTTTGGGGTTTATGTTGTGTTTTTAGGGTTTATGTTACAGTTCTAGGGTTTATGTAGTGATTTTAGGGTTTATGTAGCGTTTTTTGGGTTTATATTGCGTTTTTTGGTTTATGTTTAATTTTTAGGCTTTTGTTGCATTATTTAGGGTTTATGTAACGTTTTTAGGGTTTATGTATCTATTTGAAACCTTGTTTAGGTTTTTAATGGTTATATATGGTTTGTAGTGTTTTTAGGGTTTTTAAGGTTTGTTAACGGGTGTTTATGGTTTTTTATGGTATCTGATGGGTTTTTAATGGTTTGGGGGGGTTATGGGTTTATTTTTTTTTTGGTATAGATAGGGGTTGTTATGGTTTGTTAGTGTTTTTTAGGGTTTATTTGGGTATTGTAGCAGTTTTTGGGGTTTATATAATGAGTTTTAGCATTTTTTGGGTTCGTTAGGGTTTTTTAGTTTTCTTTAGAGTTTAATATCATTTTTTAGGGTTTATTAGGGTTCTTTAGAGTTTATTAGTGCTGTTTAGGATTTGTTACAGTTAATTAGAATTTTTTATTATATATTAAGGTTTTATTAGGCTTTTGTAGGCATTAATAGATTTTTATAGTGTTTATAAACCTTTTTTAGGGTTATTTAGGATTTATTTGGGTTTATTTTATTTATTAGGGTTTAGTAACATGTATTTGGGTTTATTACTGTAACACCCTGACCCCACTAGCCTGGAGCCGGTGCATTACTTATGATATTGGCATGGTTAGAAGGAGTGAAAATCCTGAAGGAACGATCAGTTTAGAATTATTGAAGAAACTAGAAACATAGATTTAACAC
Source organism: Viscum album (assembly GCA_963277665.1). NCBI lineage: Eukaryota > Viridiplantae > Streptophyta > Magnoliopsida > Santalales > Viscaceae > Viscum > Viscum album. The sequence goes on from OY728167.1 coordinate 760,457,227, forward strand.
AAATTCGATTGGATAAGGTTAGAAGATACAGTACATAATGAAAAACAAAAACTGCATCCACAAACACTGAATAAATGACCTCCTCTTCATAACTTATTGATGGTAAACAATGAAAGGGGTGAGCTAAAATGCTCAGTAAGGGCTAAAAATAGCAGAAGCATGAGTAAAATAATAAGTGAATCACAATCAATCTGACATAATCAATATGTAATAGTCAATAAATGTATAACTAATGCCATTAATAAACTGAGAATGAAAATGCATCCATTGATTTTGTCATGGTGAAAACCTCATGGATAATAATAATAACTGACAATGAATAAAGAGACTGATTTTTAATTGGATGTCATGTATCTGGAACATGAACCATAATATCATAAAAATGTTTTAGTTCTATTGGTAGAAAGCCGTCAGATTTTTGGAAACAAATTCAAAGGATCTGTCACCAAACTGTTTTGTCTCATGAGAACTACTGATGCATTGAGGGGCTGTAGTGGGCCCCACCCACCTCTACATCCAAGAATTATTTATAAATAGATTCAATACAAGAGTAGTATGTATTTACATTATCTGTATAGAATAAAGGATATAGATTCATCAATATTTCCACAGTCAAAACAACATTCAAAATAAATATCGTATGTAAAATGGTATACAGCTTAGACAATGATAATATCCATGTTATGAGAATATGGATATTTAAATTTAATATACATTAAATTGAAAAGTGATATCAAATGGGAAGTTGGTACACCACATAAGAAAGATTAGGAGCATAATTACTAAGAAAGTCACAACGAAGTGAAAATTGAGACAAAGCTCGTTATCGTGTTGTATTCAATTGAGTCGTATGAAAAAAAGTTAATAACCACAAAAAGAGTCACAGAATACAATGAATATAATTATAACCTTGATAACATATGCCAAATTGTAGTAAAACTATACCACATATAAGAAAAAAGAGGTGAACAATGGAGATCCCACAGAATTGAAGGTGAGATGAGAAAACCTCTTACAAATATTTTGGCATGGTAACGAGTGTTCTTGCAAGGGCTTAATGAGAGATAAAAGGTTATCCCATGATTTATATGTCATAAGGTCATTATTGGGGATATGATAAAACATACCCCATCATTTGAAATTAAAAACAAAATCACACAAGATAGGGTGGATTCTTGAATAAATGTGAGAGAGAGGATCCCTTACCTTATGCTTGAAAGTGTTCTTGACTTGTTATTAAAGACCTGAATAAAAAAATTAGGATTATTAATTAATAAGTTAAGAACCTATTTTATATGTAAATGATTTCTTATAATGATTTTTAGTTCATTCTAGGTCTTTTTTATTGGTTATAAGGTACAATTTCATTGTTCAGACTCGTTTGTTTACTTCGTTTTATATGATAGGTTCACTTATATTCAAGTTAGGATAAATATATAAGATGGATGTGGTTGTCTAGAAATGAAGTTATAAACTATTAGTGAACATCCACGAGATGACGTGGTTTTATATTTAATTCAGGTTACTTAGATTGAAGTCGAATTTATATATATATATATATATGACCTTAGTGATAACCGTTTTGGTTAATCGGTGGGTTTGATTACGATAAACATGTTTTGATTTATAACTTAATACCATCTATACAAAAGTATTATAGATCTAAAAAGAGGATATATTACCTAATAATCTGGTTCAACCATAACACAAATGGTTTTCTGAAAATAATTAAAGATTATATTAGAAAATGATAAACTGTTTTCCTTGAATGTGCTAAATTAGCACATCTCAAACGGTGCTTTAATTTCTTTCAAATAAAAGTGGGGAAAGGAGATAATATAATGGAATATATACCATTAGCATGAAAACATTACATAACATGTATGTTACTGGATTTATCATACTATTTTGTTGAAGGGAGGTGTGAAAAGAAACAAAAAATAAAAGAACTTAAAAGAAAAGAACTGATTTGAAAGAGGAGTTTACCTCTTGAGACTTCCTCCTTTGAGAACCTCTTAAGGGGAGATGTTTTGGTCTTTTTATGAAAACAAAGATTGATGGACGTGGGGAAGGAGGTTGGGATGGTATTTGGACAGAATTTAGAGAAGGAAAAAGGCTTGAAAGGAGTGAATGGAAGGGGGTGAGAGGGGTTTTTATAGTGGAGGGGAGAGGGGATTTCTGAATATAAAACTCATTAATTTATTATTTCCTCTCAAGACAACCAATAGTGAGTATTCCATAATCAAGAACAGTAATATATGCATGTGAATTCGAACCAATTGGACTTACATCAACAAATCATCATCAATGACTCAATTAATCCATTATTTAGTGTTAATTGTGAATTATCAGATTTAACTCTTCACCAAAAATTCAAGTATTTTAGAAAAATCCGAAAAATTCACCCCAACCATTTTTAAACATGTAGAATCCAAAAATGAAGTCAAATTTTCAAAAATAATTTTCTAAATATGATTAATTAAATATTTTATTAAATGATTATTTAATTGAAATATATAAACACTTAGAAAATTCATCTTCATCTTTTGGGTGTCTAAATTCATTTATACACACAAGGGTATGGATACCATTCATAAGAGTCATAATACTATTCATAAGGGTAATTTAATGTTCCTAAGGGTAGTTTACTATTCACAAGGGTAGGTTACTATTCACCAAAAATTAAGTTAATTCTATGAGACTCTAAATATCATCTTGAGCAAAACCGTGTATATCAAATTTTTAAAATTCAAAACACAAAGCTGGTAAATTTAAGTTTAGTGGATAAGTTATGGCTATATCCTATTAGTAACCATGTTTTGTTCCATAGGGGATTAGTGATTCATGAAATATAGGCTACCTAATGAATAGAGTGTATTTAAGAGAAACATACCATAAAATGTTTGGGATGCTACATTATTACCTCCTTCGGATATTTCATCCTCGAAATTTTTATGTATAATTCCCACCAAAAAGATGCGGGTGATTCTCTTTCATAACATCCTCAGGTTCCCATGTTGCTTCCTCCATATTATGGTTTCTCTAAAGAACCTTCACTAGGCGAGTTGTCTGATTTCTCAATTTCTATTCCCTTGTGTCAAGAATCCCAATGGGCTTTTCACAATATGACAAATCAGGTTCCAGTTCAATTTCATCATATGTGAGAACATGCATTGGGTCTGGCATTTACTTCTTTAACAATGACACATGGAACACATCATGAACTCTAGATAGATTTGGGTCATCACTAGACGGTAAGCTACAACTCCAATTCATACTAGAATTTCAAATGGCCCGATGTACCTGGGGCTCAGTTTCCCTTTCTTACCGAACCTTAGGACACCCTTCCATGGAGATACATTCAGGAAGACATGATCTCCCATCAGGAATTCCAAATCATTTATCCGATTTTCAGCATAACTCTTCTGCCTACTTTGGGTTTCCTTAATATGGGATTGATTTTTCTTTACCTTGGTCATGGTCTCTTCAATATGTTTTGGGCCTATAAGTTTTCTCTCACCAACTTCATCCCAACAAGTTGGAGTTCGACATACCTTTCCATACAATGCTTCATATAGAGCCATTTCAATACTAGAATGAGAACTATTGTTGTAAGAAAATTCCACCAAAGGTAAGTATTGATCCCACACACCTTGGATGTCAAGAGATCATGACCTCAACATGTATTCTAGAGTTTGTATAATCCTTTCAGACTACCCGTCGGTTTGGGGGTGATATGTGGTACTCATATGAATCTCAGTATTCAAATCCTTCTGGACGCTTTTCCAGAATTTTGATGTAAATCGGGGATCTCGATTGGATAAAATTGATAGAGGTTCACCGTGAATTCTTATTTATTACCATCCACGTGTATGCGTCATTTTCATTATCATTACATGTTAATGCACATACATGTGTGTTATTATATATTATTTATTACCATGCACATGAAAATGCAATGCACTTGCATTATTCTATTATCACAGGTGTTATTATTATTTATTATCATGCACGTGCACATACAATGCACTTGCATTATTCTATTATCACATGTGTTATTATTTATTATTTATTATCATTCACATGAAAATTCACATTCATGTGGACTTTGTTATTATTTATTGTTTATTACTATGCACACGCACATGCACATGCACATGCACATGCACATGCACATGCACATGCACATGCACATGCACATGCACATGCACATGCAGTTGGATGTGCATTATTATTTATTATTTCTTATCATTCACATGCATTATTATTTATAATTGATCATTTATTATCATTCACATGAAAATTTGAATGCATATGCACATGCACGTGCTTTGTGATTTATTATTTAAACTATGCACATGCATATGCACATGCACATGCCTTTTTAATACTATTATTATTAGAAGTATTTTTAGGGTTCACTCTCATTTTTTTAGGATTTTTAGGTGTTATTAAAATTTATTATGGTTTGTTAGGGTTTTAGGGTTTTTAACGGTATATTAGCGTTTTTAGGGTTTGGTGGGGGTTATTAAGATTTATTAGGGTTTATTATGGTGTGTGATGGTTTATAATGGTTTATTAGGTATTTTTAGGGTTTTATTAGGATTGAGTTGGGTTTATTTGGGTATATTATGTTATATTATGGTATATTATGGTATATTTGGGTATGTTTAGGATTTATTAGGGTTTATTATGGTTCATTGTGGTTTATTAATTTTTAAGAGGGTAAATTGGGGTTTTTTAGTGTTTAATAGGGTTTTATTCGGGTTTATTAGTGCTCTTAAGGGTTGTTAGGTTTTATTAGAATTTATTAGGGGTTTTAGGGCTTTTTAATGGTATATTTGTATTTTTGAGGGTTTAGTGGGATTTATTATGGTTTATTATGTTGGGTTAAGGTTTATTAGGGTAGAGTAAGTATTTTTAGAGTTTTATTAGGGTTGAGTAGGTATCTTTAAGGTTTTATTAGGGTTTATTATGGTTGAGTACAGTTTATTAGGGTTTGTTAGGGATTTTTAGAGGTTACTAGGGTTTGTTAGTGTTTTTATTAGTGTATATCAGTATTTTTTAGTTTTTGTTAATATATATGAGGGATTTTTATGACTTTTTAGGTTTTATTAGCGTGCTTTTAGTGTTTTTGAGCATTTTAAATGGTTTATTAACTTTTATTTTAATTTATCATGGTTTGTTATGGTTTCAAGGTTTTTTAATTGGTTGTTTGTGTTTTTTTGTTTACTAGGGTTTATTTGGGTTTTCTTAGGTATTTCTATGGTGTGTCAATGTTTATTAGGGTTAAGAAGGAAATTTTAGGGTTTTATTAGGGTTTTCTTAGAGTTTATTCATTTTTTAGGTTTTTTTAGTGATATTTAGGGTTTATTAGTGTTTGTTAGGGGTTTATTAGTTTTTTTTTGTTTTATTACGTTATATTCATGTTTGTTAGGTGTTTTTAGATAATATAGCGTGTTTTTATTGTTTGTGAGCATTTTGTTTTTTTTGTGAGAATTTTTAGGGTTTTTTTGTTATATTAGAGTTTATTATGGTTTATTAGGGTTTCTAGGGATTTTTAAGGAATATTAGCATTTTTTGTCTTTATTAGGTTATATTAGTGTTTTTAAGTCTTTTTAGGTATTATAGGGAATTTTTATTGTTTTTATTGTTTTTTATTCATTGTGAGTTTTTTTAGGGTTTATTAGGTTATATTAGAGTTTATCAAGATTTCTAGGGATTTTTTAAGGTTTACTATAATTTTTTTCTTTAATAGGGTTTTATTAGGGGTTATTATGGTGTGTTAAGTTTTGTCAGGGTTGAGTAGGGTTTATTTGGCTTCATTTATGGTTTATTAGGGCTTTTAAGGGTTTGTTTGGGGTTTATTATGGTTTATTAGAGTTTATTAGTGTCTATTAGGGTTGGTTTGGGTAGTTTAGGTTTTCTTAACATTTTTTAGGGTTTACTAGGTTTTATTATCATTTATTAGGGTTTATTAGGTATTTTTGGGGTTTTATTATGGTTGAGTAGAGTTTATTAGGAATTTATGGATTATAAGGTGTTTTTAGGGATTATTAGAGTTTATTTGGGGTTTATTAGGGATTAATATTTTATATTATGGTATATTAGGGTTTAATATTTTTGAGGGGTGTCAAGCATCTTAAAGGTTTTTGTAGCATTTTTTGGGGTTTGTGTAGCATTATTAGAGTTTATGTATCCTTTTTAGTGTTTATGTATAATTTTTAGGGTTTAGTTAGCGGTTTTAGATTTTATGTATTATTTTTAGGGTTTATTTAATGTTTTTAGGGTTTATGTATCCTGTTTAGGGTTTAGGTTTTATTTAGCATTTTTTAGGGTTTATGTTACGTTTTTTGAGTTAATGTAGCATTTTTAGGGGTGATGTAGCAATTATGTTGCATTTTTTCGGGTTTATGTAACTTTTTTATGGTTCATAGAGTGTTTTTAGGGTTTATATTGTGTTTTTAGATTTTATTTAGCATTTTTTATTATTCATGTAGCGTTTTCTAGGGTTTATGTTTTGTTTTTATTGTTATGTTACAATTCTAGGGTTTTTGTATTGCTTTTAGGGTTTATGTAGCATTATTTGGGTTTATGTTGGGTTTTTTTGGTTTATTTTGCATTTTTAGGGTTTTTGTTGCATTTTTTAAGATTTATGTATTGTTTTTAGGGATTATGTATCTATTTGAATCCTTTTTTGAGTTTTAATGGTTCTTTATGTTTTTTAGTGTTTTTAGGGGTTTTATGCATTGTTAACAGGTGTTTATGGTTTTTTATCGTATCTGATGGCTTTTTAGTGGTTTTTGGGGGTTTTATCGTTTTTTTTATGGGATTGATAGGGGTTGTTAGGGGTTTTAGTGTGTTTTAGAGTTTGTTTGGGTATTGTAAAGGTTTTTAGGGTTTATTTAATGTGTTTTAGCATTTTTTTGGGTTCATTAGGGTTTTTTGTGTTCTTAGAGTTTAATATGGTTCATTAGGGTTTATTAGTGTTCTTTAGGGTTTATTATTGTTCTTTATGATTTCTTATAGTTTATTAGCGTTTTTTATTTTATAGTAGGGTTTTATTTGGATTTTGTAGTTATTAATAGATTTTTCTAGGGTTTATAAACCTTTTTTAGGGTAATTTAAGATTTATTAGGGTTTATTAGTGTTTATTTTGTTTATTAGGGTTTAGTAACATGTATTTGGGTTTATTATGATTTATTAGGGTTTATTATGATTTGTTAGGTTTTATTGCGGTTTATTAGGGGTTTGTTATGGTTTGTTTTAGTTTGTTAAGATTTATTTGGCGTTGTTAGGATTTTTTATGATTTATTTGGATTTTTTAGGGTTTGTTACAATTTATTTTGGGGTTATTAGGGTTGTTAGGGTTTATTAGTGGGTTGTAGGTTTTTGTAGGCTATTATTTGGAGGTTTTTAAACCATTTTGTTGGGTTTGTTAGGTTTTTTAGTGATTATTAGGGTTTATTATGGTTTAATAGTGTTTTTATTGAATATTAGGGGTTTTAGGGATTTTGTAGGGTTTATTAGGGTCTAATAGAGTTTTTTTAGGGTTTATTTTAGGTTATTAGAATTTATTAGTGTTTATTAGGGTTTTTAGGGTTTAATAGATGAGTTTAGGGGTTATTAGGTTTTATTAGTGGTTCTTAGGGTTTATTAGTGGTTGTTAAGGTTTGTTAGGTTTTGTTAGGGTTTTTAGGGTTTGTTATGGTTTGTTTTAGTTGTTTGGGGTTTTATGCGTTTTTGGGTTTTTTTGGAGTGTTTGGATTTTTATGCTTTGTTAGGGTTATGTTAGAATTTTTGGGGGTTTGTTGCGTTTTTTTGGTGTCGAAGCATTTCTATATTTTTTGTTGAAATTGTTAGGGTTTATGTAGCATTGTTAGTGGCTTTAGGGGTTCTTTAGGGGTTTATTAGTGGTTTAATAGTGTTTAATTTTTTATATTATGGTATATTAGAGTTTAATATTTTTGAGAGTTTTGATTCGTCTTTAGGGTTTTTATAGCATCTTTTAGGGTTTGTGTAGCATTGTTTGAGTTTATGTAGCATTTTTAGTGTTTATGTAGCATTTTTAGGGTAAAGTTAGCGGTTTTAGGTTTTATGTATCATTTTTACTATTTATGTAACGTTTTTAGGGTTTATGTAGCGTGTTTAGGGTTTAGGTATTATGTAGAAATTTTTAGGGTTTATGTTGTGTTTTCTGGGTTTAGGTTGCGTTTTTAGGGGTGATGTAGCATTTATATTGCATTATTTAGGGTTTATGTAACATTTTTGGGGTTCATGTATTGTTTTTAGGGTTTATATTGTGTTTTTAGGTTTTATGTAGCGTTTTTAATTTTCATGTTGCATTTTTTAGGGTTTATGTTGTGTTTTTAGGGTTTATGTTACAGTTTTAGAGTTTATTTAGTGGTTTTAGGGTTTATGTAGCGTTTTTTGGGTTTATGTTGCATTTTTTGGTTTATGTTGCTTTTTTAGGTCTTCTGTTGCATTTTTTAGGGTTTATGTAACGTTTTTAGGGTTTATGTATCTATTTTAAGCGTTTTTATGGTTTTAATGGTTGTTTATGGTTTGTAGTGTTTTTAGGGTTTTTAAGGGCTATTAACGGATGTTTATGGTTTTTTATGGTATCTGATGGGTTTTTAATGGTTTTTTGGGGGTTTTTATGGGTTTATTGGTTTTTTGGGATGGATAGGGGTTGTTATGGTTGGTTACTGTGTTTTAGGGTTTTTTGGGTATTGTAGCGGTTTTTTGGGTTTTTATATTGTGTTTTAGCATTTTTTGGGTTCTATAGGGTTTTTTAGTGTTCTTTAGAGTTTAATATCATTTTTAAGGGTTTATTAGGGTTCTTTAAGGTTTATTAGTGTCTTATAGGATTTGATACAGTTTATTAGCATTTTTTATTGTATATTAGGTTTTTATTGGGCTTTTGTAGGCATTAATAGAATTTTCTAGGGTTTATCAACCATTGTTTGGTTATTTAGGGATCATTAGTGTTTATTATGGTTTATTTAATTTATTAGGGTTTAGTAACATGTATTTGGGTTTATTACAATTTATTAGGGGTTATTATTCTCTGTTAGGGTTTATTGCGGTTTATTAGGGGTTTGTTGTGGTTTGTTTCGGTTTGTTATGATTTATTTGGAGTTGTTAGGATTTGTTACAATTTATTTGGGGTTGTTAGGGTTTGGTACGATTTATTTTGGGGTTATTAGGGTTTGTTAGGATTTATTAGTGGGTTGTAGGGTTTAGTAGGCTATTATTTGGAGGTTTTCGGTAGCGTTTTGTCGGGTTTGATAGAGTTTTTAGTGATTATTAGGGTTTATTATGATTTAATAGTGTTTTTTAATGTGTATTAGGGGATTTAGGACTTTTGTATCATTTATTAGCATCTAGTAGAGTTTGTTAGGGTTTATTACAGGTTATTACGATTTATTAGTGTTTATTAGGGGTTTTAGGGTTTAATAGTGGTTTTTAGGGGTTGTTAGGGATTATTAGTGGTTCTTAGGGGTTATTAGTGGTTGTTAGGGTTTGTTAGGTTTTGTTATGGTTTTTAGGGTTTGTTATGGTTTGTTTTAGTTTTTTGGGGTTTTATACGTATTTTGGGTTTTTTGGGAGTGTTTGGATTTTTTATGCTTTGTTAGGTTATTTTTGCGTTTTTTGGGGTTTTGTTGCGTTTTGGGGGTTTTGAAGAATTTCTCTTTTTTTGTTGCAATTGTTAGGGTTTATGTTGCATTGTTAGTGGCTTTAGTGGTTCTTTAGGGGTTTATTAGTGGTTTATTTGGGTTTAATTTTTTATATTATGGTATATTAGAGTTTAATATTTTTGAGGGTTTTGAAGCGTCTTTAGGGTTTTTGTAGCATCTTTTAGGGTTTGTGTAATATTTTTATAGTTTATGTAGCATTTTTAGTGTTTATGTAGCATTTTTAGGGTTTAGTTAGTGGTTTTTGGTTTTTTGTATCATTCTTAGTGTTAATGTAATGTTTTTAGGGTTTATGTAGCGTGTTTAGGGTTTAGGTTTTATGTAGCATTTTTTAGGGTTTCTGTTGCGTTTTATGGGTTTATGTAGCATTTTTAGGGGTGATGTAGCATTTATGTTGCATTTTTTAGGGCTTATGTAACGTTTTTTAGGTTCATGTAGTGGTTTTAGGGTTTATATTGTGTTTTTAGGTTTTATGTAAAATTTTTAATGTTTATGTGGCATTTTTATGGTTTATGTTTATTTTTTAGGGTTTCTTTTACACTTCAAAGGTTTATGTAGTTCTTTTAGGGTTTAGGTAGCATTTTTTGGGTTTATGTTGCGTTTTTTTATTTATGTTGTGGTTTTAGGGTTTTCGTTGCATTTTTTAGGGTTTATGTAACGTTTTTAAGGTTTATGTATCTATTTGATGCCTTTTTTAGGGTTTTAATGGTTGTTTATGGTTTGAAGTGTTTTTAGGGTTTTAAGGGTTGTTAATGGGTGTTTATGGTTTTTATGGTATCTGATGGGTTTTTAATGGTTTTTGGGGGGTTTTATGGGTTTATTTGTTTTTTTTGGGATAGATAGGGGTTGTTATGGTTTGTTAGTGTGTTTTAGGGATTTTTTTGGGTATTGTAACGGTTTTAGGGTTTATATAATGTGTTTTAGCATTTATTTGGGTTCTTTAGGATTTTTTAGTGTTCTTTAGAGTTTAAGATCGTTTTAAGGGTTTATTAGGGTTCTTTAGGGTTTATCAGTGTTCTATAAGATTTGTTACAGTTTATTAGCGTTTTTTATTGTATATTAGGGTTTTATTGGGCTTTTTCAGGCATTAATAGATTTTTCTAGGGTTTATCAACATTTTTAGGGTTATTTAGGATTTATTAGGGTTTATTAGGGTTTATTTTATTTATTAGGGTTTAGTAACGTGTATTTGGGTTTGTTACAATTTATTAGGGGTTATTATGCTTTCTTAAGGTTTATTTGTAAGGGTTTGTGTCCTGAAAACCAACTGTTTTGTACTTTGATTACATGAATGTTCACTTATTATATATTGTTCATTATTCTGCATGACTATAATATAATAATGTCTGGGAATATTTGTTACATTGATAAGGTCATGGGAGATCCCCGCTATGATGAGAACCTTGAAATGCTATAACAATATTCTTAAATAAAGTTCTAAGGTTGGATAACATCCTATGATAGGACACATAGTATACAGACCATCATGTTCAAGTACTCGTAAGAAGACAAGACTCTCTCTCCTGGATTTCGCACTTGGTAATCTCCATGATGGGAGATTATGAGAACAGACCCTCCAGTAGCAATTCTGCATGTCTTGGTGTCATTGGAAATTTCTATCTACGAGCGTGTGTAATGGTCCTTAGACTGGAAGATTATCATTAACTCATGTCATGACTCGTGCACTTAGATTTACTGACGATAACCATCACGCAGATAGTTGGTGGGAAGAAGGGTACGTTGGGTGCATCATTAGTGACATGTTGTTAATGGATAATTTGAGGAATGATTCTTCCCTTCCATTTATGGAAGTTGATATCTTGTCCCTTTGATTGAAATAGAACTATCGCATGAAATTCCATGGCCATGGTGTAAACGATGAGATTATTTCAGGTAGTCAAAGAACGATGGATCAAGCATATAGGTTTATGACAGTTCCATGAAACCTTCTTGATGAGATATTGAGACAAAGGGATTAAATTACACAGTAAGCGTTCGTATGTGGTGATACATAAATGTGGCGTCAACTTCTTTCTCTTGGGTTCTTTGACCTGTTGCTAGACAGTAATCTTGGACTTTAGGAAAACCCGCCTAATGCCAATGAGAAAGAGGCCTAGAGGGTCACACACTAAGTGTATTCAAGTATCTCAAGTAGAATAAATATTATTCTCGTATGTGGTTTAATAATTATTCATGGAATCCAAAATAATTTTATTGTTAGAGGAAGAATAAAATGAAAACAAGTACACGCCGTGTATTAATTATTACACACCCTATAGTTTTTATTTTGAAAAGGAAATGAATAAATGAAAACAATATATACACACCGTGTAGTTTTCAATGAAAAACAAGTACACACCGTGTATTTATTATTACATGCCGTGTAGTTTTTACAGTCGGGATTTTGAGGATATAATATTGTTTTATTAAATGATATTTATTATAATCAGCGAGAGCGCATGTCAAGGAATTAATTATTCAACATGGGGGTTTTCAATAAGAGTCAATGAAATAAATAAAATGCGTAATGTGTTTATTTATTTTCATAACTCTACAACCTCAAACCTAATTATAAATATCCTCACAACCCCAACTCTTTTCCTACCCCGCACACAATAATTCTGGAGAATTCATTCAAGCACGAAAGAACATCTTCCTCCAAGAACACTCTCAAGACCGAGAGATATCCTCTTCCCTCAGATCAAGACGATCTAAGGCGGACAATGCAAGCAAATATTTCTCTATGCTAGCTCCCGGAGACTCCTTTTGCGACATCCCGAGATATGAGGTACACGTGTGGATCACCGCTAGAGGAAGTCTACACTTGGATTCTACGACACAATGACGAATCACATTGGAACATGATCAAGAACGTCATCGAAGAAAGAACACTCAAAAGGTATTTCTTTTCAATGAATTAAATTAATTATAATTAACCTGTAACGATTCTACTTTTTGGTTCTGGGACAAACCTTCTTCTTTGTCTTTTTCTATGATTTGATCCATGGAGACTGGTGTTTATCGTCGTATTGATCCAAGATTGATCATTGTTAATAACAAAAATCCAAGTGGTCACATCCACCCATGTGCTTCTACTGCGCCCAGAACCTTCATTATTGTAGTTTATTAGGGGTTTGTTATGGTTTGTTTTGGGTTTTTACGATTTATTCGGAGGTGTTAGGATTTGTTACGATTTATTTGTGGTTGTTAGGGCTTGTTACGATTTATATTGGGGTTATTAGGGTTTGTTAGGGTTTATTAGTGGGTTGTAGGGTTTAGTAGGCTATTATTTAGTGGTTTTTGGTAGCATTTTTTCGGGTTTGATAGAGTTTTTAGTGATTATTAGGGTTTATTATCGTTTAATAGTGTTTTTAATGTATATTAGGGGTTTTAGGACTTTTTTATCATTTATTAGGGTCTAATAGAGTTTGTTAGGGTTTATTAAAGTTTATTGCGATTTATTAGTGTTTATTAGGGGTTTTAGGGTTTAATAGTGGGTTTTAGGGGTTATTAGTGGTTCTTAGGCTATGTTAGGTTTTTTTAGGGTTTTAGGGTTTTATGGTTTGTTCGAGTTGTTTGGGGTTTTATGCATTTTTTGGGTTTTATGGGAGTGTTTAGATTTTTTATGCTTTGTTTGGGTTCTTTTCGCATTTCTTGGGGTTTTGTTGCGTTTTGTGGGTTTTGAAGCATTTATCGGTTTTTTGTAGCAATTGGTAGGGTTTATGCAGTGTTGTTAGTGGTTTTAGTCGTTCTTTAGGGGTTTATTAGTGGTTTATTAGGGTTTAGTTATTTATATTATGGTATATTAGAGTTTAATATTTTTGAGGGTTTTGAAGCGTCTTTAGGGTTTTTGTAGCATTTTTTAGGTTTTGTGTAGCATTGTAAGAGTTTATGTAGCATTTTTAGTGTTTATGTAGCATTTTTGGGGTTTAGTTAGCAGTTTTAGGTTTTATGTATCATTTATAGAGTTTATGTAATGTTTTTAAGGTTTATATAGTGTGTTTAGGGTTTAGGTTTTATGTAGCATTTTTTAGGGTTTATGCTGCGTTTTCTGGGTTTGTGAAGCATTTTTAGGGGTGATGTAGCATTTATGTTGCATTTTTAGGGTTTATGTAACTTTTTTGTGGTTCATGTAGTGTTTTTAGGTTTTATGTAGCGTTTTTAATGTTTATGTTGCATTTTTGGGGGTTTATGTTGTGTTTTTAGGGATTATGTTATAGTTCTAGGGTTTATGTAGTGATTTTGGGGTTTATATAGCCTTTTTTGGGTTTATGTTGTGTTTTTTGGTTTATGTTGAATTTTTAGGCTTTTGTTGCATTGTTTAGGTTTTATGTTACGTTTTTAGGGTTTATGTATCTATTTGAAGACTTTTTTAGGGTTTTAATCGTTGTATATGGTTTTTAGTGTTTTTTAGGGTGTTTAAGGGTTCTTAACGGGGTGTTTATGGTTTTTTATGGTATTTGATGGGTTTTTAATGGTTTAGGGGGGGTTATGGGTTTATTTGTTTTTTTGGGATATATAGGGGATGCTATGGTTTGTTAGTGTGTTTTAGGGTTTCTTTGGGTATTGTAGCGGTTTTTGGGGTTTATATAATGAGTTTTAGCAATTTTTTGGGGTTTTTAGGGTTTTTTAGTTTTCTTTAGAGTTTAATATCATTTCATAGGGTTTATTAGTGTTATTTAGAGTTTATTAGTGTTATTTAGGATTTGTTACAGTTTAATAGAATTTTTTATTATAAATTAAGGATTTTTTAGGATTTTTTAGGCATTAATAGCTTTTTCTAGGGTTTATAAACCTTTTTTAAGGTTATTTAGGATTTATTAGGGTTTATTAGGGTTTAGTAACATGTATTTGGGTTTATTACTATAACACCCCGACCCCACTTGGCTGGAGCTAGTGCATTACTTGTGATATTTTCATGGTTAGAAGGAATGAAAATCCTAAAAGAACGATCAGTTTAGTAGTCTTGAAGAAACTAGATACATAGATTTAACACAAATTACATTGGATAAGGTTACATGATTCAATACATAATGAAAAACAAAAACTGCATCCATGAGCACTCAATAAATGACCTCCTCTTCATAACCTATTGATGGTAAACAGTGAAAGGGTTGAGCTCAAATGCTCAATAAGGGGTACAAATAGAAGAAGCATGAGTAAAATAATAAGTGAATCACAATCAATATGACATAATCAATATGGCATAGTGAATACATGAATAACTAATGCCATTAATAAACTGAGAATGAAACTGCATCCATAGATTTTTTCATGGTGAAAACCTCATGGATAATAATAATAACTGACAATGAATAAAGAGATTGATTATTAGTTGGACGCCATGTATCTGGAACATGAACCATAATACCGTAAAAACGGTTTAGTTCTATAGGTAGAAACCCGTCTGATTTTTGGAAACAAACTCAAAGGGTCTGTCGCCAAACTGTTTTGTCTCATGAGACCTACCAATGCATCGAGAGGCTATAGTGGGCCCCACCCACCTCTAAATCCAAGCATTATTTATAAATAGATTCAATACAAGATCATTATGTATTTATATTATCCGTATAGGATAAAGGATACAGATTCATCAACATTTCCACATTAAAACAACATTCAAAATAAATATCGTATGTAAAATGGTATACGACTTAGATAATGATAATATCCATGATATGAGAATATGGATATTTAAATGGAATATACTTTCAATTGAAAATTGATATCAAAAGGGCAGTAGGCACACCACATAAGAAAGAGTAGGAGCACAATTACTAAGCAAGTCACAACGAAGTGAAAATTGAGACAAAGCTCGTTACCGTGTTGTATTCAATTGAGTCGTATGAAAAAAAGTTAATAACCACCAAAAGAGTCACAGAATACAATGAATATAATGAGAACTAGGGTAAAATATGCCAAATGGAACTAAACCTATAACACATATAAGAAAAAATAAGTGAACAATGGAGATCCCACAGAATTGAAGGTGAGATGAGAAAACCTCTTACAAATATTATAGCATGGTAACGAGTGTTCTTGTGAGTGCTTAATGAGAGATAAAAGGTTATCCCATGATTTATATATCATAAGGGAAGTATGGGGGAGATGATAAAACATACCCCTTTATTTGAAATTAAAAACAAAAGCACACAAGATAGGGTGGATTCTTGAATAAAAGTGAAAGGGAGGATCCCTTACCTTATGCTTGAAGGTGTTCTTGACTTGCTATTAAAGACCTGAATAAACAAATTAGGATTATAAATTAATAATTCCAGAACCTCTTTTATATTTAAATGATTTATTATAATCCTTTTTAGTTCATTATAGGCTTTTTTGATTGGATATAAGGTTCAATTTTATTGTTCGGACTCGTTTGTTTACTCGGTTTTAAATGATAGGTTCACTTATATTTAAGTTCGGATAAATATATAAGATGGATGTGGTTGTCCAGAAATGAAGTTATAAACTATTACTGAACATAGAGGAGATTACATGGTTTTAAATTTCATTCATTTTACTTAGATTGAAGTCGAATTTTTATATATATATATGACCTTAGTGATAACCGTTTTTCTTTAATTGGTGGGTTTGATTATGATGAACATGTTTTTCTTTATAACATAATACCATTTGTACAAAAGTATTACAGAACTAAAAATAGGATATATTACCTAATAATCTGTTTCAACCACAACACAAATGGTTTTCTGACCATAATTAATGATTATAATAGAAATTGATAAACCGTTGTCCTTGAATGTGCTAAATTAGCACATCCAAACGGTGCTTTCATTTCATTCAAATAAAAGTGGGGAAAGGAGAGAAGATAATGGAATATATATCATTAGCATGAAAACATTCCATCGCATTTATGTTACTGGTTTTATCATGCTATTTTGGTGAAGGGAGGTGAGAATACAAACAAAAAAATAAAAGAACTTAAAAGAAAAGAAGGGATTTGAAAGAGGAGTTTACCTCTTGAGACTTCCTCCTTTGAGAACCTCTTAAAGGGAGAGGTTTTGGTATGTTTATGAGACCAAAGCTTTCTGTTCGTGGGGGAGGTTGTTGTCAAGGTATTTGGATAGAATTTTGAGAAGGCACAAGGATTGAAAGGTATTAATGGAAGGGGGGTGAGATGGGTTTTTTATAGTGGAGGGGAGAGGGGATTTCTTAATATAAAACTCATTAATTTATTATTTCCTCTCAAGATAACCAATAGTGAGTATTCCATGACCAAGAATAGTAATATATGCATGTGACTTAGAACCAATTGGGCTTACATCAGCAAATCATCATCAATGACTCAATTAATCCATTATTTAGCGTTAATTGTGAATAATCGAATTTTACTATTCACCAAACATTCATGTATTTCAGAAAAATCCCAAAAATTCACCCTAACCATTTTTCAATGTGTATAATCCAAAAATTAAGTCCATTTTTTCAAAAATAATTTTCTAAATATGATTAATTAAATATTTAATTAAATAATTATTTAATTGAAATATATAAACACTTAGAAAATTCATCTTCATCTTTAGGGTGTCTAAATTCATTTATACACTCAAGGGTATGGATACCATTCATAAGAGTCATAATACTATTCATAAGGGTAATTTACTATTCCTAAGGGTAGGATACTATTCATAACGGTAGGTTACTATTCACCAAAAATTACGTTAATTCTATCAGACTCTAAATATCATCTTGAGCACAACCGTGTATATCAAATTTTTAAAATTCAAAACACAGAGCTGGTAAATTTAAGTTTAGTGGCTATGTTATGGCTATCTCCAATAAGTAACCATGTTTCATTACATAGGGGCTCAGTGATTCATGAAATATAGGATACCTAATGAATAGAGTGTATTTAATAGAAACATACAATAAAATGTTTGGGGTGCTACAATTACAATTTATTATTGTTTATTATGATTTGTTAGGGTTTATTAGGGTTTATTAGGGGTTTGTTATGGTTTGTTTTGGTTTGTTAAAATTTTTTTGGGTGTTATTAGGATTTGTTACGATTTATTTGTAGTTGTTAGGGTTTTTTACGATTTATTTTGGGGTTATTAAGGTTTTTTAGGGTTTATTAGTGGGTTGTAGGGTTTTGTAGGCTATTATTTGGAGATTTTTGTATTGTTTTTGTCGGGTTTGTTAGGGTTTTTAGTGATTATTAGGGTTTATTATGGTTTAATATTGTTGTTATTGTATATTAGGGGTTTTAGGGCTTTTTTAGCATTTATTGGTGTCTAATAGAGTTTGTTAGGGTTTATGACAGGTTATTAAAATTTATTAGTGTTTTTTAGGGGTTTTAGGGTTTAATAGTGGGTTTTATGGGTTATTAGGGTTTATTAGGGGTCTATTCATAAGGGTAGATTACTATTCACCAAAAATTAAGTTAATTCTATCACTCTAAATATCATCTTGAGCACAACCGTGTATATCAAATTTTTAAAATTCAAAACACAGAGCTGGTAAATTTAAGTTTAGTGGCTATGTTATGGATATCTCTAATAAGTAACCATCTTTTGTTCCATAGGGTCTCAGTTATTCATGAAATATAGGATACCTAATGAATAGAGTGTATTTAATAGAAACATACCATAAAATATTTGGGGTGCTACAATTACGATTTATTATTGTTTATTATGATTTGTTAGGGTTTATTAGGGTTTATTAGGGGTTTTTTATGGTTTGTTTTGTTTTGTTACAATTTTTTTGGCGTTATTAGGATTTGTTACGAATTATTTTCGGTTGTTAGGGTTTTTTACGATTTATTTTGCGGTTATTAGGGTTTTTAGGGTTTATTAGTGGGTTGTAGGGTTTTATAGGCTATTATTTGGAGATTTTTGTATCGTTTTGTCGGGTTTGTTAGGGTTTTTAGTGATTATTAGGGTTTGTTATGGTTTAATAGTGTTTTTATTGTATATTAGGGGTTTTAGGGCTTTTTTATCATTTATTAGTGTCTAATAGAGTTTGTTAGGGTTTATGAAAGGTTATTAAGATTTATTAGTGTTTATTAGGTGTTTTAGGGTTTAATAGCGGGTTTTATGGGTTATTAGGGTTTATTAGTTGTTCTTAGGGGTTATTAGTGGTTGTTAGGGTTTTTTAGGTTTTGTTAGGGTTTTTAAGGTTTGTTACTATTTGTTTGAGTTGTTTGGGGTATTATGCGTTTTTTGGGTTTTATTGGTGTGTTTGGATTTTTTTTATGCTTTGTTAGGGTTATTTGAGCGTTTTTTGGGGTTTGGTTGCGTTTTGTGGGTTTTGAAGCATTTTTCGGTTTTCTATAGCAATTTATAGGTTTTATGTAGCGTTGTTAGTGGATTTAGTGGTTCTTTAGGGCTCTTTCAGATTTTTAGGGGTTTTAGGGTTCTTTAGGGTGTATTAGGGTTTCTTTTGAGGTTTTTAGGGTTTTCTTGGGGATTTTTTGGGTTTTTAAGGGTTTCAAAGGGTCGGTTAGGGTGTTGTTAGGTATTTCTAGGTTTTTTATTGTTTTTTAGAATTTTTAGTGGTTTTTAGGTTTTTTTATATTTTTTAGGGTTTTTTAGGTTTGTTTTTGGGTTTTTTTAGATGTTTTAGGGGTATTAGGGTTTTTAGGGTTTCTAGGATTTTTTAGGGTTTTTAGGGATTTTAGTGTTTTTAGGGTTTTTTGTGTTTTTTGGGTTTTTTTGGTTTTTTAGGGTTTTGCCAGTTTTTCCTGGTTTTTTGGGTTTTTTTGTGAATATTAGCATTTTGAATGGTTTAATAGTGTTTTTGTTGTATATTTGGGTTTTTATGTATTTTGTATCTTTTATTGGGGTCTAATAGGGTATTTAGGGTTTATTATGGTTTATTAGTGTTTATTAAGGTTTAGTAGTGGGTTTTAGGGTTTATTATGGTTTATTATTGGTTGGTAGGGTTTGATAGGATTTATTAGTTCTTATTAGAGTGATTTTGATTGTCTAAGGATTTGTTAGGGTTTCTAAGGGTGTGGTTGGGTTTCCAAGGATGGGTTAGGGTTTTTATGGGCGGGTTAGGGTTTCTAAGGGTGTGATATGGTTTCTAAGGGTTTCTAAGGTTGTGATAGGGTTTCTATGGGTGTGTTGGGGTTTCTAAGGGTGTGCTAGGGTTTCTAAGGGAGTGTTAGGGTTTTTAAGGGTCTGATAGGGTTTCTAAGGGTGTGTTAGTATTTCATAGGTTTTCTTAGGGGTTTTAGGGTTTTTAGGGTTATGATAGGGTTTCTTATGGTTTCTTAGGGATTTTTTAGGATTTATTCGGGGTTTTTATGTTTATTTGGGGGTTTTAGGGCTTCTTGTGGTTTGTTAGGGATTGTTAGGGTTTGTTTGTGTTTTTAGTGTTTGTTATGTTTTTAGGGGTTTTGGGGTTTGTTATGGTTTGTTAGGGTTTTTTTAGGGTTTTTTAGGGTTTTTTAGTGTTTGTTAGGGTTTTTAGGGTTTTGTGTGGTTTTAATGGTTTTTAGTGTTTATGGGGTTATTCATGGTTTGTTAGGGTTATTTAGTTGTTCATGGTTGTCACAGAGGTGTAGAACTAGTCGCAAGTTTCAATTCGATATGTGGTAGAGGTGAAACGGAGACCCAGAGTAGAAGTTAGGTTCATTTGGAGGACTTAAGGACCTTTTGGGTCTTTAAGAACGTGATAAGGTGTTCCTATTGGTCACAAATCTGTAGATATAGTCGAAATCTTAGATTTGATATCTGGTAGAGGCAAAACGGACTCCCGAAGTAGAAGTTATGGTCTTTTGGAGGGTTTAAGTACATTTTTGGGCCTTCGAGGATGTGATTAGGTGCTTTAGTGGTTATAGAACTGTGGGTATAGTCTCAAGTTTTAATTTGATATGTGGTAGGGGAAAAACGGACACCCATAGAAGAAGTCATTGCAAAACAGAGACCAGAAGCCAATATTTTGACCATCCAAAGGGATTTTGGGTCTTTTGGGGGGTTGAATAATGTCAGAAAGGATTCTAGTGGTTACCAGAGTGTGTATCTTTTCACAATCTTTTATTTGATATGTGGTAGAGAAAAAATGAACACACGTAGTAGAAGTTATTGTTGTTTTAAATTGAGCAACCCTCTTAGTACCTAAAAACCTAAGAAACCCACAACTCACTAAAATAGGCATAACTTCTCGTTCGGGTGACTGTTTGAGCATTGTGACTATTAAAATCGAAGCTTGTGAGATGATTGAGGAAGAACTCTAATCAAAAGTATGAGAAGATCAAAGAAACATAAGATGTATTAGTTATACCACTCCAAAAAAAGTCCAACATCAAACGGCGATAACATTCACTCCTATTGTTCGTTTAAGCTCTAACACATATCAAATCGAAGGCAGCAAAGTGATCTACATAGAAGTCTAACTTGAACAAAATTCAAGTCATGTTTGGGACCCTAAAATCCAAAAAACCCATCAGAAGGCCTCCAATACTCCATTTCTGTGTCTGGAGCCCTATCAATTTTTTCTTAAAACGGTCATAACTTCTGATATATGTGTCTGTTCAGCCTCTTGCACCTGTTTTTATCATAGTTCGGTCCATGATAATTAGTTTTACTGTTCAAGGAGTGGAAATGGACACCTGAGGAAGAAGTTATGCATTTTTTAATGACTCTGTGATTTGTTAGGTTTTTCGAGACATCATTTCTAGAACTTTTGTCCTATCTGCTGTTTTTTCAAACAACTATAACTTATTATTACTGTTATTATTATTATTATTATCATCATCATCTCATGCAAATGAACATGCACATGCACATTTATTATTATTATATTTTTATTACCATGCACGTGTACATGCAATGCAAACACTTTATTTTATTATCACATGCATTGTTATTATTATTGTTATTATTATTATTGTGGTTGTTGTTGTTGTTGTTGTTCTTGTTATTATCATCACATGAAAATGCACATCCAAATACACATAAAATCACATTCAATGAACATGAATTATTCTATTATCATATGTTTTAGTACCACTACTATTATCACTACTACTACTACTACTACTATTACTACAGCTGTTATAATTACTATCATCACATGCAAATGTAGAGGCACATGCGTTATTATTTATTATTTATTACCATGTATGTGTATATGCAATGCACTTGTATTATTCTTTTATTATTATTATTATTATTATTATTAATATTACTATTATTATTATTTTCATTATCATTGTTATTATCATTATCACATAAAAATGAACATCCATGTGCATTTTTATTTATTATTTATTACCATGCACGTGCATGCGTTATTATTGTTATTATTATTACATTTAGTATTATTAATATTATCATATAATGTAAATGCACATGCACATGCAAGTAAATTATTATTTTTTTTTTATTTACTACTATGAATGTGCACATGAAATGCACTTGTGTTCTTCTATTATTATTATTATTATTATTATTCTGGTTGTTATTGTGGTTTGTATCATCAAATACAAATGCACATGCACGTACGTTGTTATTTTTTATTTATTACCACGCACATGCAGGAGTCATTATCATTATCATTACATGAAAATGCACATGCACATGTGTTATTATATATTATTTATTATTATGCACATCAAAATGAAATGCACTTGCGTTATTCTATTATCGCATGTGTTATTATTATTTATTCTAATGCATGTGCATACGCACGGCATATGGGTTATTATATTATCACATGTGTTATTATTTTTTATTTTTTATCATTGACATGAAAATGAACATTCATGTGGACGTGGTTATTATTTATTGTTTATTACCATGCACATGCACATGCACATGCACTTGTATGTGCGTAATTATTTATTACTTATTATCATTCACATGAACATGCACATACACATCCTATTCACATGTGTTATTATTTATAATTTATTATTTATTATCATTCACATGCAAATGCACAGGAATATGCACATGCACATGAGTTTTGATTTATTATTTAAACTATGCACATGAATAGGCACATGCACGTGCGTTATAACTACTATTATTATTAGAATTATTTTTAGGGTTTACAATCATTTTTTGGATTTTTAGGTTTTATTAACATTTATTATGATTTGATAGGGTTTTAGGTTTTTTTAATGGTATATATGCATTTTTAGGGTTTGGTGGGGGTTATTAGGATTTTATTAGGGGTTATTATGGTGTGACAAGGTTTATTAGGGTTTATTTGGTATTTTTAGGGATTTATTAGGATTGAGTTGAGTTTATTAGGTTATATTGTGGTATATTATGGTATATTTGGGTATGTTTAGGATTTATTAGGGTTTATTATGGTTCATTATGGTTAATTAATTTTTAAGAGGGTATATTAGGGTTTTTTAGTGGTTAGTAGTATTTATTCGGGTTTATTAGCGCTTTTAATCTTAGTTTTTCTTTATTATCATTTATTACGGGTTTTAGGGATTTTTAATGGTATATTTTCATTTTTACGGTTTAGTGGGGTTTATTATGGTTTATTATGGTGTGTTATATTTTATTAGGGTTGAGTAGGTATTTTTAGGTTTTTATTAGGCCTGAGTTGGTATCTTTAAGGTTTTATTAGGGTTTATTAGGGTTGAGTATGGTTTATTAGGGTTTGTTAGGGATTTTTAGGGTTTATAAGGGTTTGTTAGTGTTTTTATTAGGGTATATGAGTGTTTTTTAGTTTTTGATAATATATATGAGGAGTTTTTATGACTATTTAGATTTTATTAGCGCGTTTGTAGTGTTTGTGATCATTTTAATGGTTTGTTGGCTTTTACTTGAATTTATTATGGTTTATTAGGGTTTCTAGGGCCTTTTAATGGTTTGTTTGCATATTTTTGTTTATTGGGGTTTAGTTGGGTTTTATTAGGTTTTGTTATGGTGTGTCAAGGTTTATTAGTGTTGAGAAGGTATTTTTAGGGTTTTATTATGGTTTTATTAGGGTTTATTAGTTTTTATTAGGGAATATCAGGGATTTTTAGTGTTTTTTAGGGTTTGTTAGGGGTTTGTTGAATTTTTTATGGTTTGTGTAGAGTTTTTAGAGTTTATGTATCATTTTTTTTATGTAGCATTTTTAGTGTTTAGTATGCAGTTTTTGATTTTATGTATCATTGTTAGGGTTTATGTAATGTTTTTAGGGTTTATGTAGTGTGCTTAGTGTTTAGGTTTTATGTAGCATTTTTAGGGTTTATGTTGCGTTTTCTGGTTTTATGTAGCATTTTTAGGGGCGAGGTAGCGTTTATGTTGAATTTTTTATGGTTTATGTAATGTTTTTAGGGTTCATGTAGTGTTTTTAGGGTTTATATTTTGTTTTTAGGTTTTATGTATCGTTTTTTAATGTTTACGTTGGTTTTTTTAGGTTTTATGTTGTGTTTTTTAGGGTTTATGTTACAGTTCTAGGGTTTATGTAGTGCTTTTAGTGTTTATGTAGTGGTTTTTGGGTTTATGTTGCTTTTTTTGGTTTATGTTGCGTTTTGGGGTTTTTGTTGCATTTTTAAGGGTTTATGTAACGTTTTTAGGGTTTATGTATCTATTTGAATCCTTTTTTTAGGGTTTTAATGGTTGTTTATGGGTTGTAGTGTTTTTAGGCTTATTAAGGATTGTTAATGGGTGTTCATAGTATATGATGGATTTTTAATGTTTTTTTGGGGGTTTATGGGTTTATTTGTTTTTTTGGGATTGATAGGGGTTGTTAGGGTTTTTTAGTGTGTTTTAGTGTTTGTTTGGGTATTATAGTGGTTTTATGGGGTTATATAATGTGGTTTAGCATTTTTGTGGGTTCATTAGGGGGTTTTTAGTGTTCTTTAGAGTTTAATTAGGTTCTTTAGGGTTTATTAGGGTTCTTTAGGGTTTATTTTTGTTCTTTAGGATTTCTTACAGTTTATTAGGATTTTTTAGTGTATATTAGGGTTTTATTGCGCTTTTATAGGCATTATCATCTTTTTCTACTATTTATCAAACTTTTTTTGGGTTATATTGGATTTATTAGGGTTTATTGGGGTTTATTTTATTTATTAGGGTTTAGTAACGTGTATTTGGGTTTATTACAATTTATTAGGGTTTATTTTTCTTTGTTAGGGTTTATTGCGTTTTATTAGGGGTTTGTTATGGTTTCTTTCAGTTTGTTACGATTTATTTGGAGTTGTTAGGATTTTTTATGATTTATTTGGGGTTTTTGGGGTTTGTTACGAATAATTTTGGGGTTATTAGGGTTTCTAGGGTTTATTAGTGGGTTGTAGGGTTTTGTAGGCTATTATTTGGAGGTTTTTGTAGTGTTTTTGTCGGGTTTGTTAGGGTTTTTAGTGATTATTAGGATTTATTATGGTTTAATAGTGTTTTTTATTGTATAGTTGGGGTTTTAGGGCTTTTTTATCATTTATTAAGGTCTAATAGAGTTTTTTAGGCTTTATTACAGGTTATTACAATTTATCAGTGTTTATTAATGTTTTTAGGGTTTAATAGTGGGGTTTTGGGGATATTAGGGTTTATTTGTGGTTCTTAGGGGTTATTAGTGGTTGTTTGGGTTTTTTAGGATTTGTTAGGGTTTTTAGGGTTTGTTACAGTTTGTTTGAGTTGTTTGGGGTTTTATGTGTTTTTTTTGTTTTATGGGTGTGTTTGGTTTTTTATGCTTTGTTAGGGTTATTTTAGCATTTTTTGGTGTTTTGTTGCGTTTTGTGGGTTTTAAGGCATTTTTTTGTTTTTTGTAGCAATTGTTAGGGTTTATGTAGCATTGTTAGTACCTTTAGGGGTTGTATAGAGTTTTTAAGGTTTCTTTATGGTTCTTTATGGTGTATTAGAGTTTCTTTTGAGGTTTTTAGGGTTGATAGGGGTTTTAGGGTTTTAAAGGGTTTCATAGGGTTGGTTAGGGTTTTTTTATAAATTTTTAGGAATTTTATGGTTTTTAAGCGTTTTTAGGGGTTTTTAGCATTTTTAGTATTTTTTATGGTTTATTTTGAGTTTTTTTGAGGTTTTTTAGTGTTTTTTTAGGTTTTATTTCGGGTTTTATCGGTTTTTTTGTGTTTTTAGTGGTTTTATATTTTTTTAGTGTTTTCTAGGGTTTTTAGGATTTTTTAGGGTTTTTAGGGGTTTTAGGGTTTTTTAGGGTTTTTTGGGTTTTTTGGGTTTTTTTGGGTTTTTAGGGTTTTTTAGAGTTTTTTCAGGTTTTGCTAGGTTTGTTAGGGTTTTTTGTGATTATTAGCGTTTTGAATGGTTTAATAGAATTTTTGTTGTATATTTGGGTTTTTAGGTATTTTGTAGCTTTTATTAGGGTCTAATAGGGTTTTTAGGGTTTATTAAAATTTATTAGTGTTCATTAGGGTTTAGTAGTGAGCTTTAGGGTTTAGTAGTGGGCTTTAGGGTTTATTATGGTTTTTTATTGGTTTGTAGGTTTGTTAGGATTTATTAGTTCTTATTAGAGTGATTTAGGGTGTCTAAGGGTGTGTTAGGGTTTTTAAGGGTGTGTTAGGGTTTCTAAAGGTGGGTTAGGGTTTTTATGGGTGGGTTAGGGTTTCTAAGGGTGTGCAATGGTTTCTAAGGGTTTCTACGGTTGTTTTAGGGTTTCTATGGGTGTGTTGGGGTTTCTAAGGGAGTGATAGGGTTTCAAAGGGTGTGTTAGGGTTTAAAAGGGTGGGTTAGGGTTTCTAAGGGTGTGTTAGTGTTTCTTAGGTTTTCTTAGGGTTTTGTTAGGGTTTTTAGGGTATTTAGGGTTATGTTAGTGTTTCTTATGGTTTCGTATTGGTTTTTTACGGTTTCTTCGTGTTTTTTGTATTTTTTGGGGTTTCTTAGTGCTTCTTGGGGTTTGTTATGGCTTGTTAGGGGTTTTTAGGGTTTTTTAGTGTTTGTTATGTTTTTGAAGGTTTTTTGGGGTTTGTTAGGGTTTGTTAGTGCTTCTTGGGGGTTTGTTAGGGCTTATTAGGGTTTGTTACGGTTTGTTAGGATTTGTTATGGTTGTTTAGAGGGTTTAAGTACCTTTTTGGGCCTTCGAGGATGTGAGAAGGTGCTTCAGTAGTTATAGGAGTGTAGTTCTAGTCGCATGCTTCGATTTGATATGTGGTAGAGGCAAAGCGGACACCCATAGAAGAATTTATTGTAAAACAAACACCAGAAGCCAATTTTTTGAGCATCCAATGGGATTTTGGGTCTTTTTGGGGGTTGAAGAATTTCAGAAAGGGTTCTAGTGGTTACCAGAGTGTGTATATTTTATCAATCATTGATTTGATATGTGTTAGAGCCAAAATGAACACACATTGCAGAAGTTATTGTTGTTTAAAATTGAGCTACTCTCCTAGCGCCTAAAAATCTAAGAAATCCGCAACTCACTAAAATAGGCATAACTTCTCCTTCGGGTGTCTGTTTGAGCATTGTGACCAGTAAAATCGAAGCTCGTGAGTTGAGTGAGGATGAAGTTTATTAGAAACTATGAGAAGATCAAAGATATATAAGATATATTAGTTATACCACTCCAAAAAAAGTCCAACTTCAAAAGCCATAACTTTCGCTCTGGTTGTCCGTTTGAGCTCTACCACATATCAAATCAAAAGTAGCAAAGAGATCTACACAGAAGGATCACTTGATCATAGTTCAAGTAATGTTTTAGACTCTAAAATACCAAAAAACCATCAGAAGGCCTCCAAAACTCAATTTACGTGTACGAATCCCTATCAAAGTTTTCTTAAAATGGTCCTAACTTCTGATCTGTGTGTCTGTTCGGCAACCGACACCTGTTTTTATCGTACTTCGTTCCATGATATTCAGTTTGACTATTAATTGAATGTAAATGGACACCAGAAGAAGATGTTATTCCTTTTTCAATGACTCTGTGATTTGTTAGGTTTTTCGGGACACCATTTCTAGCATTTTTTCTTGTCTACTATTTTTTCAAACAGGTATAACTTATTATTACTGTTATTATTATTATTATTGTCATCATCTCATCCACATCCACATACACATGTACATGAATTATTATTAAATTTTTATTACCATGCACGTGCACATGCAATGCACACACGTTATTTTATTATCACATGCGTTGTTATTATTATTGTTATTATTATTATTATGGTGGTGGTGGTTGTTGTTGTTATAATCACATGCAAATGCACATGCGAATGCACATACACACACATTCAATGAACGTGAATTATTCTATTATCACATGTGTTGTTATTATTATTATTATTATTATTATTACTATTATTATTATCATCATCATCACATACAAATGCAATGTACGAGCGTTATTATTTATTACCAAGAACATGCACACGTAATGCAAAAACAATATTCTATTATCACATGCATTGGTAGTACTACTATTATCACCACCACTGCTACAAATATTACTACTGCTGTTATTATTACTATCAACACATGAAAATGTAGATGTACAAGCGTTATTATTTATTATTTATTATCATGCACATGCATATGCAATGCACTTGTATTATTCTTTAATTATTATTATTATTATCACAATTATTATTATTAATATTATCAACATTATCATTATTATTATCATTATCACATGCATGTGTGTTGTTATTTATTATTTATTACCATGCACGTGCATGTGTTATTACTATTATTATTACAATAAGTATTATTAATATTATCATCAAATGTAAATCCACATGCACATGCATGTGTGTTCTGATTTATTACTATTTATTTATTATTTACTACTGTGAACGTGCACATGAAATGCACTTGTGTTATTATATTATTATTATTATTATTATTATTATTTGTATTATCAAATACAAATGCATATTCACGTGTGTTGTTATTTGTTTTTTATTACCATGCACATGCATGCGTCATTATCATTATCATTACATGTAAATGCACATGTACGTGCATTATTATATATTATTTTTATCATGCACATGAAAATGAAATGCACTTGCATTATTATATTATCACATGTGTTATTATTATTTATTCTCATGCACATGCACACACAATGCACGTGCCTTATTCTATTATCACATGTGTTATTATTTATTATTTATTATCATTCACATGCAAATGCACATTCATGTGGACTTGGTTATTATTTATTGTTTATTACCATGCACATGAACATGCACGTGGTTGTGTGTTATTATTTATTATTTATTATCGTTCATATGCACATGCACATACACATATAATTCACATGCATTATTATTTATTATTTATTATTTATTATCATTCACATGCAAATGCGCAGGCATATGCACATGCACGTGCGTAATGATTTACTATTTAAACCATGCACAAGCATATGTACATGCAAATGCGTTATTACTATTATTATTATTGGAGGTATTTTTTGTGTTTACTAGAATTTTTAGAATTTTTAGGTGTTATTAATATTTATAATGGTTTTTAGGGTTTTAGGGTTTTTAATGGAATATTAGCACTTTTTAGGGTTTGGTTGGGGTTATTAGGATTTTATTAGGGTCTATTATGGTGTTTTAAGGATTATTAGGGTTTATTAGGTATCTTTAGGGTTTTATTAGGATTTAGTTGGGTTTATTAGGGTTTATTATGGTATATTATGGTATATTTGGGTATGATTAGGATTTATTAGGGTTTATTATCATTCATTATGGTTTATTAATTTTTACGAGGGTATATTAGGGTTTTTAGGGTTTAGTAGTGTTTATTAGGGTTTATTAGTGCTTTTATGCTCTGTTAGGTTCTATTAGCATTTATTAGGGTTTTAGGGGTTTTTAATTGTATATTTTCATTTTTTAGGGTTTAGTGGGGTTTGTTATGGTTTATTATAATGTGTTAAGTTTATTAGGGTTGAGTATGTATTTTTAGGAATTTATTAGGGTTGAGTAAGTATATTTATGGTTTTATTATAGTTTATTAGGGTTGAGTACTTTTTATTAGGGATTTTTAGGGATTTTTAGGGTTTACTATGGTTTACTAGTGTTTTTAATAGGATACATGAGTGTTTTTTTGTTTTTGTTAATATATATGAGGGTTTGTTAGGACTTTTTAGGTTTTATTAGCTTTTTTTAGTGTTTGTGAGCATTTTTTATGGTTTATTAGGTTTTATTAGAATTTCTTGTGGTTTATTAGGGTTTCTAGGGATTTATAATGGTTTTTTTGCATTTTTCTGTTTATTGGGGTTTAGTTGGGTTTTATTAGGTTTTATTATGGTGTGTCAAGATTTATTAGGGTTGAGAATGTATTTTTAGGGTTTTATTATGATTTTATTAGGGTTCAATAGTTTTTATTAAGGTTTATTATGGATTTTTAGGGTTTATTAGTGTTTTAGTGGTTTTTTTGTTTTTTTGTTTAATTAGGTAATATTCGTCTGTGTTATGTCTTTTTAGATAATATAGAGTTTTTTATTATTTGTGAGCATTTTGTTTTTGTTTTTGAGCGTTTTAGGGTTTCTTAGGTTATATTAGTGTTTATTATGGTTTCTAGGGATTTATAAGGAATATTAGCATTTTTGTCATTTTTAGGTTTTATTAGTGTTTTTAGGTATTTTTAGGTAATATAGCATGTTTTTATTGTTTGTGGTCAATTTTTTATTTTTTGTGAGTGTTTTTAGGGTTTATTAGGTTATATTAGATTTTATAAGGGTTTCTAGTGATTTTTAAGGTATACTAGCGTTTTTTTCATTATAAGGGTTTTGTAGGGTTTTATTAGGGGTGATTATGTTGTGTTAAGGCTTGTTAGGGTTGAACAGAGTTTATTTTGATTTATTTATGGTTTATTAGGGATTTTTAGGGTTTGTTTGGGGTTTATTACGGTTTATTAGTGTTTATTAGTGTCTTTGAGGGTTGGTTAAGGTTGTTTAGGTTTTCTTAACATGTTTTTAGGGTTTATTAGTTTTTATTATCCATTAGTAGGGTTTATTAGGTATTTTTGTCGTTTTATAAGGGTTGAGTAGAGTTTCTTAGGGTTTTTAGGGATTATAAGGCATTTTTGAGGATTATTAGAGTTTATTAGGGGTTTATTAGGGTTTAATTTTTTATATTATGGAATATTAGGGTTTAATATTTTTG
The DNA here is from genome assembly GCA_963277665.1 of Viscum album. Classification (NCBI taxonomy): domain Eukaryota; kingdom Viridiplantae; phylum Streptophyta; class Magnoliopsida; order Santalales; family Viscaceae; genus Viscum; species Viscum album. The sequence continues at coordinate 760,487,917 of OY728167.1, forward strand.
AGGGTTTTGAAGCGTCTTTAGGGTTTTTGTAGCATTTTTTTAGTGTTTGTGTAGCGTTGTTTGAGTTTATGTAGCATTTTCAGTGTTTATGTAGTGCTTTTAGGGTTTAGATAACGGTTTTAGGTTTTATGTAGCATTTTTAGGGTTTATGTAACATTTTTAGGGTTTATGTAGCATGTTTAGGTTTTAGGTTTATTGTAGCATTTTTGGGGTTTATGTTGCATTTTCTGGGTTTATGTAGTATTTTTTGGGTGATGTAGTGTTTATGTTGCATTTTAAGGGTTTATGTAACATTTTTATGGTTTATGTTGTTTTTTAGGGTTTATGTTGTGTTTTTAGGTTTTATGTAGCGTTTTTAATGTTTGTGTTGCCTTGATTAGGGTTTATGTTACAGTTCTAGGGTTTATGTAGTTCTTTTTGGGTTTATGTAGCGTTTTTGGGCTTTTGTTGCTTTTTTAGGTTTATGTTGAATTTTTTGGGTTTATGTTGCATTTTAGGGTTTATATAACGTTTTTTGGGTTTATTTATCTATTTGTTTTCTTTTTAGGGTTTTAATGATTTTTTATGGTTTGTATTGGTTTTTAGGGTTTTTAAGGGTTGTTAACGGGTGTTTATGGTTTTTATGGTATTTGATGGGTTTTCAATTGTTTTTTGGGGGGTTTTTAAGGTTTTATTTGTTTTTTCAGGATTTATAGGGGTTGTTAGGGTTTTTAGTGTATTTTAGCATTTTTTTGGGTATTGTAGCAGTTTTTACGGTTTATATAATGTGTTTTAGCATTTTTTGGGTTCTTTAGGGTTTTTTAGTGTTCTTTAAAGTTTATTATAGTTCATTAGGGTTTATTAGGGTTTATTAGTGTTCTTTAGGATTTGTTACTTTTTATTAGTGTTTTTTATTGTATATTAGGGTTTTATTGGGCTTTTGTAGGCATTAATAGCTTTTTATAGGGTTTGTCATCCTTTTTAGGGTTAGTTAGGATTTATTAGGGTTTCTTAAGGTATATTTTATTTAACAGGGTTTATTAAAGTGTATTTGGGTTTATTACGATTTATTAGGATTTATTATTATTTTTTAGGGTTTCTTGCGGTTTATTAGGTGTTTGTTATGGTTTGTTTTATTTTGTTACGATTTATTTTGCATTGTTAGGATTTTTTACGATTTATTTGATGTTTTAGGGTTTGTTACTATTTATTATGGTGTTATTAGGGTTTTTTAGGGTTTATTAGCATGTAGTAGGGTTCTGTAGGCTATTATTTGGGGGGTTATGTAGTGTTTTGTCGGGTTTGTTAGGGTTTTTTGTGATTATTAGGATTTTTTATGGTTAAATAGTGTTTTTTATTTTATATTAGGGATTTTAGTTCTTTTGTAGCATTTATTAGAGTTTAATAGGGGGTTTTAGGGTTTATTACAGGTTATTATGATTAATTAGTGTTTAATAGGGTTTTAGGGTTTAATAGTGGGTTTCAGGTGTTATTTGGATTTATTAGTTGTTCTTAGGGGTTATTAGTGGTTGTTAGGGTTTGTTAGGTTTTTTAGGGTTTGTTAGGATGTGTGTTATTCTATTATCACACACGTTATTATTATCATTATTATCATTATCATTATTATCATTATCATTATTATAATTATCATTATTATTATTACAATTATTATTATTATTATTATCGTCACATGCAAATGTAGATGCACATGCGTTATTATTTATTATTTATTATATATTATTTATTTCCATGCACGTGCATATGTTTTTGTTGTTATTATAATTACTATTATTATTATTATTATCATCACATGCAAATGCACATGCACGTCCGTTATTATTTATTACCATGCATGCACACACACAATGCACCTACATTATTCTAATATCACATGCATTTTTATTGTTATTGTTATTATTACTATTATTATTATTGTTGTTATTTTGATAAAATGCAAATGCAAATGCACGTGCATTATTATTTATTATCATACATGTGCACATTCAATACATGTGCATTATTCTGTTATCACATGCACTATTAATATAAATATGACTATTATTGTTATTATTATCATCACGTGTGATATGAGTCATTATTTATTATCATGCACTACACATGCAATGCACATGCGTTATTCTATTATCACATGCATTGTTGTTGTTGCTATTATTATTATTATTACTGTTATTATTATTATTATTATTATCATCTCATGCATGTGCACATGCACATGCATTATTATTTATTGTTTATTACCATGCACGTGCACATCCAATGCACACACATTATTTTATTATCACATACGTTTTTATTCTTATTGTTATTATTATTATTGTGGTTGTTGTTGTTGTTGTTGTTGTTAATGTTATTATTCTCACAGGCAAATGCACATGAAAATACATAAACATGCACATTCAATGCACATGTGTTATTATATTATCACATGTGTTCTTAATAATAATAATAATAATAATAATAATAATAATAATAATATTATTATTATTATTATTATCATCGTCATCATCATCACATGCAAATGCAATGCACGCGCATTATTATTTATTACCATGCACATGCACACGTAATGCACATGCAATATTCTATTATCAAATGCATTAGTAGTACAACTATTATCACTAATACTACTACTGTTATTATTATTATCATCACATGCAAATGCATATACACGTGCGTTATTATTAATTATTTATTACCATTCTCGTGCATATGCAATGCACTTGTATTATTTTATTATTATTATTATTATTATTATCACAGTTATTATTATTATTATTATTATTATTATTATTATTATCATTATTATTATCATTATCACATGAAAATCCACATGCGTGTGTGTTGTTATTTATTATGTATTACTATGCACGTGCATGCGTTATTGTTATTATCGGTATTACAATTAGTATTATTAATATTATTATCAAATGTAAATGCACATGCACATGCATGTGCGTTCTTATTTACTATTATTTATTTATTATTTACTACTATGGACGTGCACATGCAATGAACTTGCGTTATTCTATTATTATTATTATTAAAATTATTATTATTATTACAATTATTATTATTATTATTGTTGTTTGTATCATAAAAAAACAAATGCACATGCACGTGCGTTGTTATTTATTATTTATTAACAAGCATGTGCATGAATCATTATCATTATCATTACATGTAAATGCACATACACATGCATTATTATATATTATTTTTTACCATGCACATGGAAATGCAATGCACTTGCATTATTCTATTATCACATGTGTGTTATTATTTATTCTCATGCACGTGCACACGCAATGCACTTGCGTTATTCTATTATCACATGTGTTATTATTTATTATTTATTATCATTCACATGCAAATGCACATTCATGTGGATTTTGTTATTATTTATTGTTTATTACCATGCACATGCACATGCACATGCACATGCACATGCACATGCACATGCACTTGGATATGTGTTTTTATTTTTTATCATTCACATGCACATGCACATAAACAAGCAATTCACATGCGTTATTATTTATAATTTATTATTTATTATCATTCAAATGAAAATGCTCATTCATATGCACATGCATGTGCATTATGATATATTATTTGACCACGCAGATGCATATGCCCATGCACGTGCGTTGTTACTACTATGCACATGCACATGAAATGCACTTGTGTTATTCTATTGTTATTATTGTAATTATTATTATTGTTATTATTATTATTATTATTCTTGTTGTTGTTGTTGTTTGTATCATCAAATACAAATGCACAAGCACGTACATTGTTATTAATTATTTATTACCATGAACGTGCACGTGTCATTATCATTCTCATTGCAAGTAAATGCACATGCACATGCATTATAATATATTATTTGTTATCATGCACATGAAAATGCAATGCACTTGCGTTATTCTATTATCACATGTGTTATTATTATTTATTCTAAGGCATGTGCACACGCAATGCACATGCATTATTCTATTATCACATGTGTTATTATTTTTTATTTACTATCACTCACTTACAAATGCACATTTATGTGGACTTGGTTATTATATATTGTTTATTACCATGCTAATACACATGCACATGCAGAAGCACATGCACATGAACTTGTATGTGCATAATTATTTATTATTTATTATCATTCACATGCAAATGCACATACACATTCAATTCACATGGGTTATTATTTATTATTTATTATTTATTATCTTTCACATGCAAAGGCATGAGAAAATGCACATGCACGTGCGTGAGGATTTATTATTTAAACCATGCACAGGCATATGCACATGCATGTGCGTTATTACTACTATTATTATTAGAGTTATTTTTAGGGTTGACTATCATTTTTTAGGATTTTTAGGTGTTATTAACATTAATTATGGTTTGTTAGGGTTTTTGTGTTTTTTAATGGTATATTAGCGTTTTTTAGAATTTGGTGGGTGTTATTAGGATATTATTATGGTTTATTATGGTGTGTCAAAGTTTATTAGGGTTTATTAGGTATTTTTATGATTTATTAGGATTGAGTTGGGTTTATTAGGGTATATTATGATATATTATTGTATATTTGGGTATGTTTATGATTTATTAGGGTTTATTATGGTTCATTATGGTTTATTAAATTTTAAGAGGGTATATTAGGTTTTTTTAGTGTTTAATAGTGTTTATTCGGGTTTGTTAGCATTTTTAAGCATTGTTAGGTTTTATTAGCATTTATTAGGGGTTTTAGGAATTTTTAATGGTATATTTTCATTTTTTTAGGGTTTAGTTGGGTTTATTATGGTTTATTATGGTGTGTTAAGGTTTATAAGGGTTGAATAGGTATTTTTATGGTTTTATTATGGTTGAGTCGGTATCTTTAAGGTTTTATTAGGGTTAATTAGGGTTGAGTACGGTTTACTATTGTTTGATAGGGATTTTTAGGGTTTACTAGTGTTTGTTAGTGTTTTTATTATGGTAAATGAGTGTTTTTTAGTTTATGTTAATATACATGAGGGGTCTTAATGACTTTTTAGGTTTTATTAGAATGTTTTTAGTGCTTGTGAGCATTTTAAATTGTTTATTAGCTTTTATTTGAATTTATTATGGATTATTAGGGTTTTTAGGGATTTTAATGGTTTGTTTGCGTTTTTTTTAATTGGGGTTTAGTTGGGTTTTATTTGGTTTTGATATGGTGTGTCACGGTTTATTAGGGTTGAGAAGGTATTTTTAGGGTTTTATTAGGGTTTTATTAGGGCTTATTCGTTTTTATTACAGTTTATTATGGATTTTTAGGGTTTATTATGGTTTTTAGGGGTTTTTTTGTTTTTTTTGTTTTTTAGTTTATATTAGTGTTTGTTAGGTCTTTTTAGACAATATAGAATGTATTTATTGTTTGTGAGAGTTTTGTTTTTGTTTGTAAGAATTTTAGGGTTTCTTTGGTTATATTAGAGTTTATTATATTTTATTAGCGTTTTTAGGTATTTTTAAGGTATACTAGAATTTTTTTTTCTTTATTAGGTTATATTAGTGTTTTAAGGTCTTTTTAGGTAATATAGCACGTTTTTATTATTTTTGAACGTGTTTTTATTATTTGTGAGCATTTTTAGGGTATATTAGGTTATATTAGAGTTAATCAGGGTTTCTAGGGATTTTTTAAGGTATACTGGCATTTTTTTTCTTTATTAGGTTTTTGTAGGGTTTTATTAGGGCTTATTATGGTTTATTAAGGTTTGTTAGGGTTGAGTAGGGTTTATTTGGCTTTATTTATCGTTTATTGGGTCTTTTTAGGGTTTTTGGGGTTTATTAGGGTTTATTAGTGTTTATTACTGCCTATTCAGGTTGGTTAGGGTTATTTATGTTTTCATAACATGTTTTTAGGGTTTATTAGTTTTTATTCTCATTTATTAGTGTTTATTAGGTATTTTTGGGGTCTAATTAGGGTTGAGTATAGTTTCTTAGAATTTTAGGGATTATAAGGTGTTTTTAGTGATTATTAGAGTTTGTTAGGGGTTTATTAGGGTTTAATTGTTTATATTATAGTATATTAGGGTTTTAAAGCGTCTTTAGGGTTTTGTAGCATTTTTTAGGGTTTGTGTAGCATTTATAGAGTTTATGTAGCATTTTTAGTGTTTATGTAGAATTTTTAGGGGTAAGTTAGTGGTTTTAGATTTTATATATCATTTTTAGGGTTTATGTAACATTTTTAGGGTTTTTGTAGCGTGTTTAGGGCTTAGATTTTATGTAGCATTTTTTAGGGTTTATGTTGCATTTTCTGGGGTTTTTATAGCGTTTCTAGGGGTGATGTGGAATTTATGTTGCATTTTATTTTGTTTATGTTACATTTTATGGTTCATAGAGTGATTTTAGGGTTTATATTGTATTTTTAGGTATTATGTAGCATTTTTTAATGTTCATGTTTCATGTTTTAGGGTTTATGTTGTGTTTTTTAGGGTTTATGTTACAGTTCTAGGGTTTATGTAGTGATTTTAGGGTTTATGTAGCGTTTTTTGGGTTTATGTTTCATTTTTTAGTTTATGTTGTGTTTTTAGGGTTTTTGTTGCATTTTTTTTGGGTTTGTGTAATGTTTTAGGGGTTTAATGGTAGTTTATGGTTTGTAGTGTTTTTAGGGTTTTAAGGGTTGTTAACGGGTGTTTATGGTTTTTTATGTTATCTGATGGCTTTTTAATGGGTTTTTGGGGGGTTTTATGGGTTTATTTGTTTTTTTGGTATTGATAGGGGTTGTGAGGGTTTTAGTGTGTTTTAGGGTTCGTTTGGGTATTGTAACAGTTTTAAGGGTTTATATAATGTGTTTTAGCATTGTTTTTGGGCTATTTAGGTTTTTAGTGTTATTTAGTGTTTAATATGGTTCTTTAGGATTTATTAGGGTTCTTTAGGGTTTATTAGTGTTTTTTAGGATTTGTTACAGTTTATTAGCATTTTTTATTGTATATTAGGGTTTTATTAGGCCTTCATAGGCATTAATAGCATTTTCTAGGGTTTATCAACCTTTTTGGGTTATTTAGGATTTATTAGGGTTTATTTTATTTATTAGGGTTTTTGTAACATGTATTTGGGTTTATTACAATTTATTAGGGTTTGTTATGCTTTGTTAGGGTTTATTGCGGTTTATTAGGGGTTTGTTATGGTTTGTTTCAGTTTGTTACAATTTATTTGGTGTTTTTAGGATTTGTTATAATTTATTTGGGGTTATAAGGGTTTGTTACGGTTTATTTAGGGGTTTATAGGGTTTGTTAGGGTTTAGTAGTGGGTTGTAGGTTTTTGTAGGCTATTATTTGGAGGTTTTTGTAGCGTTTTGTCAGGTTTGTTAGTGTTTTTAGTGATTATTAGGGTTTATTATGGTTTAATAGTGTTTTTTATTGTATATTAGGGGTTTCAGGGATTTTTTAGTTTTTATTAGGGTCTAATAGAGTTGGTTAGGGTTTATTACTGGTTATTATGATTTATTAGTGTTTATTAGGGTTTTAGGGTTTAATAGGGGGTTTTAGGGGTTATTATGGTATATTATTGGTTCTTAGGGGTTATTAGTGGTTGTTAGGATTTGTGAGGTTTTGTTAGGGTTTTTAGGGTTTGTTACGGTTTGTTTGATTTATTTGGGGTCTTATGCATTTTTTTATGTTTTATGGGTGTGTTTGGATTTTTTATGAATTGTTAGGGTTATTTTAGCGTTTTTTGATGTTTTGTTGTGTTTTGCGGGCTCTGAAGAAATTTTTGGGTTTTTGTAGAAATTGATAGGGTTTATGTAGCGCTGTTACTAGCTTTAGTCGGGATACCCCGATTTCTTAACATTAATACAAGTATAACTTCTGATCCAGATGTTCGTTAGGCCTATACCACATATCATATTGAGGATTCTTTCATTTTCATCGATTAGACTGGTTGTGGAGGTGAAACGGGCTTCTAGATTAGAAGTTCTGGTCGTTTTAACATTCTATGGATTTTCAAATACATATATAAATGTATTTATTCGTAAATATATATCTGTGTGTGTATGTGAATGTGTGTGTCTGTGTGTGTGTTTTTTGTATATATGTTTGTATTTATTTATTTATAAACACATATAAAAAACATATTTTATAAATGTGTTTAAAACTAATCTTATAAATATATATTAATATAAAAATAAATATATGGATAAAAAAATATTAATATGATATATATTAACATAAGAATGAATATATATATATACTAATATATGAATAAATATATATGTATTAATATAAATAAATTTATTTATATTAATATGAATCTATATTAATATACGAATAAATATTACTATACATAAAAATAAATAGAAATATCATTAAATAGAGAAAAAAACAAAATGGATTAATGGTAAAGGGGCAGGCACGCAAGGGGGGAGGTCACAGGTTCGAGTTCGGGTGGAGGTGCACGCATGTGGGGGATCCATGGGAAGGGAAGCATATGGGAATGATTGAGGGGGGTCCACCTAGCACTGATAGGGGGGTCAAGCGCGGTTAGAATCTCTCCCCCCCCACAATATATAAATATTTTTTATATATTTTGTTGACTTTTATCAGCGCTTTTTAGAAGCGCTGATAAAAGTCCCCTTTTATCATCACTAAAAAAAGCTCTAATAAAGGGTCTTTTATCAGTGATTTTTTTAGCACTGATAAAAGGTTCCTTTATCAGCACTTTTCTATGTGCTAATAAAAGGGACCCCCTATATCCTCACCTCAATTAACAGCACTTTTTTAGCAATGTTAACGCACATTTCTAGCGCTAATAAAGGCCATTTTTTAGTAGTGTGCACACACTATACACGTGCATTATTCTATTATCACATGTGTTATTATTTATTATTTATTATCATTCACATTCAAATGCACATTCATGTGGACTTGGTTATTATTAATTGTTTATTACCATGCACATGCACATGCACTTGTATGTTCCTTATTATTTATTATTTATTATCAATCAAATGCACATGCACATACACATTCAATTCACATGCGTTATTATTTATTATCATTCACATGAAAATGTGCAGGCATATGCAGAGTCATGTGTGTTATTATTTCTTATATAAACCATGCACATGCATATGCACATGCATGTGCGTTATTACTATTATTATTATTAGAGGTATTTTTAGGGTTTACTAGCATTTTTTCTGATTTTTAGGTGATATTAATATTTATAATGGTTTGTTAGGGTTTTAGGGTTTTTAATGGTATTTTAGAATTTTTTAGGGTTTGGAGGGGGTTATTAAAATTTTATTAGGGTTTATTATGGCATGTCAAGGTTTATTAGGGTTTATTAGATATTTTTAGTGTTTTATTAGGATTTAGTTGGGTTTATTAGGGTATATTATGGTATATTAGGGTATATTATGGTATGTTTAAGATTTATTAGGGTTTAGTATGGTTCATTATGGTTTATTAAATTTTAAGAGGGTTTATTAGGGGTTTTTATGTTTTAGTAGTGTTTATCAGGGTTTATTAACACTTTTAAGCTTTGTTAGGTTTTATTAGAACTTATTAGGTGTTTTAGGTCTTTTTAATGGTATATTTGCATTTTTCAGGGTTTATTGGGGTTTATAATGGTTTATTATGGTGTGTTAAGGTTTATTAGGGTTGACTATGTATTTTTAGGGTTTTATTAGGGTTGATTAGCTATATTTAGGGTTTTATTGGGGTTTATTATGGTTGAGTAGGGTTTATTAGGGTTTGTTTGGCAAAGAAGGTGCGGGGCCAAGAAGAAGGCTTGGTCCCTCAAGTGTATAAATGAAAAATAAAGTGCAAGGCATTACAAGGGGGACCTATGCAACAGGGTATGGGTAGCACCCTTCATGTCCAAATCCACAATTGACACACAAAAAGAGGGAGCAACAAAAGACCACCATGAGCAGCGTTCTTCAATAGCCTTCTTGGAAAGCACATCAGCTACCATATTAACTTCCTTGTATGCTTGGGTGATCTTAAGAACCAGATTTTTGGATAAACTAATGCAATAAATCCATTGGGGTAGAAGCCGCCAGGGAACCTTCCTTGAATTTTGACGAAAGGCCTCAACCCCAATCATGGAGTCAGACTCAATCCAGAGTTTCTTCCAACCAAACTGGTTTGCAAACCGCACCGCCTTGATGATATCCCAAAGATCTGCTTCATAAGCACATCCAATTCTGATGAAGTGATAAAAAGTGCCCTTGACAAAACCTCTATAAGTAGGAAGACGCCACTACAACCAGAAGGCCCTGGAGAGCCTACTGCCGCACCATCAACATTGACTTTGATCCAAGACGGGATAGGTGGAATCCATTGGATTGACTTCACCACAAAAGGTTTTTTTCACCTACTAGAGACACAAAGAGTTCGGAGAGTGATAAGGTCAGTAAAGCAATTGTTCATCGCACCTGTTTGAATGCCCCCAGCCATCCGAATAGTAGAATGCATGGCAAGAATACCCTCATGAAAGGAGATTGACTTATTCTGGAACATAGTAGAGTTTATGGCAGCCTATAGAAAAGCCATAATGGTTACCGAAGTAGCAAGGAGAAGATTGTAGATTTTCTCACTATACCTCGATTCTGTGATGAGAGACATCATCTGGGAAAAGGTTCTATCCAGGAGAAATTGAATACCAAAGACATCCTACAGATACTTCCATAGACCATAAGCAATCTTGCATTCAACAAAAATATGCTGCACATTTTCAGCATCCTGCATGCATATACAGCAGGCCGAAGTAAGATTCAAACCAACTTTTTGAAGTTGGCCATGCATGGGCAGCCGATTACTCCATATCCTCCAGAAGAGTAGAAAATGTCTAGGAGGAATAAAATGGCATTTGTATCTCATGATCCATGATGGGGGATCTATCCCTTGCTGGAATTTGTGATTGTAAAAGTCCTTTGTAGTAAGCAGGCCAATCAAGTTCGGTTTCCAGATAATTGTGTCATAATCCATATAACTGTAGAGTTGAATCTCAGAAATGATATGGGCAGGTAAGATCCCAGCCAGCTCCGACAGTCTGGTGTTGATTTCATTAATGGACATGTTTTGAAAGCCTTGTGGAACCTGCATAGATTCATGCAGCAGACTCTTGAGCCAAGGGGTGAACCAACAATTCATGTTGGATTTCCTCGAGATAGCCCAAGTAGATTGAGAGATAATGTCCTTATACGAGTATTTAACCATTGTCCAGATAGAGGAGAGCATGTAACCAATATAAACATTGCATAGTTTCCCAGTAAAGCGTTCTTTGAGAAAGTCCAAATCACCTTCTCTGTGAGTGAAAATATTCCAAGTGAATTTGGCCAACAAGGCATCATTGAAGATCCTGAGATCCTTAATGCCTAGCCCCCCCATTTCAAGTGGTTTGATGCACTCCTTCCAGGAAACAGTGATCAATTTCCTTTCATTAATACAGTCTGTCCATGCAATGTTCCGGATCTTGGCTTGAAGGTATTTAATTAGGCTGACTGGCCACTTATAGATGGAGAATGTATGAGCAAACGTTGAGGTGACAACAGAATTGATAAGACATATCCTGCCTGCTTGTGAGAGGGTCGTGTCCTTCCATTTGGAAAGCTGCTGAGTGATGTTAACATAGATTCTTTCAAGATGAAAACGTTTAACCTTCCCCCAAAATAAGGGAACACCAAGATAGTTGAAAGGAAATGATCCTTTTTTGACACAAAGGCATCTGACAATCTTGTTCTGTCTCGTAGTAGAGCTCCCTTTCCCAAATACAATAGATGATTTACTCCAGCTAATGGCCTATCCAGCAACAGCCTCATAATGAGCGATGATTTTCCAGATATAAGATAGGGTCCGCATATTAGCCTGCCCAAAGAAGAGAATATCATCAGCATAAAGTAGATGTGAAGGCACAAATAAATCTCTCCTATCTTTAATAAGGCTATAGTAGCCAGCCAACATAGAATTAGTAACAAGGTGGCTTAGGTAGTCCTCAGCAAGTGCAAAGAGAATTCCGGAAAGAGGATCACCCTGTCTGACCCCTTGGGAACACTGAAAGAATCCTTTTGGAGCTCCATTAATCAAAACAGAAATTCTGGCACTATTCAAGATGGTGGAAATCATGCAAATAAATTTGTCTGAGAAACCATGCATGCCAAGAATCTTGAACAAGAAATCCCACTTAATAGTATCAAAGGCTTTGGATATATCCAGTTTTAAGGAAAAGGACCCAAACTTCGATGCCCTCCTCATGGCATTAACTCTTTCAGAGGACATGTATAAACAGTTCTGAATACTTCGTCCAGGAACAAAACCAAATTGGTTAGGTGAAATCATGTTTCCAACAATCTTTCCTAACTGGATAACAATGATTTTGCTAATAATCTTGGGTATAGTGTTCCCAATGGCAATTGGCCGAAAATCACCTATCTCAATTGCAGCTTCCTTTTTAGGAAGCAGGGTAATAAAATTGGAGTTGACTCCATGAGGGATTAACCCCAAGAGAAAGAATTCACTAACAAATTTAGTGATTTCTGCAAGAAAGATGTCCCAATAAAAGTTGAAGAATTTGTTGGTGAAGCCATCTGGGCCGGTAGCACTATCCGAGTTGAGAGAAAAGAGGGCATATCTGACTTCATCCTCAAGAGGTGGAGAAGTCAGGTCATTATTCTATGAATCATTAACACATTTCTCAATGTATGCAGCAAGCGGGGAAGCAGAGGGAATGCCATCATCATTATAAAGCACTTTGAAGTGATCAACAACAGCATCAGAGAGCTCTTTCTCATCGACAATGGTTTGACCATTGATACGGTTCTGATTTGGTCCTTTATGAGCTCTTTTCTCCTGTTGCAAGCGATGAAAAAACTTTGAATTTATATCACCATCTTTAAGCCAGCAGACATTGAATTGATGTTTTTCCAGACTCTCCTTGAGTGCCAGGAGATCATCAACCCTTTTATGAACCACAATCTCTTCACTGGTAGGAATGTTCCCTTGTTTATTGTTCTCTTGGAAAGACTTCAGCTGATATTCTGCATCACTAATGTCATCATCAAGCCTCAAGAAGGAGTTCCGGCTCTAGACTTTTAGGAGGATTTTGATCTTCCGAATCTTGGAGGCAACCACAAAGTGAGGACTCCCATGAAAAGCAGTGTTCCATCCATCAAGAATGACTTCCCTGCAACCTGGAATTAAGAGCCAAGCATTATTAAATTTGAAGGGTAGAGGAGTGGTCCTCCTACTTTCCTCCCGAATGTTGACAATAAGAGGATTATGATCAGAATTGAATTTCGGAAGAGAAAACCCTGATATAACAGCTGGGGATCTGCTGTCATTGATTTGCATAAAGCACCTATCAATCTTACTAGACAGCCTACCATTGACAGTAAACCTTCCCCAAGTAAATTTGGAGCCTTCAATAGGAACTTCAATGAGGTTTCATTGGTCCACACAACATTGAAAATCATTTGCAGTAGCACGGGAGAAGTGAGGTCCAATATTTTCATCTGGACAAAGGATATAGTTGAAGTCGCCGGTTATGACCTAGTTGTGATCCATATTCTCACTTAGGATAGATAAATCATTCCAAAGTTCTCTTCTTCTAGTGTAGGAGCAAGATGAATAGACAAAAGATAAGGTAAAAGAGATATCATGCAGCTGGGTGCGGACCGAGATTAGCTGATTGCGAATCTCAAAAGAAGATATTTGCAGAACATTGTGTCGGAAAACCCATAAAGTTTCAAGAGAATCCACACCTCTGTTGTGAGCAATAAGGGAGTATCCAAGGGAACACCAGTTGAAACCCTTCCAGTTTTCAAAACTAATGAGAGGTTCAGCAATGGCCACAAGAGTAGGCTTGTGGGAGATGAGAAAGTGTTGAAGGGCTGCAACAGTGGGAGAGTTCCCAAGCCCTTGACAATTCCAGAACAACATCTTCATTGATTAGATGTGTTTTTGCCTCTCAGGTGGGGCAATCCTTGTGTATCCATAGAGGAGATCTCTTTTCCCTTCCCTCCCTACTTGGGGGGTCTTCCAGGGGGATTCTTGGTGACTTGATCAGTTTTAGGCACCTGAGGAGAGGGCACCTCAGAGATTGTGTCAGTATCATGGCTCTCATCGGCTTGATCAGCCTAGAACTTCCCAGAAAGGGGTCAGAAGGTGTTGTAAGCACAAATCCCCTCATTGTGGGAGCTCACAATGGTTTTGGTACTTACAACCTTCCCTGCAGGAACATGAATGAACTCATCAGGAACCTTGTCAGCACAGGAATCAGGGGCATTAAGCTGGGTAGATGAAGGCTGCTTAGAGGCAGCTGAAGGGACGAGCTCTGATGGATCTAGGGAGGAACAAAGTGGATTGATCTCCGGAAAGAGCCCAGAAGGAGAACAGACAGGGGCATCCACCATAGTCTACTCAACAAGGAAATCATGTCCAGCCTCCACCTCAATGGTATCCACAATGGCAGGTGCTGGTGTATCATTCATCTTGCCAGCAACTTCAAGATTAGGCTTGTTCATTTCTGCAGCCTACACTTCAATACTAGGTGCATCAGGAGGAAGAGAGGGTATCACAGGGGCTAGGGAGGTGAGCTCAGATGCTGCAGGGGGGAGCTGACAGGTTCATAGTCCCCTAGGGGAGCCAGAACAGATGCAGTGTCCTTGGGCAGCTCAAGAGAGACTGTTTCCTTTACACTCTCAGGTGCTGAGCAACTAGACTCAGGGGGCTTGAGTTGTTCAGCAGGAGCTGAAACATTCTGCTCAGGGAGGGCTAGAGCACCTGCAGTGATCATGAGTTTCTCAATAGAGACAACTTGTTCAGCATTGCCAGGAGCCAAGCCACTGGCCTCATTAACCAGTTCCAAGATAGCTGGAGCACCAGTTCGGATGCTTCCTTTGCCTTTCATTGAGAGAGATCCAATTCTAGTGTTTGTTACTGTTTTTATTAGGTTATATGAGGGTTTTTTAGTTTTTTTTAATATATATGAGCGGTTGTTAGGACTTTTTATGTTTTATTTGCATGTTTTTAGTGTTTGTTATCATTTTTAGGGTATTTTAGGTTTTTTTTAGAATTTATAACGGTTCATTAGGTTTTCTAGGGATTTTTAATGGTTTGTTTGCATTTTTTTGGGGGTTTAGGTGGGTTTTATTAGGTTTTATTATGGCGTGTCAAGGTTTATTTGGGTTAAGAAGGTATTTTTAGGGTTTTATTATGGTTTTATTAGGGTTTATTAGTTTTTATTAGGATTTATTATGGATTTTTAGGTTTTATTAGGGTTTGTTAGGGGTTTATTAGTTTTCTTGTTTTATTAGGTTATATTAGTGTTTGTTAGGTCTTTTTAGATAATATAGTGTGTTTTTATTGTTTGTGAGCATTTTTTTTATTGTGAGAATTTTTAGGGTTTTTTATGTTATATTAGAGTTTATTATGGTATATTAGGGTTTCTAGGGATTTTTATGGTATATTAGCTTTTTTGTCTTTATTAGGTTATATTAGTGTTTTCAGGACTTTTTAGGTAATATAGCGTGTTTTTAGTTTTTGTGATCGTTTTTTATTGTTTATGAGTGTTTTTAGGGTTTATTAGGTTATATTTGAGTTTATCAGGGTTTCTATGGATGTTTTAAGGTATACAAGCATTTTTTTTCATTATTAGGGTTTTTAGGGTTTTATTAGGGGTTATTATGGTGTGTTAAGGATTGTTAGGGTTTAATAGGGTTTATTTGGCTTTATTTATGATTTATTAGGGATTTTTAGGGTTTTTTGGGGTTTGTTAGCGTTTATTAGGGTTTATTAGAGTCTATTAGGGTTGGTTAGGGTTGTTTAGGTTTTTTTAACTCGTTTTTAGGGTTTATTAGGTTTTATTATCATTTATTAGGGTTTATTAGGTATTTTTGGGGTTTTATTAGGGTTTAGTAGAGTTTTGTAGGGTTTTTAAGGATTATAAGGTGTTTTTAAATATTATTAGAGTTTATTAGGTGTTTATTAGGGGTTTATTAGGGTTTAATTTTTTATATTATGGTATATTAGGGTTTAATATTTTTGAGGGTTTTGAAGCGTCTTTTGGGTTGTTGTAGCATTTTTTAGGGTTTGTGCAGCATTGTTAGAGTTTATGTAGCATTTTTAGTGTTTAGTTAGTAGTTTTAAGTTTTATGTATCATTTTTAGGGTTTTTGTAACGTTTTTAGGGTTCATGTTGCCTGTTTAGAGTTTAGGTTTTTTGGATCATTTTTTAGGGTTTATGTTGTGTTTTCTGGGTTTATGTAGCATTTTTAGGGGTCATGTAGCATTTATGTTTCATTTTTTAGGGTTTATGTAATGTTTTTAGGGTTCATGTAGTGTTTGTAGGGTCTATATTGTGTTTTTAGGTTTTAGGTAGCATTTTTTAATGTTTATGTTGTGTCTTTTAGGGTTTATGATTTGTTTTTATGGTTTATGTTACAGTTCTAGGGTTTATCTAGTTCTTTTAGGGTTTATTTAGCATTTTTTGGGTTGATGATGCATTTTTTGGTTTATGTGGCCTTTTTAGGGTTTTTGTTGCATTTTTTAGGGTTTATGTAACGGTTTTTGGGTTTATGTATCTATTCGAATCCCTTTTTAGGGTTATAATGGTTGTTTATGGTTTGTAGAATTTTTTAGGCTTTTTAAGGGTTGTTAACAGTTGTTTATGGGTTTTTTGGAATCTCATGGCTTTTTAATGGTTTTTGTGGGGTTTTGTGGGTTTAGTTGTTTTTTTGGGATTGATAGGGGTTGTTAGGGTTTTTTAGTGTGTTTTAGGGATTGTTTGGGTATCGTAGCGGTTTTTAGGGTTTATATAATTTGTTTTAATGTTTTTTGGGTTCTTTAGGGTTTTTAGTGTTCTTTAGAGTTTAATATGGTTCTTTAGGGTGTATTAGGGTTCTTTAGGGTTTATTAGTGTTCTTTAGGATTTGTTACAGTTTATTAGCGTTTTTTATTGTATATTAGGGTTTTATTGGGCTTTTGTAGGCATTAATAACTTTTTATAGAGTTTATCATCCTTTTTAGGGGTATTTAGGATTTATTTGGGTTTATTATGGTTTGTTTTATTTATTAGGGTATAGTAACGTATATTTAGGTTTATTACGATTTATTAGGGTTTATTATGATTTGTTAGGGTTTATTAGGGGTTTATTAGGGGTTTGTTATGGTTTGTTTCAGTTTATTGCAATTTATTTAGCGTTGTTAGGATTTGTTACGATTTATTTGGGGTTTTTAGGGTCTATTAAGATTTATTTTGGGGTTATTAAGGTTTTTAGAGTTTATTAGTGTGATGTAGGGTTTTGTAGGCTATTATTTGGAGATTTTTGTAGCGTTTTGTCTGGTTTGTTTGGGTTTTTAGTGATTATTAGGGTTTTTTATGGTTTAGCACTGTTTTTATGGTTTAACATTGTTTTTTATTATATATTAGGGGTTTTAGGGCTTTTGTTTCATTTAATAGGGTCTAATAGAGTTTGTTAGGGTTTATTACAGGTTATTACGATTTATTAGTGTTTATTAGGGTTTTTAGGGTTTAATAGTGGGTTTATGGGTTATTAGGGTTTATCAGTGGTTTTTAGGGGTTATTAGTGGTTGTTAGGTTTTTTTAGGTTTTGTTAGTGTTTTAAGGGTTTGTTACGGTTTGTTTAAGTTGTTTGGGGTTTTATGCATTTTTTTGGGTTTTATGGGTGTGTTTGGAATTTTTATGCTTTGTTAGGGTTATTTTAGCATTTTGGGGGTTTTGTTGTGTTTGTGGGTTTCAATGAATTTTAGGGTTTTTGTAGAAATTGATAGGGTTTATGTAGCATTGTTAGTGGCTTTAGTGGTTCATTAGGGTTTTTAGGGGTTTTTTGGGTTTTTTAGGATTCTTTAGTGTGTATTAGGGTTTATTTTAAGGTTTTTAGGGTTTGATAGGGGGTTTTAGTGTTTTAAGGGTTTCATAGGGTTGGTTAGGGTTTTTTGGTCATTTTTAGGATTTTTAGGGTTTTTAAACGTTTTTAGTGGTTTTTAAGTTTTTAGGGTTTTTTGAGGTTTTTTTTAGGTTTGTTTACGGTTTTCTAGGTTTGTTTTCGGGTTTTTTAGTTTTTTCTATTTTTAGGGGTTTAGGTTTTTTAGGTTGTTTAGTTTTTTATAGTATTTGTTTGGGTTTTTAGGGTTTTTGGGTTTTTTGGGTTTTTTGGGTTTTTATGGTTTTTTAAGGTTTTTTCAGTTTTTGCCTGGTTTGTTAGGGTTTTTTTGTGAATATTAGCATTTTGAATGGTTTAATATCGTTTTTGTTGTATATTTGGGTTTTTAGGTATTTGGTAGCATTTATTGGTGTCTAATTGGGTTTTTAGGGTTTATTACATTTTATTAGTGTTTATTAGGGTTTAGTAGTGCGCTTTAGGCTTTATTATGGTTTATTATTGGTTGGTAAGGTTTGTTAGGATTTATTAGTTCTTATTATAGTGATTTAGGGTGTCTAAGCGTTTGTTAGGGTTTCAAACAGTGTGTTAGGGTTTCTAAGGGTGGCTTTGGGTTTTTATAGGCAGGATAGGGTTTCTAAGGGTGTGATATGGT
Organism: Viscum album; assembly: GCA_963277665.1. Classification (NCBI taxonomy): domain Eukaryota; kingdom Viridiplantae; phylum Streptophyta; class Magnoliopsida; order Santalales; family Viscaceae; genus Viscum; species Viscum album. Next base: position 760,506,437 of record OY728167.1, read on the forward strand.
TTCTAAGGGTTTCTAAGTTTGTGTTAGGGTTTCTATGGGTTTGTTGGGGTTTCTAAGGGTGTGATAATGTTTCTATGGGTGTGTTAGGGTTTATAATGGTGTGTTAGGGTTTTTAAGGGTGTGTTAGTGTTACTTAGGTTTGCTAAGGTTTTTGTTAAGGTTTTTAGGGTTTTGTTCAGGTTTCTTATGTTTTCATATAAGTTTTTTTGGGTTTCTTCTAGTTTTTGTGTTTATTGGGGTATCTTAGTGCTTCTTTCGGTTTTTAGGGATTTTTAGGGTTTGTTAGTGTTTTTAGGGTTTGTTATGTTTTTAGGGGTTTTTGGGGTTTGTTAGGGTTTGTTTGGATTTGTTAGGGTTTGTTAGGGTTTTTTAGGGTTTGTTAGTGTTTGATAAGGTTTTTTAGAGTTTTGCGTGGTTTTTAATGATTTTTAGTGTTTATGGGGTTATTCATGGTTGTCACAGATGTGTAGAGCTAGTCGCAAGCTTTAATTTGATATGTGGTAGAGGTGAAACGGACACCCAGAGTATAAGTTATTGTCATTTAGAGGACATAAGGACTTTTTTGGTCTTTAAGAACGTGATAAGGTGTTCCTATTGGTCACAGATGTGTAGATCTAGTCGGAAGATTTGATTTGATATATGGTAGAAGCAAAACAAACTCCCAGAGTAGAAGTTATGGTCTTTTTGAGGGTTTAAGTACGTTTTTGGGACTTCAAGGATGTGAGAAGGTGCTTCAGTGGTTTTTGGAGTGTATGTATAATCTCAAGAGTCTAATTGATATGTGGTGGAGGAAAAACGGACACCTATAAAAGGAGTTATTGCAAAACGGACACAAGAAGACAATCGTTTGACCATCCAAAGGGATTTGGGGTCTTTTGGGGGGTTGAAGAATGTCAGAAATGGTTCCAATGGTTACCAGAGTGTGTATCATTTTCATAATCTTTTATTTTTTATGCGGTAGAACAAAAATAAACACATGTTGCAGAATTTATTGTTGTTTTAAATTCAAGAACACTCCTAGCGCCTAAAAACCTAAGAAACCTGCAACTCACTAAAATAGGCATAAATTCTCCATCGGGTGTCTGTTTGAGTGATGTGAGTAGTAAAATAAAAGCTCATGGGATGAGTTAGGACCAAGTATAATTGAAACTGTGAGAAGATCAAAGAAACATAAGATATATTAGTTATACGACTCCAAAAAATTCCAACTTCAAATTGCAATAATTTTCACTCCAGTTGTCTATCTGAGCACTACCACATATCAAATCGAAGGCAGCGAAGAGAGCTACGTAGAATGATCACTTGAACAAAGTTCAATTCATGTTGGGACCCTAAAATCCCCAAATCCCATTAGTGTGCCTCCAAAAGTCCATTTCTGTTTCTAGATCCCAATCAAACTTTTCTTTAAACAGTCATAACTTCTTTTGTGTGTGTTTGTTCGGCCTCTGAAACCTATTTTTATCATAGTTCGTTCCAGGGTATTTAGTCTGACTATTCAAAGAGTGGAAATGGACACTTAAAGAAAATTTTATGCCTTTTTTAAGGACTCTGTGATTTTTTAGGTTTTTTGAGACACCATTCATAGCACTTTTGTCTAGTCTGCTATTTTTTCAAACAACTATAACTTATTATTACTACTATTATTATTATTATTATCATCATCTCATGAAAATGCACATGCACATGCACGTGCGTTATTAATATATTTTTATTACCATTTACATGAACATGGAATACACACACGTTATTTTATTATCACATGTGTTGTTATTATTATTATTATTATTATTATTATTGTGGTTGTTGTTGTTGTTGTTGTTGTTGTTGTTATTGTTATTATCATCACATGAAAATGCACATCCAAATGAACATACACGCACATTCAATGAACGTGCATTATTTTATTATCACATGCGTTGTTATTATTAATATTATTATTATTACTATCATCATCATCATCACATGAAAATGCAATGCACGGGATTTATTATTTATTATCATACACATGCACATGCAATATTCTATTATCATATTCATAGTACTACTACTATTATCACCACAAATACTATTATTATTACTACTGTTGTTATTATTATTATCATCACAAGCAAATGTACATGCACGTGCACAATTATTTATTATTTTTTACCATTTACGTGCATATGCAATGCACTTGTATTGTTCTATTATTATTATTATTATTATTACTATTATTATTATTATAACAGTTATTATTATTATTATCATTATCATTATCATTATTATTATCATTATCACATGCAAATTCACAAGCATGTGCATTGTTATTCTTATTTATTACCATGCATGTGCATGCATCATCATCATCATCATCATCATTATTATTATTATTACAATTAGTATTATTAATATTTTCGTCAAATATAAAGGCACATGAACATGCATGTGCGTTCTAATTTATTATTATTTATTTATTATTTACTTCAATGAACTTTCACATGAAATGCACTTGTGTTATTCTATTATTATTATTATTGTTATTATTATTATTATTATTAGTCTTGTTGTTGTTGTTGTTTGTATCATCAAATACAAATTCACGTGAACGTGTGTTGTTATTTATTATTTATTACCATGAACATGCTTGTGTCATTGTCATTATCATTACAAGTAAATGCACATGAACGTGCATTATTATATATTATTTATTATCATGCACATGCAAATGCAATGCACTTGCGTTATTCTATTATCGCATGTGTTATTATTATTTATTCTAATGCACGTGCACATGCAATTCACATGAGTTATTATATTATCACATGTGTTATTATTTATTATTTATTATCATTTACTTGAAAATGAACATTTAAGTGGACTTGGTTATTATTTATTGTTTATTACCATTAACAAACACATGCACATGCGCATGCACATGCAAATGCACTTGTATGTGCATAATTATTTAATATTTATTATCATTCACATGCACATGAACATAGACATGCAATTCAAACTCGTTATTATTTATAATTTATTGTTTATTACCATTCACATGCAAATGCACGGGAAAATGCACATACACGTGCATTATGATTTATTATTTAAACCATGCACATGAATATGCACATGCATGTGCGTTATTACTACTATTATTATTAGAGGTATTTTTAGGGTTTACAATCATTTTTTAGGATTTTTAGGTTTTATTAACATTTATTATGGGTTGTTAGGGTTTTTGGGTTTTTAATGGTATATTAGCGTTTTTAGGGTTTGGTGGGGGTTATTAGGATTTTATTAGGGTTTATTATGGTGTTTTAAGATTTATTAGGGTTTATTAGGTTTTGTAGGATTTTATTAGGATTGAGTTGGGTTTATTAGGCTATATTATGGTATATTATGGTGTATTTGGATATGTATAGGATTTATTAGGGTTTATTATGGTTTATTGTGGTTTATTAATTTTTAAGAGGGTATATTAGGGTTTTTTAGTGTTTAGTAGTGTTTATTTGGGTTTATTAGCATTTTCAAGCATTGTTGGGATTTATTAGCATTTATTAGGGGTTTTAGGGGTTTTAATGGTATATTTGTATTTTTAGGGTTTAGTGGGGTTTATTGTGGTTTATTATGGCGTGTTATGGTTTATTAGGGTTGAGTAGGTATTTTTAGGGTTTTATTAGGGTTGAGTCGACATCTTTAGGGTTTTATTAGGGTTCCTAGGGATTTTTAAGGTATATTAGCATTTTTATCTTTATTAGGATATATTAGTGTTTTTAGGTCTATTTAGATAATATAGCACATTTTTATTGTTTGTGATCGTTTTTTATTGTTTGTGAGTGTTTTTTGGGTTTATTAGGTTATATTAGAGTTTATCTGGGTTTCCAGGAATTTTTAAGTTATACTAGCATTTTTTTTCTTTATTAGGGTTTTATAGGGTTTTATTAGGGGTTATTATGGCGTGTTAAGGTTTGTTAGGGCTGAGTAGGGTTTATTTGGATTTATTTATGTTTTATGATGGCTTTTAGGGTCTTTTTGGGGTTTATTAGGGTTTATTAGTGTTTATTAGTGTCTATTAAGGTTGGTTAGGTTTTTTTTAGGATTTCATAACATGTTTTTTGGGTTTATTAGGTTTTATTATCATTTACTAGGGTTTATTAGGTATTTTAGGGGTTTTATTAGGGTTGAGTAGAGTTTCTTCGGGGTTTTAGGGATTATTAGAGTTTATTAGGGGTTTATTAGCGTTTAATTTTTTATATAATGGTATATTAGGGATTAATATTTTTGAGGGTTTTAAAGTGTCTTTAGGGTTTTTGTTGCATTTTTTAAGGATTGTGTAGCATTGATAGAGTTTATGTATCATTTTTAGTGTTTATGTAGCATTTTTAGGGTTTAGTTAGCAGTTTTAGATTTTATGTATCATTTTAGGGTTTATTTAACGTTTTTAGGTTTTTTGTAGCGTGTTTAGGGTATAGGTTTTATGTTGCATTTTTAGGGTTTCGGTTGGGTTTTCTAGGTAAATGTAGTGTTTTTAGGGGTGATTTAGTGTTTATGTTGCAATTTTTAGGGTTTATGTAACGTTTTTAGGGTGCATGTAGTGTTTTTAGGGTTTATATTGTGTTTTTAAGTTTTATGTAGAATTTTTTAATGTTTATGTTGCGTTTTTTAGGGTTTATGTTGTGTTTTTATTGTTTATTTTACAGTTATTGGGTTTACGTAGTGATTTTATGGTTTATGTAGCATTTTTTGGGTTTATGTTGCATTTTTTAGTTGATGTTGCATTTTTAGGGTTTTTGTTGCATTTTTAATGGTTTATGTAACGTTTTTATGGTTTATGTATATATTTGAAGCCTTTTTTAGGGTTTTAATGGTTTTTTATGGTATATAGTTTATTTAGGGTTTTAAGGCTATTTAACGGGTGTTTATGGTTTTTTATGGTATCTGATGGCTTTTTAATGGTTTGTTTGGGGGGGGGGGTTATGGGTTTATTTGTTTTTTGGGGAATGATTGGGGTTGTTCGGGATTTTTAGTGTGTTTTAGGGTTTCTTTGGGTATTGTAGCAGTTTTTAGGGTTTATATAATGTGTTTTAGCATTTTTTTATGTTCTTTAGAGTTTTTTAGTGTTCTTTAGAGTTTAATATGGTTCTTTAGGGTTTATTAGGGTTCTTTAGGGTTTATTAGTGTTCTTTAGGATTTGTTACAGATTCTTAGATTTTTTATTATATATTAGGGTTTTATTGGGATTTTGTGGGCATTAATAGCTTTTTCTGGGGTTTATCAACCTTTTTTAGAGTTATTTTGGTTTTATTAGTGTTTATTTTATTTTTTAGGGTTTAGTGACGTGGATTTGGGTTTATTACTATTTATTAGGGTTTATTAGGATTTTTTAGGGTTTATTGCGGTTTATTAGGGGTTTGTTATGGTTTGTTTTAGTTCGGTACGATTTCTTTGGAGTTGTTAGGATTTGTTACGATTTATTTGGGGTTGTTAGGGTTTGTTACGATTTATTTTGGGGTTATTAGGGTTTGCTAGGGTTTATTTATGGGTTTTAGGGTTTTTAGGCTATTATTTGGAGGTTTTGTAGCATTTCGTCGGGTTTGATATGGTTTTTAGTGATTATTAGGGTTTATTATGGTTTAATAGTGTATTTTGTTGTATATTAGGGGTTTTAGAGCTTCTGTTGTGTTTATTAGGATCTAATAGAGTTTGTTAGATTTTATTACAGTTTATTATGATTTATTATTGTTTAATAGAGTTTTTAGGGTTTAATAGTGGGTTTTGGGTGTTATTAGTGGTTCTTAGGGGTTATTAGTTGTTGTTATGGTTTGTTTGGTTTTGTTAGGGTTTTTAGGGTTTGTTATGGTTTTTTGAGTTATTTGGGGTTTTATGCATTTTTTGGGTTTTATGGGTGTGTTTGGATTTTTTATTCTTTGTTAGGGTTATTTTAGTGTTTTTTGGGGTTTTGTTGTGTTTGTGGGTTTTGAATCATTTTTCTGTTTTTTGTAGTAATTGTTAGGATTTATGTAGCATTGTTAGTTGCTTTAGTGGTTCTTTAGGGGTTTTAGGGTTCTTTAGGGTTCTTTATGATGTATTATGGTTTCTTTTGAGTTTTTAGGGTTTGGTAGGGGGTTTTTAGGGGTTTTAAGGGTTTCATATTGTTGATTAGGGTTTTTAGTGATTTTTAGGCATTTTAGGGGTTTTAGTGGTTTTAGGGGTTTTTTGGGTTTTTAGCATTTTTAAGGTTTTTGAGCTTTTTTATGGTTTTAGGCGTTTTTAAGTTAATTTTTGGGGTTTTTTGGTTTTTTCATGTTTTTATGGGTTTTAGGGTTTTTAGGATTTTTTTAGGGTTTTTAGGGTTTTTTAATGTTTTATAGGGTTTTTAGGGTTTTTCAGGTTTTTAGGGTTTTTTAGGGTTTTGTTAGGTTTTTCTAGGTTTGTTAGGGGTTTTTGTGAATATTAGTGTTTTGAATGGTTTGATATCTTTTTTGTTTTATATTTGGGTTTTTAGGTATTTTGTAACTTTTATTGGGGTCTAATAGGGGTTTTAGGTTTTATTATGATTTATTAGTGTTTATTATGGTTTAGTAGTGGGATTTAGGGTTTATTAGGGTTTATTATGGTTTATTTTTGGTTGGTAGGGTTTGTTAGGATTTATTAGTGCTTATTAGAGTGATTTAGGATGTCTAAGGATTTGTTAGGGTTTCTAAGGATGTGTTAGGGTTTCTAAGGGTGGGTTGGGGTTTTTATGGGCGGGTTAGGGTTTCTAAGGGTGTGCTATGGTTTCTTAAGGTTTATAAGGTTGTGTTAGGGTTTCTGGTATGTTGGGGTTTCTAAGGGCATGATAGGGTTTCTAAGGGCGTGTTAGGGTTTCTAAGGGTGTGTTAGGGTTTCTATGGGAGTGTTAGTGTTTCATAGGTTTTATTAGGGTTTTTAAGGGTTTTTAGGTTTTTGTTAGTGTTTCTTATGGTTTCTTAGGGGGGTTTTAGGGTTTCTTCGGGTTTTTTTGGGTTTATTGGGGTTTATTAGTGCTTCTTGGGGTTTGTTAGGGATTTTTAGGGATTTTTAGGGGTTTTTAGGATTTTTTAGGGTTTGTTACGTCTTTTTAGAGTTTTGGGGGTTTGTTAGGGTTTGTTAGGGTTTGTTAGGGTTTGTTAGGGTTTGTTAGTGTTTGTTAGGATTTTTAAGGGTTTGTTAGGGTTTTTCATGGTTTTTAAAGGTTTTTAGTGTTTATGGGGTTATTCATGGTTTTTTATGGTTATTTAGTTATTCATGGTTGTCAAAGATGTGTAGAGCTAGTCGCAAGCTTCAATTTGATATGTGGTAGAGGTGAAACGGACACCCAGAGCTGAAGTTATGGTCATTTGGAGGATTTAAGGACCTTTTTGGACTTTAAGAACGTGATAAGGTGTTTTTATTGGTCACAGATGTGTATTTCTAGTCGAAATCTTCGATTTGGTATATGGTAGAGGAAAAACGGACTCCTAGAGTAGAAGTTATGGATTTATGGAGGGTTTAAGTACATTTTTTGGACTTCATGGATGTGAGAAGGTGCGTCAGTGGTTATAGGAGTGTAGGTCTAGTCACAATCTTCGATTTGGTATGTGGTAGAGGAAAAAACGACACCCATAGAAGAAGTTATTGCAAAACGGACACCAGAAGCCAATATTTTTACCATACAAAGGGATTTTGGGTCTTTTGGGGGCTTGAAGAATGTCAGAAAGGGTGTTAGTGTTTACTAGAGTGTGTATCATTTCACAATCTTCGATTTGATATGTGGTTGAGCCAAAAGGAACACACCTAGCAGAAGTTATTGTCATTTTAAATTGAGCAACTCTCCTTGCACCTAAAATCCTAAGAAACTCATAACTGACTAAAATAAGCATAACTTCTCCTTTGGGATTCCATTTGAGTGTTGTGACAAGTCAAATCCAAGATCGTGAGATGAGTGAGGACCAAGTTTAGTTGAAACTATGAGAAAATCAAAGAAATATAAGATATATTAGTTATATCAATCCAAAAAAGTCCAACTTCAAATAGCCATAACATTTGCTCCGGTTTTCCGTTTGAGCTCTACCACATATCAAATCAAAATTAGCGAAGAGATCTACGCAGAAGGATGACTTGAACATAGTTCAAGTCATGTTTGAAACCCTAAATCCCAGAAACCCATTAGAAGGCCTCCAAAACTCCATTTCTATGTATGGATCCCTATCAAATTTTTCTTAAAATGGCCATAACTTCTAATATGTGTGTCTGTTCGGCCTTCGGTACCTGTTTTTAGCGTAGTTCATTACATGAGATTCAGTTTGAATATTCATGGAGCAGAAATAGACACCCGAAGAAGATGTTATGCCTTTTTCAATGAATCTGTAACTTGTTAGATTTTTTGAGACCCCATTTCAAAGATTTTTATCCTGTATTCTATTTTTTCAAAAAACTATAACTTATTATTAGTGTTATTATTATTATTATTATTATTATTATTATCATCATCATCTCATCCACATGCACAAGCACATTCATTTGCGTTATTGTTATATTTGTATTACCATGCACTTGCACATGCAATGCACACACATTATTTTGTTATCACATGTGTTGTTGTTATTATTGTTATTATTATTATTGTGGTTGATGTTATTGTTGTTTTTTTTGTTGTTGTTATTGTTATTATCATCACATGAAAATGCACATGCGAATGCACATACACACAAATTCAATGCATGTGTGTTATTCTATTATCACATGCATTGTTATTAATAACAATAATAATAATAATAATAATATTATTATTATCATCATCATCACATGCAAATGCAATGCACAAGCATTATTATTTATTACCATGCACATGCACACATAATGAAAATGTAATATTCTACTATCTCATGCATTGGTACTACTAATATTATCACCACTATTACTACTATTATTACTACTGCTGTTATTGTTACTATCATCACATGAAAATATAAATGCACGTGCGTTATTATTTATTATTTATTACCATGCACGTGTATATGTAATGCACTTGTATTATTCTTTTATTATTATTATTATCACAATTATTATTATTATTATTATTATTGTTTTTATTATTACCATTATCATTATTATTATCATTATCACCTGAAAATGCACATGCATGTGTGTTGTTATTTATTATTTATTACAATGCACATGCATGCGTTATTATTATTATTTTTAAAATTAGTATTATTAATATTATCGTCAAATGTAAATTCACATGCACATGCATGTGCGTTCTTATTTATTATTATTTATTAATTATTTACTACTATGCACATGCACATGAAATGCACTTTCATTATTCTATTATTATTATTGTTGTTGTTTTTGTTGTTCTTGTTGTTGTTGTTTGTTTCATCAAATACAAATGCACATGCATGTGCGTTGTTATTTATTATTTATTACCATGCACGTGCATGTGTCATTATCATTATCATTACATGTAAATGCACATGAACATGTGTTATTATATATTATTTATTATCATGAACATGGAAATGCAATGCACTTGTGTTATTCTATTATCACATGTGTTATTATTATTTATTCTCAAGCACGTGCACACGCAATGCACGTGCCTTATTCTGTTTTCACATGTTTTATTATTTTTTATTTATTATCATTCACATGAAAATGCACATTCATGTGGACTTGGTTATTATTTATTGTTTATTACCATGCACATGCACATGCACATGTACATTCACTTGGATGTGTGTTATTATTTATTATTTGTTATCATTCACATGCACATGCACATACACATGTAATTCACATGCATTATTATTTATAATTTATAATTTAGTATCATTCACATGAAAATGCTCATACATATGCACATGCACGTGCATTATGATTTATTATTTAACCATTCACATGCATATGTGCATGCACATATGTTATTACTATTATTATTATTAGAGGTATTTTTAGGGTTTACTCGCATTTTTTTTAGAATTTTTAGGTGTTATTAACATTTATTATGGTTTGTAAGGGATTTAGGGGTTTTTAATGGTATATTCGCATTTTTAGGTTTTGGGGAGTTATTAGAATTATATTTGGGTTTATTATGGTGTTTTAAGGTTTATTAGGGTTTATTAGGTATTTAAGGGTTTTATTAGGATTGAGTTGGGTTTATTAGGGTATATTATGGTATATTTGGGTATGTTTTGGATTTATTAGGGTTTATTAGGTTCATTATGGTTTATTAATTTTTAACAGGGTATATTATGGTTTTTTAGTGTTTAGTAGTGTTTATTTGGGTTTATTAGTGCATTTAATCTTTGTTAGGTTTTATTAGCAATTATTAGGGCTTTTAGGGATTTTTAGTGGTATATTTGTGTTTTTTAGGGTTAATGGGGTTTATTATCGTTTATTATAGTGTGTTAAGGTTTATTATGGTTGAGTAGGTATTTTTAGGGTTTTATTAGGGTTGAGTAGGTATATTTAGGGTTTTATTGGGGTTTATTTGGGTTTAGTAGTGTTTATTAGGGTTTCTTAGGGATTTTTAGGGTTTATTAGGGTTTGTTAGTGTTTTCATTAGGGTATATGAGTGTTTTTTAGTTTTTGTTAATATATATGAGGGGTTGTTAGGACTTTTTATGTTTCATTAGTGCGTTTTTAGTGTTTTGGGGAATTTTTTATGGTTTATTAGGTTTTATTAGAATTTATTTTGGTTTATTAGAGTTTCTAGGGCTTTTTAATGGTTTGTTTGCATTTTTTGTTTATTGGGGTTTAGATGGGTTTTATTAGGATTTATTATGGTGTGTCAAGGTTTTTTAGGGTTGAGAAGGTATTTTTAGGGTTTTATTATGGTTTTATTAGGGTTTATTTGGGATAGTTAGGGTTTTTAGGGTTTGTTAGGGGTTTATTAGTTTTTTTGTTTTATTAAGTTATATTAGTGTTTGTTAAGTCTTTTTAGATAATATAGCGTTTTTTATTGTTTTTGAGCATTTTGTTTTTGTTTGTGAGCATTTTTAGGGTTTCTAAGGTTATATTAGAATTTATTATGGTTTCTAGGGATTTTTAATGTATATTAGCATTTTTTGTCTTTATTAGGTTATATTAGTCTTTTCAGGTCTTTTTAGGTAATATAGCATGTTTTTATTATTTGTGATCATTTTTTTATTGTTTGTGAGCATTTTTAGGGTTTATTAGGTTATGTTAGAGTTTATCAAGGTTTCTAGGGATTTTTTAAGGTATACTAGCATTGGCTTTCGTTATTAGGGATTTGTAGGGTTTTATTAGGGGTCATTATGGTGTGTTAAGGTTTATTAGGGTCGATTAGGGTTTATTTGGATTTATTTATGGTTTATTAGGGATTTTTAGGGTTGGTTTGGGGTTTATTACAGTTTTTTAGTGTTTATTAGTGTCTATTAGGGTTGTTTAGGGTTGTTTAGGTTTTCTTAACATGTTTTTAGGGTTTATTAGGTTTTATTATCATTTATTAGGGTTTATTAGGTATTTTTTGGGTTTTATTAGGGTTGAGTAGAGTTTCTTTGGGTTTTTAGGAATTATAAGGCGTTTTTAGGGATTATTAGAGTTTTTTAGAGGTTTATTAGGGTTTAATTTTTTATATTATGGTATATAAGGGTTTAGTATATTTGAGGGTTTTGAATCGTCTTTAGGTTTTTGTAGCATTTTTTATTGTTTGTGTAGCGTTGTTTGAGTTTATGTATAATTTTAGTGTTTATGTAGCACTTTTAGGGTTTAATTAGCGGTTTGAGATTATATATAGCATTTTTTAGGGTTTATGTAATGTTTTTAGAGTTTATGTAGCATGTTTATAGTTTAGGTTTTATGTAGCATTTTTAGGGTTTATGTTGCGTTTTCTGGGTTTATGTAGCGTTTTTAGGGGTGATGTAGCATTTATGTTTCATTTTTTAGGGTTTATGTAACGTTTTTAGGGTTCATGTAGTGTTTTTAGGGTTTATGTTGTGTTTTATGGTTTTATGCTGCATTTTTTAATGTTTATGTTGCATTGTTTAGTGTTTATGTTATGGTTCTAGGGTTTATGTAGTGCTTTTTGGGTTTATGTAGCGTTTTTTGGGTTTATGTTGTTTTTTTTGTGTTTATGTTGCATTTTTAGGGTTTATGTTGCATTTTTATGGTTTATGTAACATTTTTTGGTTTTATGTATCTAATTGTTTCCTTTTTAGGGTTTTAATGGTTGTTTATGGTTTGTAGTGGTTTTACGGTTTTTAAGGGTTGTTAATGGGTGTTTATGTTTTTATGTTATTTGATGGGTTTTTAATTGTTTTTTGGGGTTTTTTAAGTTTTTATTTCTTTTTTTTAGGATTGATAGGGGTTGTTAGGGTTTTTAGTGTGTTTTATGGTTTGTTTGGTTGTTGTAGCGGTTTTTAGGGTTTATGTAATGTGTTTTAGCATTTTTTGGGTTCTATAGGGTTTTTTAGTGTTCTTTGGAGTTTATTTGGTTCTTTCAGGTATATTAGGGTTATTTAGGGTTTATTAGTGTTCTTTAGTATTTGTTATGGTTTATTAGCATTTTTTATTGTATATGAGGGTTTTATTGGGCTTTTGTAGGCATTAATAGATTTTTCTAGGGTTTATAAACCTTTTTTAGGGTTTTTGAGGATTTATTAGGGTTTCAGAGGGATTATATTATTTATTAGGATTTATAAAAATGTATTTGGGTTTATTATGATTTATTAGGGTTTAATATGATTTTTTGGGTTTATTGGTGTTTATTAGATGTTTGTTATGGTTTGTTTTAGTTTGTTACGATTTATTTCGAATTTTTAGGATTTGTTACGATTTATTTGGGGTTGTTAGGGTTTGTTACGATTTATTATGGAGTTATTAGGGTTTGTTTGGGTTTATTAGCGGGCGGTAGGGTTTTGTAGGCTATTATTTGGCAGTTTTGAAGTGTTTTGTCAGGTTTGTAAGGGGTGTTAGTGATTATTAGAAATTATTATGGTTCAATAGTGTTTTTTGTGGTATATTAGGGGTTTTAGGGATTTTTTAGAATTTATTAGAGTCTAATAGGGTTTTTGGCTTTATTATAGGTTATTATGATTTATTAGTTTTTATTAGGGTTTTAGGATTTAATAGTGGCAAGGAAGGCTCGGGGCCAGACTATTCCTGACACCCCCCAAAATTTATTACAAAAAAAGACCCAAAGACACTTCAGAAAGGGAGGGGAGGGGTCAATCAACCCACACCCAAAATCCCTTAACAAACACACACAAAGACCGCAAAAAAGGAAAATCAAAAGAAAGAAAGACACAACACCAAACCCACAACATCTTCAGCACCTTCTCAGCCAATTCCAGCAGTCGGCAGCACCATCACCCCTCTATCACTTCCCAACCAAGCAGAAACCATCATCCACAGCTCATAGCCCAGAAGCGACCAACATCCAATCTCACAAGTTCCAGCAACCAACACCTTCTCACCAAGAAGCTCTGCCATAAGAAGCTCCATCATCCAGCAGTCACTAGCAACCAACAACTCACAACCAACTAGATACCAGCATCGAAACATACACAAACCAGCATCCACCACCTTCCCACCAAGAAGATCCACCACCATCAGCACAGAACCACTCAGCAGAACCCATAGCCAACATACGCATCGAACCACAACCAAGCCGTCTTCGCTACCACACAGCAGAACAACAACCCTCGCCAAGCACCAACATACATAAACAAAGACCAGCACCCGCAAAAAAACACAAACAAACCAACCATTGCACAGATAACTACAGGTAACAACCAGACCGCAGCACCGAAGCAAACCTCTCTCAGAAACCCAATACAAGCTCATCTGCCCAAGAAACCAGTAGCAGCCTCCAACAAAAGACAGCACCGAAACACCAGCATTAATAGAAAAAACAACACCACTTCCAAGCCCACCAGTCCCAACCAACATGCATCACAAAACGCAGCAAACATCACATCTAAAACCTTCATCTCCCAAGGGAACGCAGCTCCACATCTAGCAATCAAGGCCATTAGACCGAACCACATCCGACATTCCACACCTCATTTCAAAATTAAACGCATGCCACCAGCAAGCACACATCAATACTCGTCTATACCATTTCAGAAAAACCAGATGATTCATAACCAACATCACAATCAGAAAATAGAAGGACATGGAATGCCAAAAGGTCCGTCCAGATCTAGCGTCAACAGCATGGAGCGGAGACGAATCCAAGAGATTATGAAGATCACACACCTGCATCAACTTCATGAACTGAGGAATGGATCGACTTAGAAAATGATACAAACCTTCTCCAGTGCGGAACTGAGAATCAGAGAGTTGAAAGCAGAGAAAGTCATCGATGCATTTCGCCTTTAAGCTGGGGATACCCGTTGAAAACTGCTTGCCTCCCCGATCGAGGATCGCCATCGTCAGAACCGAGGATCTTGCGATCCAAGAAACAGATTCCAGATCTGTCATGCCCGCACCACACCGCTGCGAGAATCCATCCAAAATGAAGCCAACAAGGAACAAGGAACACCACCAGAACCCATATCTATCATAGAGAGTCCTCGATGCCTGCAAACGCGCCTCCTGCATTCTTTCCCTTTGTATCCACCTCGACCCGTCGGGAAACCACAACATCCAACAGGAGCCACCGCGGGTCGAAGCGAGAAGCCTAGTTCCGAGTGTACGGCCACACATGCCACCTCCGAGAAGACACAAAGCTTGTCGTATCCACCAGAAACAAAGAAGCATCGGGGACGAAACCCAGCAGCGAAGCAGCAAGTCAGAGCAAAGCCACCGGAGTTTCAGATTTGAATCCAAGGTTGACTTCATCATCGACCACGTTGACTTCACACAATCAACTGGGAAACCATCAATATCGCCACCACGAAGAAATAAAGACAGCGTCCGAGGAAGAGGAAGGTCCAGATCTACCAGATCTGAACCAAACCAGACCAAGCCGCCATCGCCTTTACCCGTCACAACACACCAGATCCCACTCCCATCAATCATCTTCCCCATCCTCCACCATCGCACCAGGGAAGAAAGCCACTGAACTCCATTTGCATCACAAATCATGGTCTGGAGGCGATCCACGAAGCCGAATAGAAGGGTTCCGAGAGGGAACAATGGTAATCACCGCGTCGAGCGGGAGCTCCCAGGAGAGAGTGGCGACATCTTCTTTTTTAGGATTTAATAGTGGGTTTTAGGTGTTATTTGGGTTTATTAGTGGTTCTTAGGGGTTATTAGTGGTTGTTAGGATTTGTTAGGTTTTGTTAGGGTTGATAGGAAGTGTGTTATTCTATTATCACACATGTTATTATTATCATTTTTACCATTATCATTGTTATCATTATCACTATTATAATTATCATTATTGTTATTATTATTATTATTATTATTATTATCATCACATGAAAATGCAGAAGAACATGCGTTATTATTTATTATTTATTATATATTATTTATTTCCATGCATGTTCATATGTTGTTGTTGTTTTTATTACTATTATTACTATTACTATTACTATTATTATTATTATTATCATCATCAAATGCAAATGCACCTGCACGTACGTTAGTATTTATTACCATGCACGTGCACACGCAATGCACCTATATTATTCTATTATCACATGAATTTTTATTATTACAGTTATTATTACTATTATTGTTATTATTGTTATTATCATCAAATGCGAATGCAAATGCACCTGCATTATTATTTATTACCATACATGCACACATTCAATACATGTGTGTTATTCTATTATCACATGCGCTATTATTATTAATATTACTATTATGGTTATTATTATCATCACGTGCGCTATGATTTTTTATTTATTATCATGCACTGCACATGAAATGCACGTGCGTTATTCTATTATCCAATGAGTTGTTGTTATTATTATTATTATTACTGTTATTATTATTATTATTATTATCATCTCATACACATGCACGTGCATTAATATTTTTTTATTACCATGCACATGCACATGCAATGCACACACGTTATTTTATTATCACATATGTTGTTATTCTTATTGTTATTATTATTATTATTATTTGTTGATTTTGTTGTTATTATTGTTATTATCATCAAATGAAAATGCACATGAAAATGCACATGCAAATACATAAACACACACATTCAATGCACATACGTTATTCTATTATCACATGAATTGTTATTAATAATAATACTAATAATATTATTATTATTACCCTCGTCATCATCATCTAATGCAAATGCAATGCACACACGTTATTATTTATTACCATGCACGTACACACGTAATCCACATGTAATATACTATTATCACTTTCATTGGTACTACTATTATTATCACTACTACTATTACTACTGCTATTATTATTATTATCATCACATGAAAATGCAGATGTACGTGCATTATTATTAATTATTTATTATCATGCACGTGCATAAGAAATGTACTTGTATTATTATTCTTTTATTATTATTATTAATATTATTATCTCAATTTATTATTATTATTATAATCATTATAATTATTATTATCATTATCACATGAAAATCCCCATGCATGTGCGTTGTTATTTATTATTTATTACCATGCACGTGCATGCGTTATTATTATTATTATTATTACAATTAGTATTATTAATATAATTATCAAATGTAAATGCATAGGCACATGCATGTGTGTTCTTATTTACTATTATTTATTTATTATTAACTACTATGAACGTGCACATGCAATGCACTTGCATTATTCTATTATTGTTGTTATTGTTGTTGTTGTTTGTATCATCACATACAAATGCACGTGCACGTGCATTGTTATTTATTATTTATTACCTTGCATGCGCATGCATCATTATCAATATCATTACATGTAAATGCACATACACATGCGTTATAATATATTATTTATTACCATGCACATGAAAATTCAATTCACTTGCATTATTCTATTATCACATGTGTTATTATTATTTATTCTCATGCACGTGCACAAGAAATGAATGTGCCTTATTCTATTATCACATGTGTTATTATTTATTATTTATTATCATTCACATGCAAATGCACATTCATGTGGACTTGGTTATTATTTATTGGTTTTTACCATGCACATGAACATGCACATGCACATGCACTTAGATGTGCTTTATTATTTATTATTTATTATCATTCACATGAACATGCACATACAATGCAATTCCCATGCCTTATTATTTATAATTTATAATTTATTATCATTCATAAGCAAATGCGCATGCATATGCACATGCACGTGCATTATGATTTATTATTTAGACCTTGCTCATGCATATGCACATGCACCTTTGTTATTACTACTATTATTATTAGAGGTATTTTTAGGGTTTACTATCATTTTATAGAATTTTTAGGTGTTATTAACATTTATTATGGTTTGTTAGGGTTTTAGGATTTTTAATGGTATATTAGAATTTTTTAGGGTTTGGTGGGGGTTATTAGAATTGTATTAGTGTTCATTATGGTGTGTCAAGGTTTATTAGGGTTTATTAAGTATTTTTAGGGTTTTATTAGGATTGAGTTGTGTTTATTAGGGTATATTATGGTATATAATGGTATATTTGGGTATGTTTAAGATTTATTGGGGTTTATTATGGTTCATTATGGTTTATTAATTTTTAAGAGGGTATATTAGGGTTTTTTAGTGTTTAGAAGTGTTTATTCAGGTTTATTGGCGCTTTTAATCTTTGTTAGTTTTTATTAGCTTTTATTACGGGTTTTAGGGATTTTAATGGTATATTTGCGTTTTTAGGGTTTAGTGGGGTTTGTTATGGTTTAATAAGGTGTGTTAAGGTTTATTAGGGTTGAGTAGGTATATTTATGGTTTTATTAGGGTTGAGTCGGTATATTTAAGGTTTATTAGGGTTTATTAGGGTTGAGTATGGTTTATTAGGGTTTGTTAGGGATTTTTAGGGTTTTCTAGGGTTTGTTAGTGTTTTTTATTAGGTTATATGAGTGTTTTTTAGTTTTTGTTAATATATATGAGGGGTTGTTATGACTTTTTAGCTTTTATTAGCATTGTTTTAGTGTGTGTGAGCATTTTTAATGGTTTATTAGCTTCTATTTGAATTTATTATGGTTTATTAGGGTTTTTAGGGATTTTTAGAGATTCGTTTGCATTTTTTTGTTTATTGGGGTTTAGTTGGGTTTTATTAGGTTTTGTTATGGTGTGTCAAGGTTTATTAGGGTTGAGAAGGTATTTTTATGGTTTTATTAGGATTTTATTAGGGTTTATTTGTTTTTATTAGGGTTTATTAGGGATTTTTAGGATTTATTAGGGGTTGTTAGCGGTTTATTAGTATTTTTGTTTTATTAGGTTATATTAGTGTTTCATAAGTCTTTTTAGATAATATAGTGTTTTTTTATTGTTTGTGAGCGTTTTGTTTTTGTTTGTGAGCATTTTAGTGTTTCTTTGGTTATATTAGAGTTTATTATGGTTTATTAGTGTTTCAGGGAATTTTTAAGGTATATTAGTGTTTTTTCCTTTATTAGGTTATATTAATGTTTTTAGGTCTTTTTCGGTAATATAGAGCATTTTTTTGTTTGTGATTGTTTTTTTATTGTTTGTGAGAATTGTTATGGTTTATTAGGTTATATTGGAGTTTATCAGGGTTTCTAGGGATTTTTATGGTATACTAGCATTTTTTCATTATTAGGGTTTTTTAGGGTTTTATTAGGGGTTATTATTATGTGTTAAGGTTTGTTAGGGTTGAGTAGTGTTTATTTGGATTTATTAATGGTTTATTAGGGATTTTAGGGGGTTTTGGGGTTTATTTGGGTTTATTAGTGTTTGTTAGTGTCTATTAGGGTTATTTAGGGTTATTTAGGTTTTCTTAACGTGTTTTTAGGGTTTATTAGGTTTTATTATCATTTATTAGGGTTTATTAATTATTTTTGGGGTTTTATTAGGGTTGAGTAGAGTTTCATAGGATTTTAGGGATTATAAGGTGTTTTTAAGGATTATTAGGGTTTATTAGGGTTTAATTATTTATATTATGGTACATTACGGTTAAATATTTTTGAGGGTTCTAAAGCGTCTTAAGGGTTTTTGTAGCATTTTTTAGGGTTTGTGTAGCGTTGTTAGAGTTTATGTAGCATTTCTAGTGTTTATGTAGCATTTTTAGGGTTTAGTTAGCGATTTTAGATTTTATGTATAATTTTTAGGGTTTATGTAACGTTTTTAGGGTTTATGTGGTGTGTTTAGGGTTTAGGATTTATGTAGAATTTTTTAGGGTTTACGTTGCGTTTTCTGGGTTTATGTAGTGTTTTTACAGGTGAGGTAGCATTTTTGTTGAATTTTTTAGGGTTTATGTAATTTTTTTAGGGTTCATGGAGTGTTTTTAGGGTTTACATTATTTTTTCAGGTTTTATGTTCCATTTTTTAATGTTTATGTTGCATTTTTTGGGTTTATGTTGTGTTTTTTAGGGTTTATGTTACAGTTCTAGGGTTTATGTAGTGCTTTTAGGGTTTATGTAGCGTTTTTTGGGTTTATGTTGTGTTTTTTAGTTTATGTTGCATTTTTCGGGGTTTTTTTAGCATTTTTAGGGTTTATGTAATGTTTTTAGTGTTTATGTTTCTATTTGAGGGCTTTTTAGGGTTTTAATGGTTGTTTATGGTTTGTATAGTTTTTTGGGGGTTTTAAGGGTTATTAACGGGTGTTTGGGGTTTTTTATGATATCTGATGGCTTTTTAATGGTTTCTTGGGGGGTTTTATTGTTTTATTTGTTTTTTTGGGGATTGATAGGAGTTGTTAGGGTTTTTACTGTGTTTTAGGGCTTGTTTGGTAATTGTAGCGGTTTTTAGGGTTTATATAATGTGGTTTAGCATTTTTTTGTGTTCTTTAGGGTTTTTAGTGTTCTTTTGAGTTTAATATGGTTCTTTAGTGTTTATTAGAATTGCCAAGAGTTTATTAGTGTTTTTTAGGATTTGTTACAGTTTATTAGCATTTTTATTGTATATTAGGGTTTTATTGGGCTTTTGTAGGCATTAATAACTTTTTCTAGGGTTTATCAACCGTTTTTAGGGTTATTTTGGATTTATTAGGGTTTATTTTATTTATTAGGGTTTAGTAACGTGTATTTGGGTTTATTACCATGTATTAGGGTTTATTATGCTTTGTTAGAGTCTATTGCAGTTTATTTGGGGTTTGTTATGGTTTGTGTCAGTTTGTTACGATTTATTTGGCATTGTTAGGATTTGTTACGATTTATTTGCGGTTTTTAGGGTTTGTTACTATTTATTTTGGGGATATTAGGGTTTTTTAGGGTTTATTAGTGGTTCTTAGGGGTTATTAGTGGTTTTAGGGTTCATTAGGTTTGGTAAGGGTTTTTGGGGTTTGTTACGGTTTATTTAAGTTGTTTGGGGTTTTATGCGTTTTTTTGGGTTTTATGGGTGTGTTTGGTTTTTTTATGTTTTTTTAGGGTTATTTTAGCATTTTTTGGTGTTTTGTTGCGTTTTGGGGGTTTTGATGCATTATTCAGTTTTTTGTAGCAATTATTAGGGTTTATGTAGCGTTGTTACTGGCTTAAGTGGTTCTTTAGGGGTTTATTAGGGGTTTATTAGGGTTTATTTTTTTATATTATGGTATATTAGGGTTTAATATTTTTGAGGGTTTTGAAGTGTCTTTAGGGTTTTTGTAGAGTGTTTTAAGGTTTGTGTAGCGTTGTTAGAGTTTATGTATCATTTTTAGTGTTTATGTATCATTTTTAGGGTTTAGTTTGCGGTTTTCGGTTTATGTATCATTTTAGGGGTTTGTAACGTTTTTAGGGTTTATGTAACGTGTTTAGTGTTTAGGTTTTATGTATCTTTTTTTAGTGTTTATGTTGTGTTTTCTGGGTTTATGTAGCATTTTTAGGGGTGATGTAGATTTTATGGTGCATTTTTTAGGGTTTATGTAACGTTTTTAGCATTTATGTAGTTTTTTATGGTTTATATTGTGTTTTTAGATTTTATGTAACATATTTAATGTTTATGTTGCATTTTTAGGGTTTATGTTGTGTTTTTAGGGTTAATGTTATAGTTCTAGGGTTTATGTAGTGCTTTTAGGGTTTATGTAGCTTATTTTCAGTTTATGTTGCGTTTTTTGGTATATGTTGCATTTTTAGGGTTTTTGTTGCATTTGTTTTTGGTTTATGTAACGTTTTTAGGGTTTATGTATCTATTTGATGCTTTTTTAGTGTTTTAATGGCTGTTTATGGTTTTTAGTGTTTTTTGGGGGTTTATGGGTTGTTTACAGGTGTTTATGGTTTTCTATGGTATCTAATTGATCTTTAATGGTTTGGGTGGGGGGGGTTATTGGTTTATTTGTTTTTTTGGGATCTATAGGGGTTGTTAGGGTTTTTTAGTATGTTTTAGTGTTTGTTTTGGGTATTTTAGTGGTTTTTAGGGTTTATATAAAGTTGTTTAGCATTTTTTGGGCTCTTTAGGGGTTTTTAGTGTTCTTTAGAGTTTAATATAGTTCTTTAGGGTTTATTAAGGTTCCTTAGGCTTTATTAGTGTTCTTTAGGATTTGTTAAATTTTATTAGCATTTTTTATTTTATATTAGGGTTTTATTGGTCTTTTGTAGGCTTTAATAGCTTTTTGTAGGGTTTATCAACCCTTTTTAGGGTTATTTTGGATCTATTAGTATTTATTAGGGTTTATTTTATTTATTAGGGTTTAGTAACATGTATTTGGGTTTATTACGATTTATTAGGGTTTATAATGATTTGTTAGGATATATTGCGGTTTATTAGGGGTTTTTTATGCTTTTTTCAGTTTGTTACGATTTATTTGGCATTGTTAGGATTTTTTACGATTTATTTGGGGTTTTTAGGGTTTTTTGCGATTTATTTTGGGGTTATTAGGATTTTCTATGGTTTATTAGTGGGTGGTAGTGTTTTTTTGGTTATTATTTGGAGGTTTTTGTAGCATTTTGTTGGGTATGTTGGGGGTTTTAGTGATTATTCGGGTTTATTATGATTTAATAGTGTTTTTTATTGTATATTACTGGTTTTAGGGCTTTTGTAGCATTTATTAAGGTTTAATAGAGTTTGTTAGTGTTTATTATAGTTTATTACGATTTATTAGTGTTTATTAGGGTTTTTATGTTGTAATAGTGGGTTTTGGGGTTATTAGGGTTTATTAGTGGTTCATAGGGTTTATTAGTGGTTATTAGGGTTTATTAGGTTTTGTTTGGGTTTTTAGGGTTTGTTACGGTTTGTTTGAGTTGTTTGAGGTTTTATGCATTCTTTTGGGTTTTATGGGTGTGTTGGATTTTTATGCTTTGTTAGGGTTATTTGAGAGTATTTTTAGTTTTTTTTGTGTTTTGTGGGGTTTGAAGCATTTTTCAGTTTTTTGTAGCAATTATTAGGGTTTATGTAGCGTTGTTAGTGGCTTTAGGGGTTCTTTAGGGTTTTAAGGTTCTTTATGTTTCTTTATGGTGTATTAGGGTTTCTTTTTAGGTTTTTAGGCTTTTCTATGGGGTTATTAGGATTTTTAAGGGTTTCATACGGTTTGTTAGGGTTTTTTAGGCATTTTTAGGCTTTTAGGGTTTTTTAATGTTTTAGGGGTTTTTAGGGGTTATAGCATTTTGAGGATTTTTTTAGGGTTTTTTTAAGGTTTTTAGGTTTTTTTAGGTATGTTTTCAGGTTTCTTCACTTTTTTCGTGTTTTTAGGGGTTTTAGGGTTTTTTAGGGTTTTCAGGATTTTTTAGGGTTTTTAGGGATATTTAGGGTTTTTACAAATTTTTTGGTTTTTTGGGTTTTTAGGGTTTTGTTAGGTTTTGTTGGGTTTTTTTGGGTTTTTTTGTGTACATTCACATTTTTAATGGTTTACTAGCATTTTTTGTGTATATGTGGTCTTTTAGGTATTTTGTATCTTTTATTAGGGATTAATAGGGTTTTAGGGTTTATTACGATTTATTAGTGTTTATTAGGGTTTAGTAGTGGCGTTTAGAGTTTATTAGGGTTTATTTTGGTTTGTTATTTGTTGGTAGGGTTTTTAGGTTTTATTAGTTCTTATTAGAGTTATTTAGGGTGTCTATGGGTTTGTTAGGGTTTCTAAGGGCATGTTAGGGTTTCTAAGGGTGCGTTATGGTTTTTTATGGGTGGGTTAGGGTTTCTAAGGGTGTTTTATAATTTCTAAGTGTTTTTAAGGTTGTGTTAGGGTTTCTATGGGTGTGTTGGGGTTTATAAGGGTGTGCTAGGTTTTGTAAGGGTCTGTTAGGTTTTCTATGGGTGTGTTAGGGTTTCTTAGGGTGTGTTAGTGTTTCATAGGTTTTGTTAGGGTTTTGTTGGGGTTTTTAGTGTTTATTAGTGTCTATTTGGGTTGTTTTGGGTTGTTTAGGTTTTCTTAATGTGTTTTTAGGGTTTATTAGGTTTTATTATCATTTATTAGGGTTTATTAAGTTTTTTTTTGGGTTTTATTAGGGTTGAGTAGAGTCTCTTTGGGTTTTTAGGAATTATAAGACGTTTTTAGGGATTATTAGAGTTTATTAGGGATTTATTAGGGTTTAATTTTTTATATTATTGTATATAAGGGATTAGTAATTTTGACGGTTTTGAATCGTCTTTATTGTTTTTTAGCACTTTTTAGTGTTTTTGTAGCGTTGTTTGATTTTAT
Source organism: Viscum album (assembly GCA_963277665.1). NCBI lineage: Eukaryota > Viridiplantae > Streptophyta > Magnoliopsida > Santalales > Viscaceae > Viscum > Viscum album. The sequence continues at coordinate 760,530,047 of OY728167.1, forward strand.
GTAGCATTTTTAGTGTTTATGTAGCACTTTTAGGGTTTAGTTAGAAGTTTTAGATTATATGTAGCATTTTTTAGGGTTTATTTTATGTTTTTAGACTTTATGTAGTGTGTTTAGGGTTTAGGTTTTATGTAGCATTTTTAGGGTTTATGTTGCATTTTCTGGGTTTATGTAGCATTTTTAGGGGTGATGTAGCATTTATGTTTCATTTTTAGGGTTTATGTAACGTTTTTATGGTTCATGTAGTGTTTTTAGGGTTTATGTTTTGTTTTATGGTTTTATGTTGCATTTTTTAATGTTTATGTTGCGTTGTTTAGTGTTTATGTTACGGTTCTAGGGTTTATGTAGTGCTTTTTGGGTTTATGTAGCGTTTTTTGGGTTTATGTTGTGTTTTTTGTGTTTATATTTCATTTTTAGGGTTTATGTTGCATTTTTATGGTTTATGTAACTTTTTTTGTTTTTATGTATCTATTTGTTGCCTTTTTAGGGTTTTAATGGTTGTTTATGGTTTGTAGTGATTTTAGGGGTTTTAAGGGTTGTTAATGGGTGTTTATGGTTTTTATGGTATTTGATGGGTTTTCAATGGTTTTTTGGGGTTTTTCAAGGGTTTATTTGTTTTTTGGGATTGATAGGGGTTGTTAGGGTTTTTAGTGTGTTTAAGGGTTTGTTTGGTTGTTGTAGCGGTTTTTAGGGTTTATGTAATGTGTTTTAGCGTTTTTTGGGTTCTTTAGGGTTTTTTATAGTTCTTTAGAGTTTATTTGGTTCTTTCGGGTTTATTAGGGTTCTTTAGGGTTTAATAGTGTTCTATAGTATTTGTTACGGTTTATTAGCATTTTTAATTGTATATGAGGGTTTTATTGGGCTTTTGTAGGCATTAATAGCTTTTTTAGGGTTTATCAAACTTTTTTAGGGTTATTTAGGATTTATTAGGGTTTCTTAGGATTTATTTTATTTATTAGGGTTTATTAACATGTATTTGGGTTTATTATGATTTATTAGGGTTTATTATGATTTTTAGGGTTTATTGCGGTTTATTAGAGGTTTGTTATGGTTTGTTTCAGTTTGTTACGATTTATTTTGGATTGTTAGGATTTGTTACGATTTATTTGGGGTTGTTAGGGTTTGTTACGATTTATTATGGAGTTATTAGGGTTAGTTAGGGTTTATTAGTGGGTGGTAGGGTTTTATTGGCTATTATTTGGCGGTTTTGTAGTGTTTTGTTGGGTTTGTAAGGGGTTTTAGTGATTATTAGGATTTATTATGGTTCATTAGTGTTTTTTGTTGTATATTAGGGGTTTTAGGGCTTTTTTAGCGTTTATTAGAGTCTAATAGGGTTTTTAGGTTTTATTATAGGTTATTATGATTTATTGGTGTTTGATAGGGTTTTAGGATTTAATAGCGGGTTTCAGGTGTTATTTGGGTTTATTAGTGGTTCTTAGGGGTTATTAGTGGTTGTTAGGGTTTGTTAGGTTTTGTTTGGGTTTGTTAGGACTTGTGTTATTCTATTATCACACATGTTATTATTATCATTTTTATCATTATAATTATTATCATTATCACTATTATAATAATCATTATTGTTATTTCTATTATTATTATTATTATTATCATCACATGCAAATGCAGAAGCACATGCATTATTATTTATAATTTATTATATATTATTTATTTCCATGCATGTGCATATGTTGTTGTCGTTGTTATTACTATTATTATTATTACTATTACTATTATTATTATTATTATCATCACATGAAAATTCACATGCACGTACGTTAGTATTTATTACCATGCACGTGCACATGCAATTCACCTACATTATTCTTTTATCACATGAATTTTTATTGTTATTGTTATTATTACTATTATTGTTATTATTGTTATTATCATCAAATGCGAATGCAAATGCACGTGCATTATTATTTATTACCATATACGCGCACATTCAGTACTTGTGTGTTATTCTATTATCACATGCGCTATTATTATTAATATTACTATTATTGTTATTATTATCATCACGTGTGCTATGAGTTTTTATTTATTATCATGCACTGCACATGAAATGCATGTGCATTATTCTATTATCACATACGTTGTTATTATTATTATTATTACTGTTATTATTATTATTATTATTATTATTATTATCATCATCTCATGCACATGAACGTGCACATGCACGTGCATTGATATATATTTTTTATTATCATGCACATGCACATGCAATGCACACACGTTATTTTATTATCACATACATTTTTATTCTTATTTTTATTATTATTGTTGTTGTTGTTGTTGTTATTGTTATTGTTATTATCATCACATGAAAATGCACCTGCAAATGCACATGCAAATACATAAACACACACATTCAATGCACCTGCATTATTCTATTATCACATGCATTGTTATTAATAATAATAATACTAATATTATTATTATTATCATCATCATCGTCATCACATGAAAATGAAATGCACGCCCGTTATTATTTATTACCATTCACGTGCACACATAATGCACATGCAATATACTATTATCACTTGCAATGGTACTACTACTATTATAACTACTACTATTACTACTTCTATTATTGTTATTATCATCACATGAAAATGCAGATGTACGTGCATTATTATTTATTATTTTTTACCATCCACTTGCATAAGCAATGCACTTGTATTATTATTTTATTATTATTATTATTATTTCAATTTATTATTATTATTATTATTATTATTATTATTATCATTATTATTATCATTATCACATGAAAATACACATGCATGTGCGTTGTTATTTATTATTTATTACCATGTATGTACATGTGTTATTATTATTATTATTATTACAATTAGTATTATTAATATTATTATCAAATGTAAATTCACATGCACATGCATGTGCATTCTTATTTAATATTATTTATTTATTATTAACTACTATGAACATCCATATTCAATGCACTTTCGTTATTCTATTATTATTATTATTGTTGTTGTTGTTGTTGTTGTTGTTTGTATCATCAAATACAAATGCACATGCATGTGTGTTGTTATTTATTATATATTACCATGCATGTGCATGCGTCATTATCAATATCAATACATGTAAATCCACATACACATGCGTTATAATATATTATTTATTACCATGCACATGAAAATTCAATGAACTCGCATTATTCTATTATCACATGTGTTATTATTATTTATTCTCATGCACGTGCGCAAGTAATGCACGTCCCTTATTCTATTATCACATGTGTTATTATTTATTATTTATTATCATTCACATGCAAATGCACATTCATGTGGACTTGGTTATTATTTATTGGTTATTACCATGCACATGAACATGCACATGTAGATGCACTTGGATGTGCATTATTATTTATTATTTATTATCATTCACATGCACATGCACATACAATGCAATTCCCATGCCTTATTATTTATAATTTATAATTTATTATCAATCACAAGCAAATGCGCATGCATATTCACATGCACGGGCATTATGATTTATTATTTAAACCTTGATCATGCATATGCACATGCACCTGTTTTATTACTACTACTATTATTAGAGGTATTTTTAGGGTTTACTATCATTTTTTAGGATCATTAGGTGTTATTAACATTTATTATGGTTTGTTATGGTTTTAGGGTTTTTAATGGTATATTAGGGTTTTTTAGGGTTTGGTGGGGGTTATTAGAATTGTATTAGTGTTCATTATGGTGTGTGAAGGTTTATTGGGGTTTATTAAGTATTTTTAGGGTTTTATTAGGATTGAGTTGGGTTTATTAGGGTATATTATGGTATATAATGGTATATTTGGGTATGTTTAGGATTTATTATGGTTTATTATGGTTCATTATGGTTTATTAATTTTTAAGAGGGTATATCAGGGTTTTTTAGTGTTTAGTAGTGTTTATTCAAGTTTATTAGCGCTTTTAAGCTTTGTTAGTTTTTATTAGCTTTTATTAGGGGTTTTAGGGCTTTTAATGGTATATTTGCATTTTTTAGAGTTTAGTGGGCTTTATTATGGTTTACTAAGGTTTGTTAAGGTTTATTAGGGTTGAGTAGGTATTTTTAGGGTTTTATTAGGGTTGAGTCAGTATCTTTAAGGTTTTATTAGGGTTTATTAGGCTTGAGTACAGTTTATTAGGGTTTGTTAGGGATTTTTAGGGTTTCTAGGGTTTGTTAGTGTTTTTATTAGGTTATATGATTGTTTTTTAGTTTTTATTAATATTTATGAGGGGTTGTTATGACTTTTTAGGTTTTATTAGCATGTTTTTGGTGTGTGTGAGAATTTTTAATGGTTTATTATCTTTTATTTGAATTTATTATGGGTTATTAGGGTTTCTAGGGATTTTTAGTGGTTTGTTTGCATTTGTTTTGTTTATTGGTGTTTAGTTGAGTTTTATTAGGTTTTGTTATGCTGTGTCAAGGTTTATTAGGGTTGAGAAGGAATTTTTATGGTTTTATTAGGGTTTTATTAGTGTTTTATCAGGGTTTTATTAGGGATTATTTGTTTTTATTAGTGTTTATTAGGTATTTTTAGGTTTTATTAGGGGTTGTTAGGGGTTTATTAGTTTTTTTGTTTTATTAGGTTATATTAGCATTTGATAGGTCTTTTTAGATAATATAGCATGTTTTTATTGTTTGTGGGCGTTTTGTTTTTGTTTGTGAGCATTTTAGGGTTTCTTTGGTTATATTAGAGTTTATTATGGTTTATTAGTGTTTCAAGGAATTTTTAAGGTATATTAGCATTTTTCCTTTATTAGGTTATATTACTGTTTTTAGGTCTTTTTTGGTAATATAGAGCATTTTTTTGTTTGTGATTGTTTATTTATTTTTTGTGAGCGTTTTTTTGGGGTTTATTAGGTTATATTGGAGTTTATCAGGGTTTCTAGGGATTTTTAAGGTATACTAGCATTTTTTCATTATTAGGGTTTTGTAGGGTTTTATTAGGGGTTATTATTGTGTGTTAAGGTTTGTTAGGGTTGAGTAGTGTTTATTTGGCTTTATTTATTGTTTATTAGGGCTTTTAGGGGTTTGGGGTTTATTAGGGTTTATTAGTGTTTGTTAGTGTCTATTAGGGTTGGTTAGGGTTGTTTAGGTTTTCTTAACATGTTTTTAGAGTTTACTAGGTTTTATTATCATTTATTAGGGTTTATTATTTATTTTTGGGGTTTTATTAGGGTTTAGTAGAGTTTCATAGGATGTTAGGGATTATAAGGTGTTTTTAAGGATTATTAGAGTTTATTAGGGTTTAATTTTTTATATTATGGTATATTACAGTTTAATATTTTTGAGGGTTCTAAAGAGTCTTAAGGGTTTTTGTATCAATATTTAGGGTTTGTGTAGCGTTGTTAGAGTTTATGTAGCATTTGTAGTGTTTATGTAGCGTTTTTAGGGTTTAGTTAGTGATTTTAGATTTTATGTATCATTTTTAGGGTTTATGTAATGTTTTTAGGGTTTTTGTGGTGTGTTTAGGGTTTAGGTTTGATGTAGCATTTTTTACGGTTTATGTTGCGTTTTTTGGGTTTATGTAGTGTTTTTAGGGGTGATGTAGCGTTTTTGTTGCACTTTTTAGGGTTTATGTAATTTTTTTAGGTTTCATGAAGTGTTTTTAGGGTTTACATTGTGTTTTCAGGTTTTATGTAGCATTATTTAATGTTTATGTTTCGTTTTTGGGTTTATATTGTGTTTTTTAGGGTTTATGTTACAGTTCTAGGGTTTATGTATTGCTTTTAGGGTTTATGTAGCGTTTTTTGTGTTTATGCTGGGTTTTTTTATTTATGTTGCATTTTAGGGGTTTTTTTTTCATTTTTAGGGTTTATGTAATGTTTTTAGGGTTTATGTTTCTATTTGAGGCCTTTTTTAGGGGTTTAATGGTTGTTTATGGTTTGTATAATTTTTTCGGGTTTTTAAGGGTTGTTAACGGGTGTTTGGGGTTTTTTATGGTATCTGATGGCTTTTTAATGGTTTTTTGTGTGTTTTTATTGGTTTATTTGTTTTTTTGGGATTGATAGGAGTTGTTAGGGTTTTTTAGTGTGTTTTAGGGTTTGTTTGGTAATTGTAGAGGTTTTTAGGGTTTATATAATGTGGTTTAGAATTTTTTTGTGTTCTTTAGGGTTTTTTAGTGTTCTTTAGAGTGTAATATGGTTCTTTAGTGTTTATAAGAATTTCCTAGGGTTTATTAGTGTTCTTTAGGATTTGATATAATTTATTAGCATTTTTATTATATATTAGGATTTTAGGGGGCTTTTGTAGGCATTAATAGTTTTTTCTATGGTTTATCAACCTTTTTAGGGTTATTTTGGATTTATTAGGGTTTATTTTATTTATTAGGGTTTATTAACGTGTATTTGGGTTTATTACGATTTATTAGGGTTTATTATGCTTTGTTAGAGTCTATTGCAGTTTATTTGGGGTTTGTTATGGTTTGTGTCAGTTTGTTACGATTTATTTGGCATTGTTAGGATTTGTTACAATTTATTTGGGGTTGTTAGGGTTTATTACAATTTATTTTGGGGTTATTAGCGTTTGTTAGGGTTTATTAGTGGTTCTTAGGGTTTATTAGTGGTCTTTAGGGTTTGTTAGGTTTTGTTAGGGTTTTTGGGGTTTGTTGAGGTTTGTTTCAGTTGTTTGGGGTTTTATGCATTTTTTTGGGTTTTATGGGTGTGTTTGGTTTTTTTATGTTTTGTTAGGGTTATTTTATCATTTCTGGGGTTTTGTTGCGTTTTGGGGTTTTGATGCATTTTGTTAGTTTATTTGTAGCAATTATTAGGATTTATGTAGTGTTGTTACTGGCTTTAGTGGTTCTTTAGTGGTTTATTAGGGGTTTATTTGGGTTTATTTTTTTATATTATGTTATATTAGGGTTTAATATTTTTGAGGGTTTTGAAGTGTCTTTATGGGTTTTGTAGAATTTTTTAGGGTTTGTGTAGCGTTGTTAGAGTTTATGTAGCATTTTTAGTGTTTATGTATAATTTTTAGGGTTTAGTTTGTGGTTTTAGGTTTTATGTATCATTTTTAGGATTTTTGTAATGTTTTTAGGGTTTATGTAGCGTGTTTAGGGTTTAGGTTTTATGTATCATTTTTAGTGTTTATGTTGCGTTTTCTGGGTTTATGTAGCGTTTTTAGGGGTGATGTAGATTTTATGTTGCATTTTTAGGGTTTATGTAACGTTTTTAGGGTTTATGTAGTGTTTTTAGGGTTTATATTGTGTTTTTAGATTTTATGTAGCGTTTTTAATGTTTACGTTGCATTTTTAGGGTTTATTTTGGGTTTTTTAGGGTTAATGTTATAGTTCTATGGTTTATGTATTGATTTTAGGGCTTATGTAGCATTTTTTGGGTTTATGTTGCATTTTTTGGTTATGTTGCATTTTTAGGGTTTTTGTTGCATTTTTTGGGTTTATGTAACGTTTTTAAGGTTTCTGTATCTATTTGTTTCCTTTTTTAGGGATTTAATGGCTGTTTATGGTTTGTAGTGTTTTTTGGGGTTTTAAGGGTTTTAACGGGTGTTTATGGTTTTCAATGGTATTTGATTGATCTTAAATGGTTTTGGGGGGGGGGGGGTTTGTGGGTTTATTTGTTTTTTGGGATTTATAGGGGTTCTTAGGTTTTTTTAGTATGTTTTAGTGTTTGTTTGGGTATTGTAGCGGTTTTTATGGTATATATAAAGTCGTTTAGCATTTTTTGGGCTCTTTAGGGGTTTTTAGTGTCCTTTAGAGTTTAATATAGTTCTTTAGGGTTTATTATAGTTCCTTCGGGTTTATTAGTGTTATTTAGGATTTGTAACAGTTTATTTATATTTTTTATTGTATATTAGGGTTTTATTGGGCTTTTATAGGCATTAATAGCTTTTTATAGGGTTTATCAACCGTTTTTAGGGTTATTTGGGATCTATTAGGATTTATTAGGGGTTATTTTATTTATTAGGGTTTAGTAACATGTATTTGGGTTTATTACGATTTATTGGGGTTTATTATGATTTGTTAGGGTTTATTGTGGTTTATTAGGGGTTTGTTATGGTTTGATTCAGTTTGTTACGATTTATTTGGCATTGTTAGGACTTGTTACGATTTATTTGGGGTTTTTAGGGTTTGTTACGATTTATTTTGGGGTTATCAGGATTTTTTTATGGTTTATTAGTGGGTTGTAGGGTTTTGTAGGCTATTATTTGGAGGTTTTTGTATCATTTTGTTGGGTATGTTAGGGTTTTTAGTGATTATTAGGTTTTATTATTGTTTAATAGTGTTTTTTATTGAATATTACTAGTTTTAGGGCTTTTGTAGCATTTATTAGGGTCTGATAGAGTTTGTTAGTGTTTATTACAGGTTATTACTATTTATTAGTGTTTATTAGGGTTTTTAGGGTGTAATAGTGGGTTTTGCGGTTATTAGGGTTTATTAGTGGTTCTTAGGGGTTATTAGTAGTTATTAGGTTTTGTTAGGTTTTGTTAGGGTTTTTAGGGTTTGTTACGGTTTGTTTGGGTTGTTTGGGGTTTTTTTCCTTTTTTGGGTTTTATGGGTGTGTTGGATTTTTTATGCATTGTTAGGGTTATTTTATAGTTTTTTGGGGTTTTTTGCATTTTGTGGGTTTTGATGCATTTTTCGGTTTTTTGTAGCAATTGTTAGGGTTTATGTAGCGTTGTTAGTGGCTTTAGTGGTTCAGTAGGGTTTTAAGGTTCTTTAGGGTTCTTTATGGTATATTAGGGTTTCTATTTAGGTTTTTAGGGTTTTCTATGGGGTTATTATGATTTTTAAGGGTTTCATAGGGTTTTGTTAGGCATTTTTAGGCTTTTAGGGTTTTTAACGTTTTAGGGGTTTTTAGGGGTTTTAGCATTTTGAGGTTATTTTGAGTTTTTTTGAGGTTTTTTAGGGTTTTAAAGTTTTTTTCAGGGTTTTTCATTTTTTTCATGTTTTTAGGGGTTTTAGTGTTTTTAGGGTTTTTAGGATTTTTTAGGGTTTTTAGGGATTTTTAGGGTTTTTATGATTTTTTTGATTTTTTGGGGTTTTTTAGGGTTTTGTAGGGTTTTGTTTGGTTTGTTAGGGTTTTTTTGTGAATATTAGCACTTTGAATGGTTTACTAGCATATTTTGTGTATATGTGGTTTTTTAGGTATTTTGTAGCTTTTACTGGGGTTTAATAGGGTTTTAGGGTTTATTACAATTTATTAGTGTTTATTAGGGTTTAGTAGTGGGATCTAGGGTTTATTAGGGTTTATTATTGGTTGGTAGGGTTTATTTAGGTTTTATTAGTTCTTATTAGAGTGATTTAGGGTGTCTAAGGTTTTGTTAGGGTTTCTAAGGGCATGTTAGGGTTTCTAAGGGTGGGTTAGTGTTTTTATGGGCGGGTTAGGGTTTCTAAGGGTGATCTACGGTATCTAAGGGTTTTTAAGGTTATGTTAGGGTTTCTATGGGTGTGTTGGTGTTTATAAGGGTGTTCTGGGTTTCTAAGGGTCTGTTAGGTTTTCTAAGGGTGTGTTAGGGTTTATAAGGGTGTGTGAGTGTTTCATAGGTTTGCTTAGGGTTTTGTTAGGGTTTTTTGGGTTTTTTAGGGTTTCTTGTGGTCATTTGGAGCAATTAAGGACCTTTTGGGACTTTAAAAACGTGATATGGTGTTCTTATTTGTCACAGATGTGTAGATCTAGTTGAAAGCTTTGATTTGATATATGGTTGAGGTAAAACAGACTCTTGGAATAGAAGTTATGATCTTTTGGAGGGTTTAAGTACCGTTTGGGCCTTCAAGGATGTGATAAGGTGCTTCAGTGGTCATAGGAGTGTAGATTTAGTTCAAATATTTGATTTGATATGTGTTAGAGGTAAAAAGGACACCCACATAAGAAGTTATGGAAAAACAGACACCAAAATCCAATCTTTTGACCATCTGAAGGGATTTTGGGTCTTTTTGAGGGTTGAAGAATGTCAGAAAGGGTTCCAGTGGTTTCTAGAGTGTGTATCTTTTTACAATATTCTATTTGATATGTGGTAGAAACAAAATGAACACACTTAGTAGAAGTTATTGTTGTTTTAAATTGAGCAACTCTCCTAGCGCCTAAAAACCTATGAAACCCACAACTCACTAAAATAGACATAACATCTCCTTCGAGTGTCCGTTTGAGTGATGTGACCCATCAAATCGAAGCTCGTGAGATTAATTAGGACCATGTTTAGTAGAAACTATGAGAATATCAAAAAAAATTATGATATATTAGTTATAACACTCCAAAAAAATCCCAACTTCAAACGACCATAACTTTTGCTCCGGTTGTCCGTTTGAGCTCTACACATATCAAATCGAAAGTAGCGGAGAGATATACGCAGAAGATGACATGAACACAGTTCAAGTCTTTTTTGAGACCCTAAAATCCATGAAACCCATAAGAAGGCCTCCAAAACTCCATTTCTGTGTATGGATCCCTATCAAATTTTTCTTAAGATGGTCATAACTTCTGATCTATGTGTCTGTTCAGCCTCCTGCACCCATTTTTGTTGTAGTTCAGTCCGTGAGATTCAGTTTGAATATTCACTGAGCCGAAATGGACACCCAAAGAAGAAATTATTCCCTTTTCAATGACTCTGTGATTTGTTAGGTTTTTCGAGACACCATTTCTAGCATTTTCGTCCTGTCAGCTATTTTTTAAAACAAATATAACTTATTATTACTATTATTGTTATTATTTCCTGAATGGACTGAAGGCCTTATTTTTATTTTATTATGGATAATCCCCCTTTTAAGGGTTGAAGGGGAACCCGTACATGACCTGTAGGCCCAAGGCCCAAGGCCTGACAAACCCGTAATACATGACCCGAAGGCCCAGAGCCATACCATGCCCACCACATGCACATGCGTTGTTATTATATTTTCATTACCATGCACATGCACATGCAATGCACACATGTTATTTTATTATCACATGCATTGTTATTATTATTATTATGGTTGTTGTTGTTGTTATTTTTATTATCATCACATGAAAATGCACATGCAAATGCACATACATGCACATTCAATGCACGTGCGTTATTCTATTACCACATGCATTGTTATTATTATTAATAATATTATTATTATTATCATTATCATCATCATCACATGCAAATGCAATGCACGAGCATTATTATTTATTACCATGCACGTGCACACGTAATTCACATGCAATATTAAATTATCACATGCATTGGTACTACTACCATTATCACCACCACTAATAAAACTATTATTACTACTTCTCTTATTATTACTATCATTACATTCAAATGTAGATGCATGTGCGTTAATATTTATTATTTATTACCATGCATGTTTATATTCAATGCACTTGTATTATTATTTTATTATTATTATTATTATCACAATTATTATTTTTATTATTGTTGTTATTATTATCATTATCATTATTATTATCAGTATCACATGCAAATGCATATGCATGTGTGTTGTTATTTATTATTTATTACCATGCGTGTGGATGCGTTATTATAATTATTATTATTGTAATTAAAATTATTAATATTATCATTAATGTATATTCACATGCACATGCATGTGCATTCTTATTTATTATTATTTATTAATTATTTACTACTATTCACGTGCACATGAAATGCACTTTCATTATTCTATTATTATTATTGTTGTTGTTGTTGTTGTTGTTGTTGTTTGTATCATCAAATACAACTGCATATGCATGTACGTTGTTATTTATTATTTATTACCATGCACGTGCATGCGTCATTATCATTATTATTACATGTAAATGCACATGCATGTACATTATTATATATTAGTTATTATCATGCACATGCAAATGCAATGCACTTATGTTATTCTATTATCACATGTGTTATTATTATATATTCTCATGCATGTGCACACGCAATGCACATGCATTATTCTACTATCACGTGTGTTATTATTTATTATTTATTATCATTCACATGGAAATGCACATTCATGTGGACTTGGTTATTATTTATTATTTATTACCATGCACATGCACCTGGATGTGCATTATTTTTTAATATTTATTATCATTCACATGCACATGGACATACACATATAATTCACATGCGTTATTATTTATAATTTCTTATTTATTATCATTCACATGCAAATACGTAGGCATATGCTCATGCACGTGCATTATGATTTATTATTTAAACCATGCACATGCATATGCACATGCACGTGTGTTATTACTATTATTAATAGAGGTATTTTTAGGGTTTACTATCCTTTTTTAGAATTTTTACGTGTTATTAACATTTATTTTGGCTTGTTAGGGTTTTAGGGTTTTTAATGGTATATTAACGTTTTTTATGGTTTGGTGGGGGTTATTAGGATTTTATTTGGGTTTTTTATGGTGTGTTAAAGTTTATTAGGGTTTATTATGATTGAGTTGGGTTTATTAATGTATATTATGGTATATTATGGTATATTTGGGTATGTTTAGGATTTGTTAGGGTTTATTATCATTCATTATGGTTTATTAAATTTTAAGAGGGTATATTAGGGTTTTTTAGTGTTTAGTAGTGTTTATTAGGTTTTATTAGTGAATTTAAGATTTGTTATCTTTCATTAGCATTTATTAGGGGTTTTAGGGATTTTTAATTGTATATTTGCATTTTTAGGGTTTAGTGGGGTTTATTATGGTTTATTATAGTGTGTTAGGTATTATTAGGGTTGAGTAGGAATTCTTTGGGTTTTATTAGGGTTTAGTAGGTATCTTTAGAGTTTTATTAGGGTTTATATGGGTTGATTAGTGTTTATTAGGGTATGTTAGGGATATTTAGGGTTAACTAGGGTTTGTTAGTGTTTTTATTTGGGTATATGAGTGTTTTTTAGTTTTTCTTAATATATATGAGGGGTTGTTAGGACTTTTTAGGTTTTATTATCATTCTTTTAGTGTTTGTGAGCATTATTTATGGTTTATTATGTTTTGTTAGAATTTGTTATGGTTTATTACGGTTTCTAAGTCTTTTTAATGGTTTGTTTGCATTTGTTTGTTTATTAGGGTTTAGTTTTGTTTTATTAGGTTTTATTATGGTGTGTCAAAGTTTATTATGGTGGAGAAGGTATTTTAGGTTTTTATTATGGTTTTATTAAGGTTTATTAGTTTTTATTAGGGTTTATTAGGGAATTTTAGGATTTATTAGGGTTTGTTAAGGATTTATTAGTTTTTTTATTTTATTAGGTATTATTAGTGTTTGTTAACTCTTTTTAGATAATATAGCGTTTTTTATTGTTTGTGAGAGTTTTGTTTTTGTTTGTGAGAGTTTTTAGGGTTTCATAGGCTATATTGCAGTTTATTATGGTTTTTAGGGATTTATATGGTATATTAGCGTTTATTTTCTTTATTAGGTTATATTAGTGTTTTTAGGTCTTTTTAGGTAATATAGCGTGTTTTTATTATTTGTGATTGTTTTTTATTGTTTGTGAGATTTTTAGGGTTTATTAGGTTATATTAGAGTTTATGAGGGTTTCTAGGGATTTTTTAAGGTATACTAGTGTCGTTTTTTGTTATTAGGGTTTGTAGGGTTTTATTAGGGGTCATTATGGTGTGTTAAGGTTTGTTAGGGTTGAGTAGGGTTTATTTGGATTTATTTATGGTTTATTATGGATTTTATGGTTTGTTTGGGGTTTATTACAGTTTATTAGTGTTTAGTAGTGTCTATAAGGGTTGGTTACAGTTGTTTATATTTTTATAACATGTTTTTAGTGTTTATTAGGTTTTATTATCATTTATTAGGGTTTATTAGGTATTTTTGGGGTTTTATTAGGTTTGAGTAGAGTCTCTTAGGGATTTTAGGGATTATAAGGTATTTTTAGGGATTATTAGAGTTTATTAGGGGTTTATCAGGGTTTTAGTTTTTATATTATGGTATATTAGGGTTTAATATTTTTGAGGGTTTTGAAGCATCTTTAGAGTTTTTGTAACATTTTTTAGTGTTTGTGTAGCGTTGTTTGTGTTTATGTAGCATTTTTAGTGTTTATAGAGCACTTTTAGGGTTTAGTTAGTGGTTTTTGGTTTTATGTAGGATTTTTAGGGTTTATGTAACGTTTTTAGGGTTTATGTAGCGTGTTTAAGGTTTAGTTCCTATGTAACATTTTTTAGGGTTTATGTTGGGTTTTCTGGGTTTATGTAGCATTTTTAGGGGTGATGTAGCATTTATGTTGCATTTTATAGTGTTTATGTAACATTTTTATGGTTCATGTAGTATTTTTAGGGTTTATGTTCTGGTTTTAGGTTTTTTGTAGCATTTTTTAATTTTTATGTTGTGTTGTATAGGGTTTATGTTATGGTTCTAGGTTTTATGTAGCGCTTTTTGGGTTTATGTAGCATTTTTTGGGTTTATGTTGCGTTTTTTGTGTTTATGTTGTGTTTTTAAGGTTTATGATTCATTTTTAGGGATTATGTAACGTTTTTTGGGTTTATGTATCTATTTGTTTCCTTTTTAGGGTTTTAATGTTTGTTTATGGTTTGAAGTGGTTTTTAGGGTTTGTAAGGGTTGTTAACGGGTGTTTATGGTTTTTATGGTATTTGATGGGTTTTCAATAGTTTTTTGGGGGGTTTTAAGGGTTTATTTGTTTTTTCCAGATTTATAGGGGTTGTTTGAGTTTTTTAGTGTGTTTTAGGGTTTGTTTGGCTATTGTAGAGGTTTTTAGGGTTTATGTAATGTGTTTTAGTGTGTTTTGGGTTCTTTAGGGTTTTTTAGTGTTCTTTAGAGTTTATTAGGGTTCTTTTAGGTTTATTAGGGTTATTTAAGTTTTATTTGTGTTCTTTAGGATTTTTTAGGGTTTATTATTTTTTTATTGTATATTAGGGTTTTATTGGGATTTTGTAGGCATTAATAGATTTTTCTAGGGTTTATCAAACTTTTTTAGGGTTATTTAGGATTTATTAGGGTTTCTTCGGGTTTATTTTATTTATTAGGTTTTATTAACGTGTATTTGGGTTAATAACAATTTATTAGGGTTTATTATGATTTGTTAGGGTTTATTGCGGTTTATTAGGGGTTTGTTATGCTTTGTTTCAGTTTGTTACGATTTATTTGGCGTTTCTAGGATTTCTTTCGATTTATTTGGGGTTGTTAGGGTTTGTTACAATTTATTATGGGGTTATTAGGTTTGGTAGGGTTTATTAGCAGGTTGTAGGATTTTATAGGCTTTTATTTGGCAGGTTTTGTAGTGTTTTTTTGGGTTTGTTTGGGTTTTTAGTGATTATTAGGATTTATTATGGTTCAATAGTGTTTTTTATTGTATATTAGGGGTTTTAGTACTTTTTTAGCCTTTAATAGAGTCTAATAGGGGTTTTAGGGTTTATTATATGTTATTATGATTTATTGGTGTTTATTAGGGTTTTAGGATTTAATAGTGGGGTTCCGGTGTTATTTGGGTTTATTAGTGGTTCTTAGGGGTTATTAGTGGTTGTTAGGGTTTGTTAGGTTTTGTTAAGGTTTGTTAGGACGTGTGTTATTCTATTATCACACATGTTATTATTATCATTATTATCATTATCATTATTATCGTTATCATTATTATAATTATCATTATAGTTATTACTACTAGTATTATTATTATTATCGTCACATGCAAATGCATATGCACATGCATTATTATTTATTATTTATTTCCATGCACGTGCATATGTTGTAGTAGTTGTTGTTGTTATTATTATTATTATTATTATCATCATCATCACATGAAAATTCACATGCGCGTCCGTTATTATTTATTACCATGCACACGCACATGCAAGGCACCTACATTATTCTATTATCACATGCATTTTTATTGTTATTGTTATTATTATTATTATTGTTATTATTGTTATTATCATCAAATGCACATGCGTTATTATTTATTACCATACACGAGCACATTCAATACATGTGCGTTATTCTATTATCACATGCGCTATTATTAATAATATTACTATTATTGTATTATTATCATCATGTGCGCAATGAGTTATTATTTATTATCATTCACATGCACATGCATGTGCATTATTATTTATTTTTTATTACCATGCATGTGCACATGCAATGCACACACGATATTTTATTATCACATACGTTGTTATTCTTATTCTTATTCTTATTATTGTGGTTGTTGTTGTTGTTGTTGTTGTTATTGTTATTATCATCACATGCAAATGTGTAACACCCGAGAATTTTATGAGAAATATTTTGTTTTTATGTTATATAAATCATCAAAGGAATCTTTCACTACACACAATACTAGCTTGGCTTGCTTTACACGCAACCACGACCTTCCTCGATAGCTTGCGTCGTACGCAATACCGAGTTTCACTAAACAACGATATGCTATTAAAATATTATTAAAACTAGCCATTATGAATAGTACTAAGTGAATTTTGAATTTTATAACATTTTAATTCAACTTATACATTTTATAGAATGAGGTATAAAAGCAAAATCAGTTTTTTTTGGATAAAAGAAATATTTTTAAAAAAATACAGTTTTGCCGCCTTTTGATGGTGCACCCACATTAAATCTAGTTTTTGACATGTTTAAAAGTTCAATTTTACAAAATAAAATTCTTTTTTTGAATCAGGGTAGAAAAATTTAATTTGGATAATTTTTTGATATTTTTCTGATAACTTTCATATTTTGATGAATAGTAAAAATACGCTAATTTTTAATTAGAAACAACTTTCTTCATTGAGATAATTTATATGGATAAATTATAATATTGAATGGTTTTAAAGTATAAATAGAATATATTTTTACCATTTAATATAATGTATGTCATTACATTAATTTCACATTGAATTCATAGGTAAAAACTTTTCAATCTTTGGCAATGTTTTAACTTCTAAAACCCGTTTTCTTAACAACGGGATTTATTTTAAATTAATTACTACAACTTATATGTTTTGAATTTTGAAAAATGGATTCCATATTCAGAATCAGTGGATCCAAATTATGTTAATAGACTACTTTTTATTTTTGGGCATTATGAATAGTAATTACGGTAAATTTTATTTACCATAGTTAATGGTAAATCGGGTAATTAAGGGTAAATATAATATTATAAAATTACCATAACACCTTCCAAAATCCTATTGGATGACTAAAAGTCGACCCATATCACCTAAGGGTCGGATTAGATTCATTTAATGGACTTTTGTCCATGAAAATAATTTAATTATTATTAAAACCAAAGAATGTGACAACATGTCACTTTCTTAAATCTTATAAGTATAATAATTTTAATTTGGTGATAAACTTAATGAAACTTCGAACATGAATAGTATCCAGAAATCTAATACAATTATCTACATCATAGTAATTTATTTAGAATTTTTAGGGATTAAATAATTATCATTAATTATGACACAATAGTGATGTTGAAATTATTTTATTAATTAAAATATCAAATAAATTGTTTTAAAAATATTAAAATAAATATTATATGAACTATTTAATGTTCTACACTAATTTTCTAGATACATATGACCTTTTATGAATCTATTAAAGCTTTTAGTTTGAACATATCTTCTGTATATATTTTATTTAAATTCGAATAAATGAATAGTGTCAAAATTTACACTATTGTTATTTTATAAAAATAACATATTATAAAATTTTTTAAAAATCACAAAAATATTTAAAAATTATAAATTAAAATTTATGTGGTCGACAATGTCATAAAGTGTCAAATTATGGAAAATTCACAACACATATGTAATTATTTATAATAATTTAAAATTTAGAATGTTATTACCACAAATAAAATTAAATTGATAAATAAAGATAAATCAAGTTGATAATGTTTAAAATAACTTCCTAACATGTCTAAATTTTATTGGTTGATGATATTACAACCCTATCTCATCTAAGATTCGGATATGAGTCATTTTAGAAGTTTTTAAGTGGGGTTGGGATTTAATATAAACTAATATTTCTTATATTTCCAAAGGTGCCCCTATCCTCCCTTATAAAAGGGCACCTCCTCCCTCTCTTCCTCACACCAATTTGAGCCTTCATGCTCGGCCAACCCCTGCCCATTTCACTTCCCCACTTCCTTAGAAACCTACTAGAGGTACTGGTCTTATCAAAAGACCAACTCTAGTGCCTTAAGAGAAAGTTTAAAGGAGGCACTTCGAGAAAGAGGAGGTTCGGACATATACGAAGCAAATTGGACCTAAGGTAAGGGAAATATCACAATCTCATATTTATCCGAGATTTTTTATACTTTGTAATTTACTGGGGTTTATTTTATTATCCACATCCATGTTTCCTCAATATTTAATATTTATATCCTGCTACAATAGTTTATATCCAATTTTACCCTTCGGTGAGTTTTTAGTAAAGGATATGAAAGGAATCTTTTGTCGTTTTTTCGTACGAGGTAATTATTGAATTTTCTGACAAAAGTATGAGAAGAATGTTTTTTTAACTTATACGACATGAATGGATTTAAAAAAAAAATATTTCCAAGAATCTTCCTTTACAAGTTTTCAAGTTTATTTTTAATCAACTTCTTTTAGTTTAAAATTGTATGACATGCTAAGAAAGGAAAAATGGTTTTGAAGAAAAAAGGATATTTTCCTCAAGAATGGAGTTCAAGAGTTTTATAAAAATCATTTTCCATCTATGATAATAAAGGGTTCTGTCTCTATCCCTATTATTACATTGATTTTATTATGTTGTGATGGAAATATTTTTATGAATTCCTTTATCTTATATGAATTGTTTTATGATGTCCCGATGTTTAAGATTCCCATTTTTATTGCATGGGTTATGCAATGATGTATGATTTAAGATTTTGTGGCACAAATAAGAATGGTATCATTATGAGATGGGTGGGACCTATATCTCCCTCCAATGCATTGGGTAAAGATTTTATATCTCATGAGATACACATGACTGGAACGGTAGGTTATACCGGTTCAGTGAAACAGGACTAAAACGAGGAGTGAACTCGGTTCAGAAATAGAATTTGTCCAATAAGATAGTATTGGCAATGAGTCTTGACTAATAAGAAATGATTCTCTATTATTATGTGTGTATACCACAAATTTTCATGTTTTATGTTATGATTATTGGGATTCCATTTCACTATAATGATTTATCCCATGTTATGAAATTATGCTCTCTTTTGCAGGTTAAGATTTCCAAAAGTTATGTTCTTATGAATATGATGTGATTGATATTTATTTTGTTTACCCTTAATGAGCATTTGATCTCACCCTTTTGTATGTTTTCTTTCCCCAGGTCAGGAAGAATGTTATTAAGTAAGATATGCCAAAAGGGACTATAGATATGATGAAATAAATGGGAGACAGTGTAGACACTTTATGAGCCAGTTGTTTATGTTTCCCAGTTTCTAAAGACACTATACCTATACGGTCCTTTCGTTGTTTTGTTATATTTTGTAATAAGTATGCTTCAATTTTTAATTATTAACAATATATGTAAAGTATGGGTCGTTATAGTTGGTATCAGAGGAAAGGTATAGTCAACCTTTGGAAACTAGGATTTGAAAGCCTTAGTAAGAATCCTAAGGATATGTATAAGCATAGAACACAATCTTAGTGTTTTAGAAATGACCATGAATAACCTAGGATAATACCTTAAGTGTGAAATTTTATTCTTGATTGTTTGGTTTTCCTATTATAATTAGTGTTGCTCACACTATTCTTCTTGGTTTTTGTCAATGGCTGGAACCTGAAGGAACCGTGTTAATGCAGAATGCGATGAGCAATGAAATGATTGTCCCCCTAAGCAACCAAACGTTATGGGAGATGGAATGAAAAATCTTGTATCCATGCTCACACAACTTTCTCAAGCTATGAATCATGCAGGACTTCCAAACGAGCAAAGGAAGGAGCAACATTCTGTTGAATCCTTCATGAGGCAGCGTCCACCTTCTTTCAGCGGGTCTACTGATCCATTAGTTGCTAAAAAATGGATTAGTACTACTGAAAAGATATTTTTAGTTCTTCAATGTTCTGAACATGATAAAGTCATCCTAGCAGTGTATGGTTTGGAAGGAGATGCTGATCAATGGTGTAATCATATTAAGAATACGTGGCAAAGGGATGAAATTGAGTCCATGGAATGGGATGAGTTCAAGAACTTATTTTTCAATAAGTACTTCCCTCGTATTCTCCGAACAAAGATGGAGAAAGAGTTTCTTGCACTGAAGCAAAAGGATGATGAATCTGTTGGTACCTATGAAGGAAATTTTACAAGACTTTCAAGGTACGCTTCTGGTATTATTATCCAACCTGAGAGTAAGATCGATCGATTCTTTAGTGGCTTAAAACCAAGTCTTCGAAGGGCGTTATCCATAAGGGACTTCAATAACTATGAGGAAATCGATCGATGTGATCTCAAAGTTGAGATGGAGATTGGTGTAACCCATCAGTCATATGGGTTTGATAAGAAGAGGAAAATGGAATTCAAAGGAAAATCTAAAGAGCACACTGAAAAGAAGATGAGCTTTCCCTTATGCTCAAAGTGTGGAAAGAAACATGGAGGGAGTTTGTAACACCCCGAGATTTTATGAAAAATATTCTTTTAATTTAATTAATGTCTTGTGTTTTATTCTACACCAAGATTACCTTGTGCTATACGCAACACCGTATTAGCTTGCAGTATACGCAACACTATTCTTGGACCGTGTTACACACAATTTTGATAATAGTTATTCAATGCAACATTGAGTGTATATATATATATATATTAAAAGTATAAATGTAATATGGTTGGATTCTGTTATACGAATCAAGGAAGGATTCTTTCACAACACGCAACCCTGACTTGGCTTGCATTACACGCAATCGCGACCTTCCTCGATAGCGTGTGTTGTACGCAATACCGGGTTTTAATAAACAATGATATATTAAAATATTGTCATGAACTAGCCATTATGAATAGTATTAACAAAATTTTGAATTTTATAACATTATTATTCATCTTACACATTTTCTAGAACATGTTATAAGAACAAAATAAATTTTTCAGGTAAAATAAGTATTTTTCAAAAAATGCAGTTTTGCCGCCTTTTGATGACGCACCTACCTTAAATCTAGTTTTTGAAATGTTTATATGTTCAATTTGACAAAATAATATTCTTCTTTTGAATCAGGATGTAAAAATTTACATTAGATAAATTTTTGATACTTTTCCGATAACTTTCATATTTTAATGAATACTAAAAACACGCTATATTTTAATTAAAAACAACTTTTTTCATCGTAATATCTTATGTGGTTAAATTATAATATTGAATGGTTTTAAAGTATATTTAGAATATATTTTTACCACTTAATATAATTTTGGTCATTGGACACAATTTTACAATTAAACCGAACATAAACAAGTGTCAATCTTTTGACAGTTATTATCTCTTAAAAACACGCTTTTTGTTTTGACAGCGGGAATTAATTTTAAATTAATTTCTGCCACTTCTATGTTTTGAATTTAGAAAAATGGATTCCATATTTGGAATCAGGATGTTCAAATTGTGTAAATAGGTAACTTTTATTTTTAGACATTTTGAATAATTACTGCGGTAAATATTTTATTTACCATGGTTAAGGGTAAATCCGGTAAATAAGGGTTAAAAATAATATTATAATAATATTAAATTACCCTAAAACGTGTCTTAACCCTATTGGTTGATACATGGTCAACCATGGGCATCTTTGGGTCGATTTTGGGACCCCATTGATCCACTTGTAAGTGATAATGACACTTTATTTTAATTAAGTTAAAATGAATACAAAAATGATACAAGCATATATCTTTTAGAAAAACAATTGTTACATAGGGTTATATATGTTGGATTTTAGATTATAAATATTCATTAGAAAGATAAAACTATTTCCTACATAATGGTATTTTATTTGTAATTTTTATACTTTAAATAATGTAATTTATTTATGACACAATGATGATGCAGTAATTATATTATTAATGAAATATTGACATAATTGATGTTATAAACACCAAAATAAATGTAATTTGAGACTTTTTATGAATTCCACTAATTTTCTAGGTTACTATGATATATTAATGTTGATTTAATTAACTTTGTTCGAACATTTAATTCTGTTATGACTCTCACAAAAATCATATATCAAATAGTGTCAAAATTGACACAAAATAGTTTTTAAATCAAATATTATATTATTAATTGTTATTTTATTCCTAAAAATCTAAGGTTCGGCCAAATGACTTAGATAAGGATATATATATTAATAATAAACAATTTGGGGTTCGTTTGGCATGTTATAGTAAGTGTATTAACCATATAGTGAAAGAAAACAAAAAGACATGGTAAAAGTTAAATTATTTAACTTTGAGTTAAATCTAATTGATAAGGTTAAAATAATATCCTAAACTTGTCTAAATTCTATTGGTTGATAGGATTTCGACCCATCCCCACTTTAGCTTCGAAATAAGACCCTTTGGAACCATTATAAACCGATTTTGACTTTAATATAAAATAATATTTTGAGATATTCCTAAGGTGCCCCTCTCCTCCCCTATAAAAGGACACCTCCTCCCCCTCCTCCTCACACCAATTTGAGCACTCAAGCTCGGCCAACCCCTGCCAAAATCTCTTCTCCACTTCCCTAGAAACATCCTAGAGGTTCTGGTCTTCCTCAAAGACCAATTCTAGTGCCCTAAGAGGAGGTCTCAAAGAGGCGCTTCAAAGAAGAGGTAATTACCGTTACCAATTCTTTCCTCTTTATTTCTTCTTCCACTTCTTCTTCTTAGGTTGTTTAATTATGAAGTAATAACATCAGTATCACTCATATACTGATATGTTATTATAAGTATGAAACAACCCTATTTCACCATCTATCCATCCTACGGAAAAAAAGAAATCACCGCGCGTGCGTACGTACGGAATACCGTCTCCACGCCGTGGTGTAATCTATTTTCCACCACCACCTTACATGGATGAGTATAATGGTGTAAATAATAACTATACATAGTTATTACAACATCATATTGATTCTGATATATTTTATAATCCACTCCAATTCAATTCAATATTTATGGAAATGATATCATCGCTCGTGCGTACGTACGGACTACCGTCTCCACGACGCGATGAGATTCATTCTCCATGTTAACCATTTAAGAATGATTATAAAGTATATATAAGAAATAATAATGAAATATATGACATTATAAAGCTACTGGATTTATGTATATATATATATGTATGTCATCTACTTACTTCCATTCAAGACAATAAGGAAAGGAAAACAGCGTTCATGCGTACATACGGACTACCGTCTCCATGAACGGTGTTTTTCATTTCATTTATCTATCTATTATATATATATATATATACTGAATATATATGATATATAAATCATATTTTATATTCTGGAAGTAAGTAAATCATGATATAAGTAATAATAATGTCAAGAACAACAAGTCAGAACACCTACGATAAATGAAACGATTTTACCCAAAACGCTTCTTTAACATGGAATTTACAAAAGAACGGGTAATATAATGTCATAAGTGAACCATATATGATATCATAACAATGAATATGATTCTGTAATAAGTAAATGACATTATGTAAATCATTATACAGGAGGTTCGGACACTTACGAAGCAAATCGGACCTAAGGTAAGGGAAAATATCACAATCTCATTTTTATCCGAGATTGTTTATACATTGGTATTTACTGGGGTGTATTTTATCATCCACATCCATGTTTTCTCAATATGTAATATTATTTCCATCCACCTACAATTGTTTAAATCCAATTTTACCCTTCTATGAGTTTTTAGTAAAAGATATGAAAGGAATCTTTTGTCGTTTTTTTTATACGAGGTACTTTTTGACTTTTCCGACAAAAGTACGAAGAATGTTTTTTTTAACTTATACGGCACAAACAGATTTTTACGGTTTTATAAAGCCTTATTTTCATGAAGCTTCCTCAAAAAGATTTCATGACTATTTTCAATAAGATCTCTTTCTTTTAAAATTGCATGATGTTTTGTGAAAAGAAATTGATTTTGAAGAAGAAAGGATATTTTCCTCAAGAATTCATTTCAAGTGTTTTATCAAAATTATTTACCATCTAAGATAATAAAGGGTTCTGTTTCTATTAATATTTTTACATTGATTTGACTATGTTGTGATGGAATTATTTTTATGAATTCCTTTATCTTATATGAATGTTTTTATGATGTCAAGTTGTTTAAGAATCCCATTTTTATTACATGGGTTATGCTATGATGTATGGTTTATGATTTTGTGGCACACATAAGAATGGTATCATTATGTGATGGGTGGGACCTATATCTCCCTCCAATGAATTGGGTAAAGATTTTATATCTCATGAGATAGACATGGCTGAAATGGTAGGTTATACCGGTTCAGTGAAACAGGACTGAAACGAGGGTTACTCGATTCAGAAAGGGACTTTGTCCACTTAGATAGTCTTGGCATTGAGTCTTGACTAACAAGAAATGATTCTCTATGATTATGTGTGTATGCCACAAAGTTTCATGTTTTATGTTATGATTATTGGGATTACATTTCACTTCTATGATTTATCCCATGTTATGATATTATGAGCTTTTTTGCAGGTTAAGATTTCCAAAAGCTATGTTCTTATATATATGATGTGATTGATATTTATTTTGTTTACCCTTACTGAGCATTTGAGCTCACCCTTTTATGTTTTCTTTTCCCCAGGATATAAAGAAAGGTTTTAGGTAAAAAAAAAGGGATGACCTTTATGGGAGATATTGAAGAACTTTCACCACGATTAGAAGATTACGTTCCGAGTTTCCAAAGACACTAAACTATTACGATCCTTTAGTGTGTGTTTTTGTTATGTACTAAGTATTCCGCAAATGTAATGTAATGTCCATGTACGTCAAGCTTAGGGTCTCTACAGTTGGTATCAGAGGAAAGGTTTAGTCAACCTTTGGAAACTAGGATGCGAAAACGTTAGTGAGATCCTTAGAGTTATTTCTAAGGTATGTCTAGGGATGTCCCTAAGGATAAGTATACGTATAGGATATATTCCTAGAACTATGGTAACGATATTCGATTAAACCTAAGAAGTTAGGTATTGAGGATACTTTCCCTTTACTATGTTGTTTTCTCTAGCATGATTTTTGATTCTCACAAAATTATTTTTGTGTTTTAGTTAATGGGGGGAACCAAAAGGAATTCAATTAACATTGAATCCAATGGACAAATTGGTGACTATGAGCAACAAAATTGTGTAATGCCTAGAGAGAAAGATGTTGTGATTATGCCGAATCAATCATCGCGATATATGATTAACAAGGTGAAATTTAGTGGTATGCCTAATTCATCAAAGAAGAGGAAGATAGACTATTATGCATGTTCGCTTGTTGAGGAGCATAAAGAAAGGAAGATTGAGATTTCTAAAGAAGGGAAGAAGAACCTTGAGAAATACCTCAAATGGAGGGACCGATGTTATCTGTGTGGAGAAAAGGGTCATAGAGTGACAGACTGTTATGGAGTTCAATGTCTTATTTGTGGAGAACATGGGCATTACCCAACTCAATGCCCTGGCCTAAAAAGTTACTTCTAAATCAAGGAAGGACTTATTCCAGGATAATCATTGATGTGGATGGACTGAAGTGTTTTGGTATTCAAGAATAATGTTATTGAGGTACTTTTATGATTTGGTCTATTGTGTTTTTCAACAATTTTAAGGTACCGGTAACTATGAAAAGTGATTCAAATATTTTGTAAAGTAGATGATAAGTGCATAATGAAAGGATAAGAAGATAATGAGATGTTTGATTGTATTCATGAGCTCATGATTGATATAAGGACTAAGTGATATCATGGTTTGAGTATAAATAATTTTGAGGATTTTGGTATGTGGAAAGAGTTAACTTTTAACAACACTCATGTTTTCAATAAGGTTCAATGGGTATTCAAGAGAATACATGATTAAGGACTTTGAATGTTTAGAATGTGACCAACAAGACATATCTTATGGGGATCAACGATGGTGTTAAATCTCTGGTAATCGTTTTCACTATGTTATGAGAGTGGACTGCAGTATTATGGATAATCCTAAAGAATGGAATGGATTATGTTGGACATAAGTTAGTATTGTTTAAGGATAGAAGTTTTCTCGATATTATTGATGGGATGTTATAGTAATATAGTTTTAGAAAAAGGACAACCTGCAGGACGGGCGACAGCCCATCGCTTCGGACAAGGCTGTAGGAATCGAACCCACAACCGAAGTGCGACTGGCCTTTATCGCCTACCACTGACCTACAGGAAGTCCCTGTTTAGTAGAAACTAGTTTTATTATATTAAGCAGTATGATATATGAAGTATAAGTCCATTTTAGGAACCATATATGATTAATCTCACTATAGATCGACTTATGTATATAAGTTTTGCTAACCTTTTGTTTGAGACAGATGGAATGACCTGTCATTCTATCACATGATCTGCTAACACATCACGAATAACAAAATCAACTTCATTTCTTTAAGGGAAGAAGTGTAAATTGTTCAATTCACGAACAACAGTGAGATTATACCAAAATCAAGTAAGTATTTCTTCTAATTCAAATTTTTCAACTTTAGGGAAATGATATTGAAAACCAAAAATGTTGTCCTAGTGATCTTATATCTGATGAATCGGATGGTACCTTAGATCGTCACAAATTTATGGCTTTGTGATTGCTAGCTTTTCCATAGCCATGTTCTCTACCACTCTCCATCAGAACATGATTGTTAGATTTCTCTTCCATATCCATATTTTCACCTATGTGGAAACCCAGTGATTAGTTTATTTGGGTAACCGTTAAGTTTCATACTTTTGTTTTTAAAGATAAGTTTTGGTATTTTTTTTACGATGTGGGTTTCTATCAAAGAAACTTTCGAATAGTAAACCATTTATAATCCCGACGAATTTCGAGGGCGAAATTCATTTTAAGGGGGGTAGAATGTAACACCCCGAGATTTTATGAAAAATATTCTTTTAATTTAATTAATGTCTTGTGTTTTATTCTACACCAAGATTACCTTGTGCTATACGCAACACCGTATTAGCTTGCAGTATACGCAACACTATTCTTGGACCGTGTTACACACAATTTTGATAATAGTTATTCAATGCAACATTGAGTATATATATATATATATTAAAAGTATAAATGGAATATGGTTGGATTCTGTTATACGAAACAAGGAAGGATTCTTTCACAACACGCAACCCTGACTTGGCTTGCATTACACGCAATCGCGACCTTCCTCGATAGCGTGTGTTGTACGCAATACCGGGTTTTAATAAACAATGATATATTATAATATTGTCATGAACTAGCCGTTATGAATAGTATTAACTAAATTTTGAATTTTATAACATTATTATTCATCTTACACATTTTCTAGAACATGTTATAAGAACAAAATAAATTTTTCAGGTAAAATAAGTATTTTTCAAAAAATGCAGTTTTGCCGCCTTTTGATGACGCACCTACCTTAAATCTAGTTTTTGACATGTTTATATGTTCAATTTGACAAAATAATATTCTTCTTTTGAATCAGGATGTAAAAATTTACATTAGATAAATTTTTGATACTTTTCCGATAACTTTCATATTTTAATGAATACTAAAAACACGCTATATTTTAATTAAAAACAACTTTTTTCATCGTAATATCTTATGTGGTTAAATTATAATATTGAATGTTTTTAAAGTATATTTAGAATATATTTTTACCACTTAATATAATGTTGGTCATTGGACACAATTTTACAATTAAACCGAACATAAACAAGTGTCAATCTTTTGATAGTTATTATCTCTTAAAAACACGCTTTTTGTTTTGACAGCGGGAATTAATTTTAAATTAATTTCTGCCACTTCTGTGTTTTGAATTTAGAAAAATGGATTCCATATTTGGAATCAGGATGTTCAAATTGTGTAAATAGGTAAATTTTATTTTTAGACATTTTGAATAATTACTGCGGTAAATATTTTATTTACCATGGTTAAGGGTAAATCCGGTAAATAAGGGTTAAAAAATAATATTATAATAATATTAAATTACCCTAAAACGTGTCTTAACCCTATTGGTTGATACATGGTCGACCATGGGCATCTTTGGGTCGATTTTGGGACCCCATTGATCCACTTGTAAGTGATAATGACACTTTATTTTAATTAAGTTAAAATGAATACAAAAATGATACAAGCATATATCGTTTAGCAAAACAATTGTTACATAGGGTTATATATGTTGGATTTTAGATTATAAATATTCATTAGAAAGATAAAAAGATTTCCTACATAATGGTATTTTATTTTTAATTTTTATACTTTAAATAATTTAATTTATTTATGACACAATGATGATGCAGTAATTATCTTATTAATGAAATATTGACATAATTGATGTTATAAACACAAAAATAAATGTAATTTGAGACTTTTTATAACTTCCACTAATTTTCTAGGTTACTATGATATATTAATGTTGATTTAATTAACTTTTTTTGAACATTTAATTCTGTTATGACTCTCACAAAAATCATATATCAAATAGTGTCAAAATTGACACAAAATAGTTTTTAAATCAAATATTATATTATTAATTGTTATTTTATTCCTAAAAATCTAAGGTTCGGCCAAATGACTTAGATAAGGATATATATATTAATAATAAACAATTTGGGGTTCGTTTGACATGTTATAGTAAGTGTATTAACCATATAGTGAAAGAAAACAAAAAGACATGGTAAAAGTTAAATTATTTAACTTAGAGTTAAATCTAATTGATAAGGTTAAAATAATATCCTAAACTTGTCTAAATTCTATTGGTTGATAGGATTGCGACCCATCCCCACTTTAGATTAGAAATAAGACCCTTTGGAACCATTATAAACCGATTTTGACTTTAATATAAAATAATATTTTGAGATATTCCTAAGGTGCCCCTCTCCTCCCCTATAAAAGGACACCTCCTCCCCCTCCTCCTCACACCAATTTGAGCACTCAAGCTCGGCCAACCCCTGCCAAAATCTCTTCTCCACTTCCCTAGAAACATCCTAGAGGTTCTGGTCTTCCTCAAAGACCAATTCTAGTGCCCTAAGAGGAGGTCTCAAAGAGGCGCTTCAAAGAAGAGGTAATTACCGTTACCAATTCTTTCCTCTTTATTTCTTCTTCCACTTCTTCTTCTTAGGTTGTTTCATTATGAAGTAATAACATAAGTATAACTCATATACTGATATGTTATTATAAGTATGAAACAACCCTATTTCACCATCTATCCATCCTATGGAAAAAAAGAAATCACCGCGCGTGCGTACGTACGGAATACCGTCTCCACGCCGTGGTGTAATCTATTTTCCACCACCACCTTACATGGATGAGTATAATGGTGTAAATAATAACTATACATAGTTATTACAACATCATATTGATTCTGATATATTTTATAATCCACTCCAATTCAATTCAATATTTATGGAAATGATATCATCGCTCGTGCGTACGTACGGACTACCGTCTCCACGACGCGATGAGATTCATTCTCCATGTTAACCATTTAAGAATGATTATAAAGTATATATAAGAAATAATAATGAAATATATGACATTATAAAGCTACTGGATTTATGTATATATATATATATGTATTTCATCTACTTACTTCCATTCAAGACAATAAGGAAAGGAAAACAGCGTTCATGCGTACGTACGGACTACCGTCTCCATGAACGGTGTTTTTCATTTCATTTATCTATCTATTATATATATATATATACTGAATATATATGATATATAAATCATATTTTATATTCTGGAAGTAAGTAAATCATGATATAAGTAATAATAATGTCAAGAACAACAAGTCAGAACACCTACGATAAATGAAACGATTTTACCCAAAACGCTTCTTTAACATGGAATTTACAAAAGAACGGGTAATATAATGTCATAAGTGAACCATATATGATATCATAACAATGAATATGATTCTGTAATAAGTAAATGACATTATCTAAATCATTATACAGGAGGTTCGGACACTTACGAAGCAAATCGGACCTAAGGTAAGGGAAAATATCACAATCTCATTTTTATCTGAGATTGTTTATACGTTGGTATTTACTGGGGTGTATTTTATCATCCACATCCATGTTTTCTCAATATGTAATATTATTTCCATCCACCTACAATTGTTTAAATCCAATTTTACCCTTCTATGAGTTTTTAGTAAAAGATATGAAAGGAATCTTTTGTCGTTTTTTTTATACGAGGTACTTTTTGACTTTTCCGACAAAAGTACGAAGATTGTTTTTTTTAACTTATACGGCACGAACAGATTTTTACGGTTTTATAAAGCCTTATTTTCATGAAGCTTCCTCAAAAAGATTTCATGACTATTTTCAATAAGATCTCTTTCTTTTAAAATTGCATGATGTTTTGTGAAAAGAAATTGATTTTGAAGAAGAAAGGATATTTTCCTCAAGAATTCATTTCAAGTGTTTTATCAAAATTATTTACCATCTAAGATAATAAAGGGTTCTGTTTCTATTAATATTTTTACATTGATTTGACTATTTTGTGATGGAATTATTTTTATGAATTTTTTTATCTTATATGAATGTTTTTATGATGTCAAGTTGTTTAAGAATCCCATTTTTATTACATGGGTTATGCTATGATGTATGGTTTATGATTTTGTGGCACACATAATAATGGTATCATTATGAGATGGGTGGGACCTATATCTCCCTCCAATGCATTGGGTAAAGATTTTATATCTCATGAGATAGACATGGCTGAAATGGTAGGTTATACCGGTTCAGTGAAACAGGACTGAAACGAGGGTTACTCGATTCAGAAAGGGACTTTGTCCACTAAGATAGTCTTGGCATTGAGTCTTGACTAACAAGAAATGATTCTCTATGATTATGTGTGTATGACACAAAGTTTCATGTTTTAAGTTATGATTATTGGGATTACATTTCACTTCTATGATTTATCCCATGTTATGATATTATGAGCTTTTTTGCAGGTTAAGATTTCCAAAAGCTATGTTCTTATATATATGATGTGATTGATATTTCTTTTGTTTACCCTTACTGAGCATTTGAGCTCACCCTTTTATGTTTTCTTTTCCCCAGGATATAAAGATCGGTTTTAGGTAAAAAAAAAGGGATGACCTTCATGGGAGATATTGAAGAACTTTCACCACGATTAGAAGATTACGTTCCGAGTTTCCAAAGACACTAAACTATTACGATCCTTTAGTGTGTGTTTTTTTTATGTACTAAGTATTCCGAAAATGTAATGTAATTTCCATGTACGTCAAGCTTCGGGTCTCTACAGAGTTTTCTTAAAGGGACAAGTAAATGTTTCAAGTGTGGAAAGGAAGGTCATCGGGCATTTGAATGTCGCGATGATGGGAAGAAGATGTCTAATGATGAAAATAAAGGAAGGGATACATAGAATGAACCTACTACACTTCAATGTTTCAAGTGCAAGGAGATGGGACATTATGCCAATAAATGCCCTAATCCAAGGGTTGATGATGATGGTCGACGTCATCAAACTCTTAAGGCTAAAGACAAAGGAAAGTCACATGCAATTTCTATCAGCGATGTGGAGTACAATAACGATGTGGTGAAAGGTACACTTACCATCCACTTTAAAGTAAAAAATGTTTTATTTGATTCTGGATCCACCCACTCTTTTATTTCTGAAGAATTTTCTAAGGGTATCACCGTATTACCTCAAAAATTAGATGTTGAGTTAGCTGTGACAACACCTAATGGAACAACAGTCGCATCAAAAGTTTATAATTCTTCTCCGATCGAAGTTTGTGGGAAAGTGCTTCCTGCAAATCTTGTGATCCTTCCTATAGTGGAATTTGATGTGATTCTTGGCATGAATTGGATTTATTTATATGGAGCTCATATCAATTTCCAAAGAAGGGAAGTCACATTTCATATTCCAGATCAATCTATGATCGTCTATCAATGAAAGGATGAACATAACCTTCCAGTGGAAATTCCTTCTACCTTATAGGTCTTGATTCCACTAAATGAAGGTTATTTATCTCAAATGGTTGGTGAGAAACTCACAATTAAGAATATGCCCATTGTATGGGAGTTTGATGATGTCTTTCCGGAGAAATTATCGGGTCTTCCACCAAATTGTGAAGTTGAGTTTTCAATAGAACTCGTACCAGGTACTTTGCCTATTTCAAAGACACCTTATAGAATGGCCCCAATTGAGTTACAGGAATTGAAGAAGCAACTCCAAGAGAATCTTGATAAGGTATTCATACGCCCTAGTGCGTCACCTTGGGGAGAACCTGTTCTATTTGTTAAGAAGAAAGATGGATCAATGAGACTCTGCATTGATTATCGAGAACTTAACAAGATCACTATCAAGAACAAATATTCTCTCCCACGCATTGATGACTTATTTGACCAACTACGCGGAGCTCAATACTTTTTCAAGATTGATCTTCGTTCAGGGTATCATCAATTAAGGGTCAAAAGGGAGGATATACCAAAGACAACTTTTCGTACAAGGTATGAACACTATGAATTTATAGTGATGCCATTTGGTCTTACTAATGCCCCTGCTATCTTCATGGATCTGATGAATAGAGTCTTTAGAGACTATCTTGATCAATTTTTGGTAGCCTTTATAGACGATATTCTTGTCTATTCAAAGAGCAAGGAAGAACATTAAGATCACTTGAGAATTATATTGAGGACCCTGAGAAAGGAGAAGCTTTATGCCAAATTTACCAAGTGTGAATTTTGGCTTCAAAAAGTTTCATTTTTGGGTCACATAATCTCAAAAGAGGGGATATATGTGGATCCCGCAAAAATAGAGGTTATCGAAAGATGGTCAAGACCAACAACAGTAACTAAGATCTGAAGTTTTCTTGGTTTTTCTGGATATTATCGACGTTTTGTGAAAGATTTTTCACGATTATCTAATCCACTCACCAGGTTGACTCGGAAAGGAGTTAAGTTTGTTTGGATGGAGGAATGTGAAGATAATTTCAAGGAGTTGAAAATAAGGTTATCCAGTGCACCTGTGCTCACACTGCCTTGTAGTGGAGAAAGGTTTGTGATCTACAGTGATGCATCCAAGAAGGGTTTGGGGTGTGTTCTTATGCAAAATGATATGGTGATAGCTTATGCCTCACGACAGTTGAAAATCCATGAGAAAAATTACCCAACACATGATTTGGAGTTAGCTACGGTAATCTTTGCATTAAATATTTAGAGGCATTATCATTATGGAGAAAGGTGTGACATTTATACTCATCATAAAAGTTTAAAGTATATTTTCACACAAAAGGAGCTGAATATGCGCCAAAGAAGATGGTTGGAGCTGATTAAAGATTACGACTGCTCAATTCATTACCACCATGGGAAAGCAAACAAGGTGGAAGATGCATTAAGTCGACAAGACCATGCCAGTTTATCCATGATGAGGATCACAAAAGATCCAATATTTATGGATTTACAAAGGATGGATCTTGGAATTATAATGGAAGGGGGAAAATCGTATCTTTCTCAAATGAATGTTCAACCATCTATACATGTGATTATTAAAGAGGCATAGAAAGAAGATGTCAAGTTACAAAATAAGGTGAGAAATGTTCCTAAATTTAACCATTATTGTGATGGGATAATAAAGTTCAAGAATCGGGTTTGTGTTCCTCCCATCCCAGAATTAAAGATGGAGCTGCTGGATGAGGCTCATAGTTCTTCATTCTCTATTCATCCTGGAAGCACGAAGATGTATAGAGACCTAAAAGAGTACTTCTGGTGGGATGGCATGAAAAGAGATGTTGCTGAATATGTCTCTCGATGCTTGGTTTGTCAGCAAGTTAAAGTTGAGAGACAGAAGTCTAAGGGGATGTTACAACCATTACCCATACCCGAATGGAAATGAGAAAACATCACTATGGACTTTGTCACAGGACTTCCTAAAACATCCAAAGGCAATAATGCTATCTGGGTCATAGTTGATTGTCTTACCAAGTCTGCACACTTCATTTCTATTAGAGGGGATTTCTCTCTGGATCAGCTTGCCAGGATATATGTAAAAGAAGTGGTAAGATTGCATGGAGTACCACTTTCTATTATATCTGATCGGGATCCGAGATTTGCCTAGAAGTTCTGGCGAAGTCTTCAGCATACTCTGGATATAGAGTTGAGTTTCAGCACTGCTTATCATCCTCAAACGGACGGTCAGTCTGAGAGAACAATTCAAACTCTAGAAGATATGTTGAGAGCTTGCTCTATGGATTTCAAAGGTGGTTGGGATCAACACCTACCATTGGTGGAATTTTATTATAATAATAGCTTTCACTCCAGTATTCAGATGACTTTTTATGAGGCTCTCTATGGAAAGAAATGCAGGACTCCAACTTGCTGGGATGAAGTTGGGGAAAGAAAGCTATTAGGACCTGATCTCATTGATGAAATGGCAAAAAAGGTCAGATCTATTCAACAACACATAAGAGCATCTCAGAGTCGACAGAAAAGTTATGCCAACAACCGAAGAAAATACCTAGAGTTTTAAGTGGGTGATAAAGTGTTCTTACGAATATCTCCCTGGAAGAGAGTCATGATATTTGGAAAGAAGGGGAAGTTGAGCCCTAGATATATTGGTCCTTTCGAAATACTAGATCGTGTCGGGAAGGTAGCTTACCGATTGGTGCTTCCACCGAATCTCTCTCAAGTGCACGATGTGTTCCATGTATCTCTCCTGAGAAAGTACATACCTGATCCTTCCCATGTACTCAGCTCAGAAGTTGTACCACTGGAGCAAGATATTTCTTATGAAGAATTGTCAATAGAGATTCTGGATCATAGTGAAAAAGTCCTACGAAACAAGACCACTCACTTGGTGAAAGTTTAATGGAGGAACCACCAATTAGAAGAAGCTACACGGGATCTTGAGGATATGATGAGGGAGAGGTATCCTCGTCTGTTTGTTACAAAGTGACGAATTTAGAGGGTGAAATTCATTTTAAGGGGGGTAGAATGTAACACCCGAGACTTTTATGAGAAATATTTTGTTTTTATGTTATATAAATCATCAAAGGAATCTTTCACTACACACAACACTAGCTTGGATTGCTTTACACGCAACCGCGTCCTTCCTCGATAGCTTGCGTCGTACGCAATACCGAGTTTCACTAAACAACGATATGCTATTAAAATATTATTAAAACTAGCCGTTATGAATAGTACTAACTGAATTTTGAATTTTATAACATTTTAATTCAACTTATACATTTTCTAGAATGAGGTATAAAAGAAAAATCAGTTTTTTTGGATAAAATAAATATTTTAAAAAAAATACAGTTTTGCCGCCTTTTGATGGCGCACCCACATTAAATCTAGTTTTTGACATGTTTATAAGTTTAATTTGAAAAAATAAAATTCTTTTTTTGAATCAGGTTATAAAAATTTACTTTGTATAAATTTTTGATATTTTTCTGATAACTTTCATATTTTGATGAATAGTAAAAATACGCTAATTTTTAATTAAAAACAACTTTTTTCATTGAGATAATTTATATGGATAAATTATAATATTGAATGGTTTTAAAGTATAAATAGAATATATTTTTACCATTTAATATAATGTATGTCATTAGCATTAATTTCACATTGAATTCATAGGTAAAAACATTTCAATCTTTGGCAATGTTTTAACTTCTAAAACACGTTTTCTTAACAACGGGATTTATTTTAAATTAATTACTGCAACTTATATGTTTTGAATTTTGAAAAATGGATTCCATATTCAGAATCAGTGGGTCCAAAATATGTTAATAGACTACTTTTTATTTTTTGGCATTATGAATAGTAACTACGGTAAATTTTATTTACCCTAGTTAAAGGTAAATCGGGTAATTAAGGGTAAATATAAGATTATAAAATTACCATAACACCTGCCAAAATCCTATTTGATGACTAAAAGTCGACCCATATCACCTAAGGGTCGGATTAGATTCATTTAATAGACTTTTTTCCATGAAAATAATTTAATTATTATTAAAACCAAAGAATGTGACAACATGTCACTTTCTTAAATCTTATAAGTATAATACTTTTAATTTGGTGATAAACTTAATGAAACTTCGAACATGAATAGTTTAAAAAAAGCTAATACAATTATCTACATCATAGGAATTTATTTAGAAATTTTAGGGATTAAATAATTATCATTAATTATGACACAATAGTGATGTTGAAATTATTTTATTAATTAAAATATCAAATAAATTGTTTTAAAAATATTAAAATAAATATTATATGAACTATTTAATGTGATAAAATAATTTTCTAGAAACATATAACATTTTATGAATCTATTAAATCTTTTAGTTAGAACATATCTTCTGTATATATTTTATTTAAATTCAAATAAATGAATAGTGTCAAAATTGACACTATTGTTATTTTATAAAAATAACATATTATAAAATTTTTTAAAAATCAAAAAAATATTTCAAAATTATAAATTAAAATTTATATGGTCGAAAATGTCATAAAGTGTCAAATTATGGAAAATTAACAACACATATGTAATTATTTATAATAATTTAAAATTTAGAATATTATTACCACAAATAAAATTAAATTGATAAATAAGGATAAATCAAGTTGATAATGTTTAAAATAAATTCCTAACATGTCTAAATTTTATTGGTTGATGAGATTACAACCCTATCTCATCTAAGATTCGGATATGAGTCATTTTGGAAGTTTTTAAGTGGGGTTGGGATTTACTATAAACTAATATTTCTTATATTTCCAAAGGTGCCCCTCTCCTCCCTTATAAAAGGGCACCTCCTCCCTCTCTTCCTCACACCAATTTGAGCCTTCAAGCTCGGCCAACCCCTGCCCATTTTACTTCCCCACTTCCTTAGAAACCTACTAGAGGTACTGGTCTTATCAAAATACCAACTCTAGTGCCTTAAGATAAAGTTTAATGGAGGCACTTCAAGAAAGAGGAGGTTTGAACATATACGAAGAAAATTGGACCTAAGGTAAGGGAAATATCACAATATCATTTTTATCTGAGATTGTTTATACTTTGGAATTTACTGGGGTGTATTTTATAATCCACATCCATGTTTCCTCAATATGTAATATTTATATCCTTCTACAATAATTTATATCCAATTTTACCCTTCGGTGAGTTTTTAGTAAAAGATATGAAAGGAATC
The DNA here is from genome assembly GCA_963277665.1 of Viscum album. Lineage (NCBI taxonomy): Eukaryota > Viridiplantae > Streptophyta > Magnoliopsida > Santalales > Viscaceae > Viscum > Viscum album. Next base: position 760,567,325 of record OY728167.1, read on the forward strand.
TTTTGTCGTTTTTTCGTACGAGGTATTTTTTGACTTTTCCAAAAAAAGTAAGAGAAGAATGTTTTTTAACTTATACGGCATGAATGGATTTTAAAAAAATATATTTCCAAGAATCTTCCTTTACAAGTTTTCAAGTTTATTTTTAATCAACTTCTTTTAGTTTAAAATTGTATGACATGCTAAGAAAGGAAAAATGTTTTTGAAGTAAAAAGGATATTTTCCTCAAGAATGGAGTTCAAGAGTTTTATCAAAATCATTTTACATCTAAGATAATAGAGGGTTCTGTCTCTATCCCTATTATTACATTGATTTGATTATGTTGTGATGGAAATATTTTTATGAATTCCTTTATCTTATATGAATTGTTTTATGATGTCCTGATGTTTAAGATTCCCATTTTTATTACATGGGTTATGCAATGATGTATGATTTATGATTTTGTGGCACACATAAGAATGGTATCATTATGAGATGGGTGAGACCTATATCTCCCTCTAATGCATTGGGTAAAGATTTTATATCTCATGAGATAGACATGGCTGGAACGGTAGGTTATACCGGTTCAGTGAAACAGGACTGAAACGAGGAGTGAACTCGGTTCAGAAATGGACTTTGTCCAATAAGATAGTCTTGGCAATGAGTCTTGACTAATAATAAATGATTCTCTATGATTAAGTGTGTATGCCACAAATTTTCATGTTTTATGTTATGATTATTGGGATTCCATTTCACTACTATGATTTATCCCATGTTATGAAATTATGCTCTCTTTTCCAGGTTAAGATTTCCAAAAGTTATGTTCTTATGAATATGATGTGATTGATATTTCTTTTGTTTACCCTTACTGGGCATTTGAGCTCACCCTTTTGTATGTTTTCTTTCCCCAGGTCAGGAAGAAGGTTATTAAGTAAGATATTCCAAAAGGGACTATAGATATGATGAAATAAATGGGAGACAGTGTAGATGCTTTATGAACCAGTTGTTTATGTTTCCCAGTTTCTAAAGACACTATACCTATACGGTCCTTTCGTGGTTTTGTTATATGTTGTAATAAGTATGCTTCAATTTTGAAGTATTAACAATATATTTAAAGTATGGGTCGTTATAAAATGCACATGAAAATACATAAAAACGCACATTCAACGCACATGGGTTATTCTATTATCACATGCCTTGTTATTATTATTAATAATATTATTATTATTATCATCGTCATCATCATCACATGAAAATGCAATGCACATGCGTTATTATTTATTACCATGCACATGAACACATAATGCACATGAAATATTCTATTATCCCATGCATTGGTACTATTACTATTTTCACTACTACTACTACTGCACGTGAGTTATTATTTATTATTTATTACCAAGCACGTGCATATGCAATGCACTTGTATTATTATTTTATTATTATTATTATCACAGTTATTATTATTATTATCATCATCATCATTATCATTATTATTATCATTATCACATGAAAATCCACATGCTTGTGCGTTGTTATTTATTATTTATTACCATGCACGTGCATGTGTTATATTAGTGTTTTTAGGGTTTATTAGTTTTTATTAGGGTTTATTAGGGGTTTTTAGGGTTTATTAGGGTATGTTGCAGGTTTATTAGTTTTTTTTTTGTTTTTTTGGTTATATTAGTGTTTGTTCAGTCATTTAAGATAATATAGCATGTTTTTATTATTTGTGAGCATTTTGTTTTTTTGTCAACGTTTTTAGGGTTTCTTATGTTATATTAAAGTTTATTATTGTTTGTTAGGTTTTATAGGGATTTTTACGGTATATTAGCGTTTTTTTCTTTATTAGGTTATAATAGTTTTTTTAGCATTTTTTGGTAATATAGAATGTTTTTATTGTTTGTGATCATTTTTTTTATTATTTGTGAGCATTTTTAGGATTTATTAGGATATATTAGAGTTTATCAGGGTTTTAGGAATTTTTTTATGATATAATATCATTTTTTTTCTTTATTAGGGTTTGTAGGGTCTTATTAGGGGTTATTATGGTGCGTTACGGTTTTTTAGGGTTGAGTAGGGTTTATTTGGCATTAATTAAGGTTTATTTGGGATTTTTAGGGTTTATAGTGTTTATTGCTATTTATTAGTGTTTATTAGTGTCTACTAGGGTTGGTTAGTGTTTTTTTGGTTTTCTTAATGTGTTTTTAGGGTTTATTAGGTTTTATTATCATTTATTAGGGTTTATTAGGTATTTTGGGGGTTTATTAGGGTTGAGTTGAGATTTTTAGGGTTTTTATGGATTATAAGGTGTTTTTAGGGATTATTAGAGTTTTTAGGGGTTTATTAGGGTCTAATTTTTTATATTATGGTATATTAGGGTTTAATATTTTTGTGGGTTTTCAAGCGTCTTTAGGGTTTTTGTAGCATTTTTTAGGGTTTGTGTATCATTGTTAGAGTTTATGTAGCATTTTTAGTATTTATGTAGCGTTTTAGGGTTTAGTTAGTAGTTTTAGATTTTATGTATCATTTTTATGGTTATGTAATGTTTTTTGGGTTTATGTAGCATGTTTAGGGTTTAGGATTTATATAGCATTTTTTAGTGTTTATGTTGCATTTTCAGGGTTTATGTAGCATTTTTGGGGTGACGTAGCGTTTATGTTGTATTTTTAGGGTTTATGTAACGTTTTTAGGGTTCATGTCGTGTTTTTAGGGCATATATTCTGTTTTTAGGTTTTATGTAGCGTTTTTTAATGTTTATGTTGCGTTTTTAGGGTTTATGTTGTGTTTTTTATAATTTATGTAGTGCTTTTTGGTATTATGTGGCGTTTTTTGTGTTTGTGTTGCATTTTTTGGTTTACGTTGCGTTTTTAGGGTTTTTGTTTCTTTTTAGGGTTTATGTAACATTTTTAGGGTTTATGTATCAATTTGAAGCCTTTTTTAGTGTTTTAATGGTTTTTATGGTTTGTGCTGTTTTTAGGTGTTTTAAGGGTTATTAACGGTGTTTATATTTTTTTATGGTATCATATGGCTTTTTAGTGGTTTTGAGGGGTTTTATGGGTTTATTTGTTTTTTTTTGGGATTGATAGGGGTTGTTGGGGTTTTTAAGTGTGTTTTTTGGTTTGTTTGGGTATTGTACCAGTTTTTAGGGTTTATATAATGGGTTTTTTCATTTTTTGAGTTCGTTAGGGGTTTTAGTGTTCTTTAGAGTTTAATATGGTTATTTAGGGTTTATTAGGGTTATTTAGGGTTTATTAGGGTTATTTAGGGTTTATTAGTGTTCTTGAGGATTTGTTACATTTTATTAACGTTTTTTATGTTATATTAGGGTTTTATTGGGCTTTCGTAGGCATTAATAGTTTTTTCTATTGTTTATCAACTTTTTTTGGTTTATTTAGGATTCATGAGGGTTTATGAGGGTTTATTTTATTTATTATTTTTTAGTAACATGTATTTGGGGTTATTACGATTTATTAGGGTTTATAATGATTTGTTAAGGTTTATTGCAGTTTATTAGGTGTTTGTTATGGTTTCTTTCAGTTTTTACGATTTATTTGGCGTTGGTTGGAAATGTTACAATTTATTAAGGGTTTTTAGGGTTTGTTACAATTTATTTTGGGGTTATTAGGGTTTTTGGTGTTTATTAGTGGGTTGTAGGGCTTTGTAGTCTATTATTTGGAGTTTTTTGTAGCTTTTTGTCGGGTTTGTTAGGTTTTTTAGTGATTATTAGGGTTTATTATGGTTTAATAGTGTTTTTATTGTATATTAGGTGTTTTAGGGATTTTGTAGCATTTATTAGAGTTTAATAGAGTTTGTTAGGGTTTATTACTAGTTATTACGATTTATTAGTGTTTATTATGGTTTTTAGGGTTTAATAGTGGGTTTTATGGGTTATTAGGGTTTATTAGTGGTTCTTAGGGTTTATTTGTGGTTTTTAGAGTTTGTTAGGTCTAGTTAGTCTTTTCAAGGTTTGTTACGGTTTGTTTGAGTTGTTTGGGGTTTTATGCATTTTTTTGGGTTTTATGGGTGTGTTTGGATTTTTATGCTTTGTTAGGGTTATTTTAGTGTTTTTTGGGGTTTTGTAGCATTTTGTGGGTTTTAAAGCATTTTTCGGGTTTTTTAGCAATTGATAGGGTTTATGTAGTGTTGTTAGGGGCTTTAGTGGTTATTTAGGGTTCTTTTGGATTTTTAAGGTTTTTTAGGGTTCTTTAGGGTGTATTAGGGTTTCTTTTGAGATTTTTAGGGTTTGTTAGTGGGTTTTAGGGATGTTAATGGTTTCATAGGGTTGGTCTTGGTATTGTTAGGGGTTTTGAGGTTTTTTTTGGATTTTATGGTTTTTAGGTTTCTTTTCGGGTTTTTTCAGTATATTCGATTTTTAGGGGTTTTAGGGTTTTTAGGGTTTTTAAGGATTCTTTTAGGGTTTTTAGGGTTTTTAGGGTTTTCTAGGGTTTTTGGGTTTTTGGGTTTTTATGTTTTTTAGGGTTTTGTGAGGTTTTTCTCAGTTTTTTGGGGTTTTTTTTGTGAATATTAACATTTTGAATGTTTTAATAGAGTTTTTATTGTATATTTGGGGTTTTAGGAATTTTATACCTTTTATTGGGGTCTAATATGGTTTTTAGGGTTTATTACGATTTATTAGTGTTTTTTAGGGTTTAGTAGTGGGCTTTAGGGTTTATTAGGGTTTATTATTGTTTATTATTGGTTTGTATGGTTTGTTAGGATTTATTAGTTCTTATTAGAGTGATTTAGGGTTTCTTAGGGTTTGTTAGGGTTTCTAAGGGTGTGTTAGGGTTTCTAAGGGCAGGTTAGGGTTTTTATGGGTGGGTTAGGGTTTCTAAGGGTGTGTCATGGTTTATGAGGGTTTCTAAGGTCGTGTTAGGGTTTCTAGGGTTGTGTTGGGGTTTCAAAGGGTGTTCTAGGGTTTCTAAGGGTGTGTTTGGATTTCCAAGGGTGTGTTAGGGTTTATAAGGGTGTTTTAGTGTTTCTTAAGTTTGTTTAGGGTTTTGTTAGGGTTTTTAGGGGATTTAGGGTTTTTAGGGTTATGTGAGTGTTTCTTATGGTTTCTTAGGGGTTTTTAGCATTTTTAGGGGTTTTTGTGATTATTGGGGTTTCGTAGTGCTTCTCTGGGGTTTGTTCGGGCTTGTTATGGTTTGTTAGGGTTTTTAGGGTTTGTTTTGTTTTTAGGGTTTTTTGGGGTGTGTTAGGGTTTGTAAGGGTTTGTTAGTTTTATTTAGGGTTTTGTGTAGTTTTTTATGGTTTTTAGTGTTTATGGGGTTATTCATGGTTTTTTAGGGTTATTTAGTTGTTCATGGTTGTCACTGATGTGTATAGCTAGTCGTAAGTTTTAATTTGATATGTGGTAGAGGTGAAACAGACACCCAGAGCAGACGTTATGGTCATTTTGAGGACTTAAGGATCTTTTGGGTCTTTAAGAATGTCATAAGGTGTTTTTATTAGTTACAAATGTGTAGATCTAGGCGAATTCTTCGGTTTGATATATGCTATAGGCAAAACGGACTCCTAGAGTATAAGTTATGGTCTTTTGGAGGGATTAAGTACCTTTTAGGCCTTAGAGGATGTGAGAAGGTGCTTTAGTGGTTATTGGAGCATAGTTCTAGTCTTATGCTTTGATTTGATATGTGGTAGAGGCAAAATGGACACCCATAAAAGAAGTTATTTCAAAACGGACACCAAAAGCGAATCTTTTGACCATACAAAGGGATTTTGAGACTTTTTGTGGGTTGAAGAATGTCAGAAAGGGTTCCAATGGTTTCTAGATTGTGTATCTTTTCACAATCTTCAATTTGATATGTGGTAGAGCCAAAATGAAAACATGTAGCCGATGTTATTGTCGTTTTAAATTGAGCAACCCTCCTAGGGCCTAAAAACCAAAGAAACTCGTAACTCACTAAAATAGGTATAACTTCCCCTTAGGGTGTCTGTTTGAGAATTGTGACTAGTAAAATAAAATCTCGTGAGATTATTGAGGACCAAGTATAATCAAAACTGTGAGAAGATCAACGAAAAAGAAGATATATTAGTTATACCACTCTAAAACAAGTCCAACTTCAAACGACCATAACATTCACTCTAGTTGTCCATTTGAGATCTACCACATATAAAATCAAATGTAGTGAAGAGAACTACACAAAAATATAACTTGAACATAGTTCATTTCATGATTGTGACCGTAAAATCCCAAAAACCCATCAGAAGGCCTCCAAAACTCCATTTCCGAGTCCGGATCCCGGTCAAATTTTTCTTAAAACGATCATAACTTCTGATCTGTGTGAATCTTCGGTCTCCAACACCTATTTTTATCATAGTTCGTTCCATGATATTCAGTTTTACTATTCATAGAGCCGAAATGGACAAACGAAGAAGAATTTATGCCTTTTTCAATGACTTTGTGATTTGTTAGGTTTTTCGAGACCCCATTTCTAGTAATTTTTGTCCTGTCTATAGTTTATTACCATAACCTCTACTCCAGGAATCCGTTTTTCCTCTACCATATATCAAATAGAATATTTCGACTAGATCTACACATCTGTGACCAATAGGAACAAATTATGATGTTCCTAAAGTCTCAAAAGGACCTTAAGTCCTCCAAATGACCATAACGTTTTCTCTGGGTGTCCTTTTCACCTCTACCACAAATCCAATTGAATTTTGCGACTAGATCTACACATCTATGACAACCATGAACAACCAAGTAACCCTAACAAACCATGAATAACCCCATAAATATGAAAAACCATTAAAAACCATTAAAAACCCAAACAAACCCTAACAAACCCTAAAAAAACCTAACAAACCCTAACAAACTCAAACAAACCCTAACAAACCCCAGAAAACAATAAAAACATACAAAAAACACTAAAAAACCCTAAAAACCCAAACAAGCCCTAATAAACCCCAATAATTACTATGAAACCCCAATAAACATGATAGAAACCCGAAGAAACCCTAAATACCCGTAAGAAACCATAAAAAACCATAAAAAACCCTTAAAAACCCTAAAAACCCTAACAAAACCCTAAGCAAACCTAAGAAACACTAACACACCCTTACAAACCCTAACAGACCCTTATAAACCCTAGAACGTCTTTAAGAACCCCAACACACCCATATAAACCCTAACACAACCTTAGAAAACATTAGAAACCATAGCACACCCTTAGAAACCCTAACTCACCCATAAAAACCCTAACACAATCTTAGAAACACTAACACACCCTTAAAAACCCTAACAAACCCATAAACACCCTAAATCACTCTAATAATCACTAATAAGTCCTAACAAACCCTACCAACCAATAATAAACCATAATAAACCCTAAATCCCACTACTAAACCCTAATAAACACTAATAAATCATAACAAACACTAAAAACAATATTAGACCGCAATAAAAGCTAAAAAATACCTAAAAACCCAAATATAAAACAAAAATTCTATTAAACCTTTCAAAATGATAATATTCACAAAAAACCCCTATCAAACCCGGCAAAACCTGACAAAACTTTAAAAAAACCCTAAAAACCCAAAAAAACCTATTAACCCCTATAAAACCCTAAAAACCCTAAAAAATATTTAAAACCCTAAAAAACCCTAAACCCTATAAAAACATGAAAAAATAAAAAAAACTGAAAAAAAAACTAAAACCCCAAAAAACCCTAAAAAAAACCTCCAAAAAACCTCCAAAAAACTTCAAAAAATGCTAAAACCCCTAAAAACTCTAAAAAACCCCTAAAAAGCCTAAAAATGCCTGAAAAACCATAAACCACCCTATGAAACAATTAAACACCCTAAAACCCCCTGGAAAACCCTAAAAATTTCAAAATAAACCCTAATACACCATAAAGAACCCTAAAGAACCCCAAAACCCTAAAGAACCACTAAAGCCACTAACAACGCTACATAAACCCTAACAATTGCTACAAAAAACCGAAAATTCTTTCAAAATCCACAAAACACAACCAAACCCCAAAAAATGCTAAAATAACCCTAAAAAGCATAAAAAATCCCAACACACCCATAAAACCCAAAAAACGCATAAAACACCAAACAACTCAAACAAACCGTAACAAACCATAAAAACCCTAACAAAACCTAACAAACCCTAACAACCACTAATAACCCCAAAGAACCCCTAATAAACCCTAATAACCCCTAACACCCACTATTAAACCCTAATAAACACTAATAAATCATAATAAACTATAATAAACACTAACAAACTCTATTAGACACTAATAAATGCTACAAAATCCTTAAAACACCTAATATACAATAATACACAGTATTAAACCATAATAAACCCTAATAATCACTAAAAACCCTAACAAACCTGACAAAACGCTACAAAAATCACCAAATAATAGAATAACGCAAGTGCATTTCATGTTCACATGCATATTTGTAAATAATAAATAAATAAGAATAAATAAGAACGCACATGCATGTGCAAGTGAATTTACATTTGATGATAATATTAATAATACTAATTGTAATAATAATAATAATAATAATAATAATGCATGCACGTGCATGGTAATAAATAATAAATAATAATAATAAAAATGGTGATAATAATAATAATAATAATAATAATAATAATAAAAGAATAATACAAGTGCATTTCATATGCACGTACATGGTAATAAATAATAAATAATAATGCATGTGCATCTACATTTTCATTTGATGATAGTAATAATAATAGCAGTAGTAATAATATTAGTAGTAGTGGTGATAAGTGTAGTAGTACTAATACACATGATAATAGAATATTGCATGTTCATTACATGTGCATGTGTATGGTAATAAATAATAACTCACGTGCATTGCATTTGAATGTGATGATGATAATAATAATAATATTATTATTATTATTAATATTAATAATATTAATAATAACAACGCATTTGATAATAGAATAACACACATTCATTGAATGTGTGCGTATCTGCATTTGGCAGTGCATTTTCATGTGATGGAAATAACAATAACAACAAAAACAACAACAACAACAGCCACAATAATAATAATAACAATAATAATAACAACGCATGTGATAATAAAATAACGTGTGTGCATTGCATGTGCACGTGCATGGTAATAAAAATATAATAATAATGAAAGTGCACGTGCATGTGTATTTTCATGAGATGATGATAATAATAATAATAATAATAATAACAATAATAATAAGTTATAGTTGTTTGAAAAAATAGCATAGAGGACAAAAGTTCTAGAAATGGTGTGTCGAAAAACCTAACAAATCACAGTGTCATTATAAAGTCATAACCTCTTCTTCAGGTGTCCATTTTCGCTGCATGAATAGTCAAACTAAATCTTATGGAACGAACTACGATAAAAACAGGTGCTGGAGGCTGAACAGACATGCAGATCCGAAGTTATGACCGTTTTAAAAAAAATTGACTTGGATCCGGACACGGAAATTGAGTTTTGGAGGCCTTCTGATGGGTTTTTTGGATTTTACGATCCAAAAAATTACTAGAACCCTTTTCAAGTTATCCTTCTGCATATATATCTTTGCTGCATTCGATTTGATATGTGTTAGAGCTCAAACAGACAACTGGAGTGAATGTTATGGTCGTTTGAAGTTGGATTTTTTTGGAGTGGTATAACTAATATATCTTATATTTCTTTGATCTTATCATAGTTTTGATTAGACTTGGTCCTCACTCATCTCACAAGATTCAATATTACAAGCCACAATGCTCAAACTGACTCCCTATGGAGAAGTTATGCCCATTTTAGTGAGTTGCGAGTTTCGTAGGTTTTTAGGCGCTAGGAGGGTCACTCAATTTAAAATGAAAATAACATCTACTACATGTGTTCATTTTGGCTCAACCACATATCAAATCGAATATTGTGAAATTATACACACTCTAGTTACCACCGCAACCCTTTTATACATTCTTCAAACCCCCAAAAGACTCAAAATCCCTTTGGAAGGTCAAAAGAATGGCTTCTGATGTCCTTTTTGCAATAACTTCTTCCATGGGTGTCCGTTTTGCCTCCACCACATATCAAATTGAAGCTTTAGACTATACCTACACTCCTATAACCACTGATTCACCTTCTCACATCCTTAATGGTCCAAAAAGGTATTTAGTCCCTCCAAAAGACCATAACTTCTACTCCAGGAGTCCGTTTTTCTTATACCATATATCAAATCAATGATTTGGACTAAATCTACACATCTGTGACCAATATGAACACCTTATCACTTTCTTAAAGACCCAAGAGGTCCATAAGTCCTCCAGATGACCACAACTTCTGCTATGATTGTCCGTTTCACCTCTACCACATATCAAATTGAAGCTTGCGACTAGCTCTACGCATTTGTGACAACCATGAACAACTAAATAACCCTAACAAACAATGAATAACCACATAAACAATAAAAACCATTAAAAACCACGCAAAACCCTAACATACCCTAACAAACCCTAACAAACACTAACCATCCCTAACATACCCTAAAAACCCCTAACAAACCCCAAAAACCCAAAAAAACATAACAAACCCTAACAAACCCTAACAAGCCCTGACAAACTCCATGTAGCACTAAGAAACCATGATAAACACAAAAAACCCAAAGAAACCCTAAAACCCCCTAAGAAACCATAAGAAACCCTAACATAACCCTAAAAAACCTAAAAACCCTAACAAAACCCTAAGCATGCCTAAGAAACACTGAAACACCCTTTGAAACCATACCACACCCTTAGAAGCCCCAACACACCCTTATAAACCCTAGCACACCCTTAGAAACCCCAACGTACCCATTGAAACACTAACACAACCTTAGAAGCCCTTAGAAACCATAGAACACCCTTAGAAACCCTAACCCACCCATAAAAACCCTAACCCAGCCTTTAAATCTTGAACACACCCTTAGAAACCCTAACAAACCCTTAGACACCCTTAATCACTCTAATAAGAACTAATAAATCCTAACAAACCCTAACAACCAATAATAAACCATAATAAACCCTAATAAACCCTAAATACCCCTACTAAAAACTAATAAACACTAATAAATCGTAATAAACCATAAAAACCCTATTAGACCCCAATAAAAGCTACAAAATACCTAAAAACCCAAATATTCAACAACAATGCTATTAAAGCATTCAAAATGAAAATATTCACACACAAAAACCCTAACAAACCTGGAAAAACCTCAAAAAACCCTAAAACCCCATAAAAACCCAAAGAAACCCTAAAAATCCTAAAAATCCCTTAAAACCCAAAAAACCCTAAAAAATATTAAATAACCCTAAAAACCTAAAAAACCCTAAAACCCCTAAAAACCAGAAAAAAACAAAAAAACCAGAAAACAAACCTAAAAAACCTTGAAAACCTTAGAAAAACCTCAAAAAACCCTAAAAACCCTAAAAACCACTAAAAACGCTAAAAAACTAAAAAGTATAAAAATGCATAAAAACAATAGTAAACCCTATGAAACCCATAAAACCCCTAAAACCCCCTTGAAAACCCTAAAAACCTCAAAAAACCCTAATAAACCCTATATAACCCTAAAAACCCTAAAGAACAATAAATAACAACTAAAGCCACAAAAAATGCTACATAAACCCTATCAATTGCTACAAAAACACGAAAAATGCTTCAAAATCCACAAAAAGCAACAAAACCCCCAAAATGCTTAAATAACCATGACAAAGCATAAAAATACAAACACAGCCATAAAACCCAAAAAAAACGCCTAAAACCCCAAACAACTCAAACAAACTGTAACAAACCTTAAAAATCCTAACAAAACCTAACAAACCCTAACAATCACTAATAACCCCTATGAACCACTAATAAACCCTAATAACCCATAAAACCCACTATTAAACCCTAAAAACCCGAATAAACACTAATAAATCGTAATAACCTGTAACAAAACCTAACAAACTCTATTATACCCTAATAAACACTACAAAAGATCTAAAACCCCAAATATATGTTAAAAACACTATTAAACCATAATAAACCCTAATAATCACAAAAAACCCAAACAAACCAGAAAAAACGCTACAAAAATCTCCAAATAATAGCCTACAAAACCCTACAACCCACTAATAAACCCTAAAAACCCTAATAACCCCAAAATAAATCGTAAAAACCTCGAATAAATCGTAACTAATCCTAACAATTCCAAATTCATCGTAACAAACTGAAACACACCATAACAAACCCCTAATAAGCCCCAATAAACCCTAAAAATCTTAATAAACCCTAATAAAATGTAATAAACCCAAATACACATTACTAAACCCTAATAAATAAAATAAACCCTAATCAATCTTAAATAGCCCTACTAAAGGTTGATAAACCCTGCAAAAATCTATTAATGCCTACAATAGCCCAAAAAAGCCTAATATAAAATAAAAAACACTAATAAACCGTAAAAAATCCTAATGAACACTAATAAACCCTAAAGAACCCTAATAACCCTAATAAACCATATTAAACTCTAAAGGATACTAGAAAACCCTAAAAAACCCCAAAAAATTCTAAAACACATTTTATAAATCTTAAAAACCGCTACAATACCCAACCAACCCCTAAAACACACTAAAAACCCTAAAACCCCAATCAATCCCAAAAAAAATAAATAAACCCATAAAACCCCCATAAACCATTAAAAAGCCATCAGATACCATAAAAAACCATAAACACCTGTTAACAACCCAAAAAACCCTAAAAAACACGTCAAACCATAAACAACCATTAAAACCCTAAACAGGCTTCACATAGATACATAAACCCTAAAAACATTACCTAAACCCTTAAAACACTACATAAACCCTAAAAGCACAACATAAACCCTGGAATGGTAACATTAACCCTAATAACACAACATACACCATAAAAAACTTAACATAATCATTAAAAAACGCTACATAAAATCATAAAACACAATATAAACCCGAAAAAACTACATGAACCATAGAAATGTTACATAAACCCTAAAAAATGCAACATAAATGCTACATCAGCACTAAAAATGCAACATAAACCCATAAAATGCAACATAAACCCTAAAAAATGCAACATAAAACCTAAACACTAAACACGCAACATAAACCCAAAAAACATTACATAAACCCTAAAAATGATACATAAAACCTAAAAACACTAAATAAACCCTAAAAATGCTACATAAACCCTAAAAATGCTACATAAACTCTAAAAACACTACACAAACCCTAAAAATTGCTACAGAAACCCTAAAGAAGTTTCAAAACCCTTAAGAATAGTCAACCCTAATATACAATAATATAAAAAATTAAACCCTAATAAACACCTAAAGAACCACTAAAGCCACTAACAACGCTACATAAACCCTAAAAATTTCTAAAAATACCAAAAATTGCTTCAAAATCCACAAAATGCAACAAAACCCCAAAAAATGATAAAATAACCGTAAAAAAGAAAAAAAATCCAAACACACCCATAAAACCCAAAAAAATTCATAAAACCCCAAACAACTCAAATAACTCGTAACAATCCCTAAAAACCATAACAAAACCTAACAAATCCTAAAAACCACTAATAACCCCTAAGAACCACTAATAAACACTAATAACCCCTAAAACCCACTATTAAACCCCAAAAACCCTAATAAGCACTAATAAATTGTAATAACCTCTAATAAAGCCTAACAAACTCTATTAGACCATAATAAATGCTACAGAATCCTTAAAACCATTAATATACAATAAAAAACACTATTAAACCATAATAAACCCTAATAATCACTAAAAACCCAAACAAACCCGACAAAACGCTACAAAAACCTCCAAATAATAGCCTAAAAACCCTACAACCCACTAATAAACCCTAACAAACCCAAATAACCCCAAAATAAATCATAATAGACCTTAAAGACCCCAAACAAATCGTAACAAATCCTAACAACGCCAAATAAATCTTAACAAACTGAAACAAACCATAACAAACCCCTAATAAACCGCAATAAACCCTAACAAAGCATTATAAACACTATTAAATCGTAATAAACCCAAATACACATTACAAAACCCAAATAAATAAAATAATCCCTAATAAACCCTAATAAATCCTAAATAATAATAAAAATGGTTGATAAACCCTACAAAAATCTATTAATGCCTATAAAATCCCAAAACGACCATAATATACAATAACGAACGCAAATAAATTGTAAAAAATCCTAAAGAACACTAATAAACCCTAAAGAACCCTAATAAACCCTAATGAACCATATTAAACTCTAAAGAACACTAAAAAACCCAAAAGAACACAAAAAACACTACAACACATTATATAAACTCTAAAACCCACTACAATACCCAAAAAAACCCTAAAACACACAAAAACCCCAAACATCCACTATCAATCCCAAAAAACAAATAAACCCATAACCCCCCCCCCAAAAAAAACTATTAAAAATCCATGAGACTCCATAAAAAACCATAAAAAACCGTTAACAACCCTTAAAACCCTAAAAAACACTACGAACCATAAACAACCATTAAAACCCTAAAAAGGATTCAAATAGATATATAAACCCTAAACAAGTTACATAAACCCAAAAAAATGCAACAAAACCCCTAAAAACGCAACATAAACCAAAAAATGCAATATAACCCCAAATACACTACATAAACCCTAAAAGAACTACATAAACCCAAGAACTGTAACATAAAACCATAAAAACAAAACATAAACATTAAAAAAGGCAACATAAACATTAAAAAATGCAACATAAAACCTAAAAAACAATATAAACCCTAAAAACCCTCCATGAACCCTAAAAACATTACATAAACCCTAAAAATGCAACAGAAATGCTATATCACCCCTAAAAATGCTACATAAACCCAGAAAACAAAACATAAACCCTAAAAAATGCTACAAAAAACCAAAACCCTAAACATAGAATATAAACCTTAAAAACATTACATAAAACCTAAAAATGATACATAAAATCTAAAACCGCTAACTAAACCCTAAAAACGCTACATAAACACTAAATATGCTACATAAAATCTAACAACGCTACACAAACCCTAAAAAATGCTACAAAAACACTAAAGACGCTTCAAAACCCTCAAAAATATTAAACCATAATATTCCATAATATAAAACATTAAACCCCAATAAGCCCCTAATAAACCCCTAAAGAACCACTAAATCCACTAACAACACTACATAAACCCTAAAATTTGCTACAAAAACCGAAAAATGCTTCAAAACCCACAAAACTCAACAAAACCCCAAAAAATGCTAAAATAACCCTAACAAAGCATAAAAAATCCAAACACACCCTTAAAACCCAAGAAATGCATAAAACCCCAAACAACTCAAACCAACAGTAACAAACCCTAAAAACCCTAACAAAACCTAACAACCACTAATAACCCCTAAGAACCACTAATAAACCCTAATTACCCCTAAAACTCACTATTAAACCCTAAAAACCCTAATAAACACTAATAAATCATAATAACCTATAATAAACACTAACAAACTCTATTAGACCCTAATAAACGCTACAAATTTCGTAAAACCCCTAATATACAATAAAATACACTATTAAACCATAATAATCACTAAAAACCCTAACAAACCCGACAAAACGCCACAAAAACCTCCAAATAATAGCCTACAAAACCCTACACCCAACTAATAAACCGTAAAAAATCCTAATAACCCCAAAATAAATTGAAACAAACCCTAACAACCCCAAATAAATCATAACAAATCCTAACAATGCCAAATAAATCATAACAATGTGAAACAAACCATAACAAACACCTAATAAACCACAATAAACCCTAACAAATCATAATAAACAATAATAAATCACAATAAACACCAATAAATTACAATAAACACAAATACATGTTAATAAACCCTAATAAATAAAATAAACCCTAATAAATCCTAAATAACCATAAAAAAGGTTGATAAACCCTAGAAAAATCTATTAATGCCTACAAAAGCCCAATGAAACCCTAATATACAATAAAAACTCTAATAAACTGTAAAAATCCTGAATAACACTAATAAATCCTAATGAACCCAAATAAACCCTAAAAACCCATATTAAACTCTAAAGAAAACTAAAAACCCTAATTAACCCAAAAAATGCTAAAACACATTATATAAACACTAAAAACCGCTACAATACCCAAACAAACCCTAAAACACACTTAAAAACCCTAACAACCCCTATCAATCCAAAAAAACAAATAAACCCAAAAACCTCCCCAAAACCATTAAAAAGCCATCAAATTCCATAAAAAACCCAAAACACCCGTTAACAACCCTTAAAAACCCTAAAAAAGTCTTCAAATAGATACATAAACACTAAAAAAGTTACATAAACCCTAAAAATTCAACAAAAACCCTAAAAATGCAACATAAACCAAAAAACGCAATATAAACCCCAAAACACTACATAGATCCTAAAAGCACTACATAAACCCTAGAACTGTAACATAAACCCTAAAAACACAACATAAACCTTAAGAAATGCAACATAAACATTAAAAAACGCATCATAAAACTTAAAACACAATATAAACTCTAAAAACACTTGATGAACCCTAAAAACATTACATAAACCCAAAAAAATAAAACATAAATGCTACATCACCCTTAAAAACGCTACATAAACCCAGAAAATGCAACATAAACCCTAAAAAATTCTACATAAAACATAAACCCTAAACATACTGCATAAACCCAAAAAACATTACATAAACCCAAAAAATGATACATAAAATCTAAAACCGCAAACTAAACCCTAAAAACTCTACATAAACACTGAAAATTCTACATAAACTCTAACAACGCTACACAAACCCTAAAAAATGCTACAAACCCCTAAAGTCACTTTAAAAGCCTCAAAAATATTAAACCCTAATATACCATAATATAAAAAATTAAACCCTATTAAAGCCCTAATAAACTCTAATAATCCATAAAAACACCTTATAATACCAAAAATCCTAGGAAACTATACTCTACCCAAATAAAACCCTAAAAATACATAATAAACCCTAATAAATGATAATAAAACCTAATAAACCCTTAAAACACGTTAAGAAAACCTAAACAACCCTAACCAGCCATAATAAACACTAATAAACACTAATACACCCTAATAAACGCCAAAAACCCCAAAAAACCCCAATAAATCATAAATAAATCCAATTAAACCCTTTTCAGTCCTAACAAACCTTAACACACCATAATAATCCCTAATAAAACCCTACAAAACCCTAATAAAGGAAAAAAAGCTAGTATACCTTAAAAAATACCTTGAAACCTTCATATACTCTAATATAACCTAATAAACCCAAAATACGCTCACAAACAATAAAAAACGATCATAAAAAAACATGCTATATTACCTAAAACGACCTAAAAGCAATAATATAATCTTGTAAAGAAAAAAAAACATAATATACCGTAAAAATCCCCAGAAACCATAATAAACTCTAATATAACCAAAGAAACCCAAAAACGCTCAAAAACAAAAACAAAACACTCACAATCAATAAAAACACACTATATTATATAAAAAGATCTAACAAACACTAATATAACCTAATAAAATAAAAAAACTAATAAACCCTAATAAACCCTAAAAATCTATAATAAACCCTAATAAAAACGAATAAACCCTAATAAAACCCTAAAAATACCTTCTCAACCCTAATAAACTTTGAAAAACCATAGAAAACCTAATAAAACCAAACTAAACCCCAATAAACAAAAAAACACAAATAGACCATTAAAAAGCCCTAGAAACCCTTATAAATCATAATAAATTTGAATAAAAGAAAATAACCCATAAAAAATGCTCACAAACACTAAAAACATGCTAATAAAACCTAAAATGTCATAATAACCCCACATATATATTAACAAAAACTAAAAAAATGCTCATATACCCAAATAAAAGCACTAACAAACCCTTGTTAACCCTAAAAATCCCTAACAAACCCTAGTAAACCATACTCAACCCTAATAGAACCTTAAAGATATCGACTCAACCCTAATATAACCCTAAATAATACCTACTCAACCCTAATAAACCCCACTAAACCCTAAAAACGCAAATATACCATTAAAAACCCCTAAAACCCCTAATAAATGCTAATAAAACCTAACAAAACATAAAAACGCTAATAAACCCGAATAAACACCACTAAATAATAAAAAATCCTAATATACCCTCTTAAAAATTAATAAACCATAATGAACCATAATAAACCCTAATAAATCCGAAACCTACCCAAATATACCATATTATAGCATAATATACTCTAATAAACCCAACTCAATCCTAATAAAACCCTAAAAATACCTAATAAACTCTAATAAACCTTGACACACCATAATAAACCCTAATAAAATCCTAATAACATCCATTAAACCCTAAAAAATTCTAATACACCATTAAAACCCCCTAAAACCCTAACAACCCATAATAAATGTTATTAACACATAAAAATCCTAAAAACGATAGTAAACCCTAAAATACCTCTAATAATAATAGTAATAATAATGCACAAGCATGTTCATATGCATGTGCATGGTTTAAATAATAAATCATAACGCACGTGCATGTGCATATTCATGAGAATTTTCATGTGAATGATAATAAATAATAAATTATAAATAATAACACATGTGAATTGCAGGTGTATGTGCATTGACATGTGAATGATAATCAATAATAAATAATAACGCACATCCAAGTGCATGTGCAGGTGCATGTGCATGTGCATGGTAATAAACAATAAATAATAACATAGACCACATGAATGTGCATTTTCATATGAATGATAATAAATAATAAATAATGACACATGTGATAATAGAATAACGCATGTGCATTGCGTGTGCACGTGCGTGAGAATAAATAATAATAACACATGTGATAATAGAATAATGCAAGTGCATTGCATTTTCATGTGCATAGTAATAAACTATATATAATAACGCACATGTATGTGCATTTCCATGTAATGATAATGATAATGATGCATGCATGTGCATGGTAATAAATAATAAATAACAATGCACATGCATGTGCATTCGTATTTGATGATACAAACAACAACAACAACAACAACAACAACAACAATAATAATAACAATAGAATAACGCAAGGGCATTGCAAGTGCACGTTCATAGTAGTAAATAATAAATAAATAATAGTAAATAAGAATGCACATGCTTGTGCGTGTGCATTTACATTTGATAATAATATTAATAATACTAATTATAATAATAATAATAATAACGCATGCACCTGAATGGTAATAAATAATAAATAACAACGCACATGCATGCGAATTTTCATGCGATAATGATAATAATAATGATAATGATAATGATAATAATAATAATATTAATAATAATAATAATAATAATAATAATAACTGTGATAATAATAATAATAATAATAATAAAAGAATAATACAAGTGCCTTGCATATGCACGTGCATGGTAATAAATAATAAATAATAATGCACGTGCATCTACATTTGCATATGATGATAATAATAATAACAGCAGTAGTAGTAGAAGTGATAATAGTAGTAGTACCAATGCATGTGATAGTAGAATATTGCTTGTGCATTACATGTGCATGTGCATGGTAATAAATAATAATGCGCATGCATTGCATTTGCATGTGATGATAATGATGATGATAATAATAATATTATTATTAATAATAATAACAACGCACGTGATAATAGAATAACACACGTGCATTGAAGGTGCATGTTTTTGTATTTCAATGTGCATTTGCATGTGCATTTGCATGTGATGATAATTATAATAATAACAACAACTACAAAAACAGTAATAATAATAACAATAAGAATAAAAATGTATGTGATAATAAAATAACGTGTGTACATTGCATGTGCACATGCATGGTAATAATAAATAAATAATAATGCATGTGTATGTGCATGTGCATGTGCATGAGATGAAAATAATAATAATAATAACAGTAATAATAATAATAAAAATAATAACAACAAAACATGTTATAAGAGAATAAGGAACGTTCATTTCATGAGCAGTGCATGATAATAAATAATAACTCATAGCGCATGTGATGATAATAATAACAATAATAGTAATATTAATAATAATAGCGCATGTGATAATAGAATAACACACATGTATTGAATGTGCACGTGGATGGAAATAAATAATAACGCACGTTCATTTGCATTTTCATTTGATGATAAGAACAATAATAACAATAATAGTAATAATAACAATAACAATAAAAATGCATGTGATAATATAATAATGTAGGTGCATTGTGTGTGCGCGTGCATGGTAATAATTAATAACGGACGTGCATGTGCATTTTCATGTGATGATGATCATAATAATAATAATAGTTATAATAATAATAATAATAATAACAACAACAACATATGCACGTGCATGGAAATAAATAATATATAATAAATAATAAATAATAACACATGTGCATCTGCATTTTCATGTGACGATAATAATAATAATAATAGTAATAACAATAATGATAATTATAATAATGATAATGATAAGAATGATAATGATAATGATGATAATAATAATATCTGTGATAATAGAACAACACACGTCCTAACAAACAATAACAAAACCAAACAAACCCTAACAACCGCTAATAAACCCTAAGAACCACTAATAAACCCAAATAACACTTGAACCCCACTATTAAACCATAAAACCCCAATAAACACTAATAAATCATAATAACCTATAATAAACCATAAAACCCTATTAGACTCTAATAAATGCTACAAAATCCCTAAAACCCTTAATATACAATAAAAAACACTATTGACCCATAATAAATCCTAATAATCACTAAAAACCCTTACAAACCTGACAAAACACTACAAAACCTGCCAAATAATAGCCTAAAAAACCCTACAACCAACTAATAAACACAAAAAACACTAATAACCCCATAATAAATCTTAAAAAACCCTAACAACCTCAAATAAATTGTAAAAAATCCTAACAACACCAAATAAATCGTAACAAACTGAAATAAACCATAACAAACCCCTAATAAACCGCAATAAACCATAACAAATCATAATAAACCCTAATAAATTGTAATAATCCCAAATACACGTTAATAAACCCTAAAAATTAAAATAAACCCTAAGAAACCCTAATAAATCCTAAATAACCCTTAAAAAGGTTGATAAACCCTATGAAAAGCTATTAATGCCTACAAAAACACAATAAAACCCTAATATTCAATAGAAATGCTAATAAACCATAAAAACTCCTAAATAACACTAATAAAACCTAAAGAACCCTAATAAACCCAAAGAACCAAAATAAACTCTAAAGAACACTAACAAACCCGAAAGAACCCAAAAATGCTAAAACACATTATGTAAACCCTAAAAACTGCTACAATACCCAAAAAAAGCCTAAAACAAACAAATAAACCCTAACAACCACTATCAATCCCAAAAAAACAAATAAACCATTTAAAACTGCCAAAAACCCATTAAAAACCCATCAAATACAATAAAAACCATAAACACCCGTTAACAAACCTTATAAACCCTAAAAAACACTACAAACCATAAACAACCATTAAAACCCTATAAAATGAAACAAATGGATACATAAACCCAAAAACTGTTACATAAACCCTAAAAATGCTACATAAACCCAAGAAACACAACATAAACCCAAAAAACGAAACCTAAACCCAAAAAATGCTACATAAACCCAAAAAACACTACATAAACCCTAGAACCGTAACATAAAACCTAAAAAACACAACATAAACATTAAAAATGCTACATAAAGCCTAAAAACACAACATAAACCCTAAAAGCACTACATAAACCCTAAAAACGTTACATAAACCCTAAAAATGCAACATAAATGCTACATCACCCATAAAAATGCTACATAAACCCAGAAAATGCAACATAAACCCTACAAAATGCAACATAAAACAAAAACCCTAAACACACTACATAAACCATAAAAACATTACATAAACCCTAAAAATGCTACATAAAACCTAAAACCGAAAACTAAACCCTAAAAGGGCTACATAAACACTAAAAATGCAACATAAACTCAAACAACTCTACACAAACACTAAAAAATGCAACAAAAACCCTAAAGACTCTTCAAAACCCTCAAAAATATGAAACCCTAATATACCATAATATAAAACAGTAAACCCTAATAATCTCTAATAATCCCTAAAAACACCTTATAATCCCTAAAAACCCTAAGAGACTCTACTCAACCCTAAAAAATCCCAACAATACCTAATAAACCCTAATAAATTATAATAAAACCTAATAAACCCTAAAAACAGGTTAAGAAAACCTAAACAACCCTAACCAACCCTAATAGACACTAATAAAAACTAATAAACCATAATAAACCCCAAAAAACTCTAAAAATCCCTAATAAACTATAAATAAATCCAAATAAAACCTACTCAACCATAACAAAACTTAACACAGCATAATGACCCCTAATAAAACCCTACAAAACCCTAATAATGAAAACAAATGCTAGTATAACTTAAAAAATTTCTAGAAACCCTATTAAACACTAATATAACCTAATAAACCCTAAAAACACTCAAAAACAATAAAAAAATGATCAAAAACAATAAAAAACGATATATTACATAAAAAGACATAAAAACACTAATATAACCTAATAAAGACAAAAAATGCTAATATACCATAAAAATCCATAGAAACCATAATGAACCATAATGAACTCTAATATAACATAAGAGAACCGAAAAATTCTCACAAAAAAAAACAAAACGCTCTCAAACAATAAAAAAAACAATATTATCTAAAAAGACTAAACAAACACGAATATAACCTAATAAAACAAAAAAAACTAATAAACCCCTAAAACCCTAATAAACCCTAAAAATCCCTAATAAACCCTAATAAAAACTAATAAACCTTAATAAAACCATAATAAATCCCTAAAAATACCTTCTCAACCCTAATAAACCTTGACATGCCATAATGGAACCTAATAAAACCCAAATAAACCCCAATAAAGAAAAAAACACAAACAAACCATTAAAAAGCCCTAGAAACAGAAATAAACCCTAATAAATCATAATAAACCAAAATACACATTACTAAACCCTACTAAATAAAATAAACCCTAATAAACACTAATAAATCCTAAATAACCCTAAAAAGGTTGATAAACTCTAGAAAAATCTATTAATGCCTACAAAAGCCAAATAAAACCATAATATACAATAAAATCGCTAATAAACTGTAACAAATCCAAAAGAACACTAATAAACCCTAAATAACCCAAATAAACCCTAAAGAACCATATAAAACTCTAAAGAACACAAAAAACCCTAAAGAACCCAAAAAAATGCAAAAACACATTATATAAACCCTAAAAACCGCTACAATACACAAACAAACCCTAAAACACACTAAAACCCCCTAACAACCCCTATCAATCCCAAAAAAACCCATAAAACCCCCACTAAAACCCATTAAAAACCAATCAGATACCATACAAACCCATAAAAACCCGTTTACAACACTTAAAAACCCTAAAAAACACTACAAACCATAAACAACCATTAAACCCCTAAAAAGGCTTCAAATTGATACATAAACCCTAAAAACGTTACATAAACCATAAAAATTCAACAAAAACCCTAAAAATGCAACATAAACCAAAAACCGCAACATAAACCCAAAAAATGCAACATAAACCCTGAAAGCACTACATAAACCCTAGAACTGTTACATAAACCCTATAAAACACAACATAAACCCTAAAAAATGCAAGATAAACATTAGAAACACTACATAAAACCTAAAAACACAATATAAACCCTAAAAACACTACATGAACCCTAGAAACATTACATAAACACTAAAAAATGAAACATAAACGCTACAACACCCCTAAAAACGCTACATAAACCCAGAAAACGCAACATAAAACCTAAAAATTTCTACATAAAACCTAAACCCTAAACACGCTACATAAACCCTAAAAACGTTACATAAACACTAAAAATGATACATAAAACCTAAAACCGCTAACTAAACCATAAAAATACTACATAAACTCTAACAACGCTACACAAACACTAAAAATGCTACAAAAACCCTAAAGACGCTTCAAAACCCTCAAAAATATTATACCCTAATATACCATAATATAAAAAAAAATTAAACCCTAATAAACCCCAAAAGAACCACTAAAGCCACTAACAACTTTACATAAACCCTATCAATTGCTACAAAAAACAGAAAAATGCTTCAAAACCTACAAAACTCAACAAAACCCCAAAAACACTAAAATAACACTAAGAAAGCATAAAAAATATCCAAACACACCCATAAAACCCAAAAAACGCATGAAACCCCAAACTACTCAAACAAACCGTAACAAACCCTAACATAACCTAACAAACCCTAACAAACACTAATAAAACCTAATAATGACTAATAAACCCTAATAACCCCTAAACCAACTATTAAACCCTAAAAACTCTAATAAACACTAATAAATCATAATAACCTACAATAAACCCTAACAAACTCTATTAGACCCTAATAAACACTAAAGAAGCCCTAAAACCCCTAATATACAATAAAAAACACCATTAAACCATAATAAACCCTAATAATCACTAAAACCCCAAACAAACCCGACAAAACGCTATAGAAACCTATAAATAATAGCCTACAATACCCTACATCCCACTAGTAAACCCTAAAAAACCCTAATAGCCCCAAAATAAATCGTAACAAACCCTAACAACCCCAAATAAATCGTAACAAATCCTAACAGCGCCAAATAAATTGTAACAAACTGAAACTAACCATAACAAACCCCTAATAAACCGCAATAAACCCTAACAAATCATAATAAACCATAATAAGTCGTAATAAACCCAAATACATGTTACTAAACCCTAATAAATAAAATATACCCTAATAAATCCTAAATAACCCTTAAAAAGGTTGATAAAACCAAGAGAAAGTTATTAATGCCTACAAAAAGCCCAATAAAACCCTAATATACAATAAAAACGCTACTAAACTGTAACAAATCCTAAAGAACACAAATTAACCCTAAAGAACCCTAATAAACAATAAAGAACCATATAAAACTCTAAACAACACTAAAAACCCCAAAGAGCCCAAAAAATGCTAAAACAAATTATATAAACCCTAAAAACTACTACAGTGCCCAAAAAAACCCTAAAACACACTAAAAAACCCTAACAACCCCTATCAATCACAAAAAAAAAAAATAAACTAATAAAAACCCCCAAAAAACCATTAAAAAGCCATCAGATACCATAAAAATCTGTAAACACCCATTAATAATGCTTGAAAACCCTAAAAAACACTACAAACTATAAACAACCATTAAAACCCTAAAAATGCTTCAAATTGATACATAAACCATAAAAACGTTACATAAACCCTAAAAAATGCAACAAAACCCCTAAAAACACAGCATAAACTAAAAAACGCCACATAAACCCAAAAAGCGCTACATAAACCCTAAACACACTACATAATCCCTAGAACTACAGCATAAACCCTAAATAACACAACATAAACCCTAAAAACGCAACATAAACATTAAACAATGAATAATAAATCCTAAAAACAAGTTAAAAACCTGAAAACACTCCATGAACCCTAAAAAAGTTACATAAACCCTAAAAATGCAACATAAATGCCACTTCACCCCTAAATACGCTACATTAACCCAGAAAACGCAACATAAACCCTAAAAATGCTACATTAAAGCTAAACCCTAAACATGGTACATAAACCCGAAAAACGTTACATAAACCCTAAAAATGATACATAAAATATAAAACCACAAACTAAACCCTAAAAATGCTAAATAAACAATAAAAATGCTACATAAACTCTAACAACGCTACACAAACCCTAAAAAATGTTTAAAAGTCCTTATAGACGCTTTAAACCCCTCAAAAATATTAAACCCTAATATACCATAATATAAAAAATTAAACCTTAATAAACCCCTAATAAACTCTAATAATCCCTAAAAATACCTTATAATCCGTAAAAATCCTAAGAGACTCTACTCAACACTGATAAAACCCCAAAAATATCTAATAAACCCTAATAAATGATAATGAAACCAAATAAACCATAAAAACACCTTAAAAAAACCTAAACAACCCTAACCAACCCTAATATACACTAATAAACACTAATAATCTCTAATAAACCAATAAAACCCCTAAAAATCCCTAATAAACCCTAAATAAAACCAAATAAACCCCATGCATCCCTAACAAACCTTAACATACCATAATAACCCCTAATAAAACCCTACAAAACCCAAATAATGGAAACAAATGCTAGTATACCTTAAAAAATCCCTAGAAACACTAATATAACCTAATAAACCCTAAAAACGCTCACAAATAATAAAAAATTATCAAAAACAATAAAAACATGCTATATTA